>CM040748.1:7607500-7612500 GCA_022829145.1 Albula goreensis | reverse complement strand
TGACAAGGAGGCAATTATTGAATTTTGATGTTCAAAAATAAAAAAAAAAAAAACGATTTCCATAATTTGTGTGTAGAATGAAAAAATATGAAAAAAGACACAAAGAAAGCGGCATCAAAAGACTGCTGTTACCATTCCAGGCAGCTCTCATACAGGAAGAGATTTTTTAAAAGCCAGACAAGGATCCTGAAACATTAAAAAGAGTTGATTTAAATTTAGACATTGAAATGCAGAAAGCTGGTTGCTATGTGGACTTGAGGTCAAGTGACGAACGGATTATATGCTTCTTCATAATAATATTAATTAAACAATTTGCATGCTAATAAGGTAACAATTATCAGGGCTTCTGTTGAAAGATTCAGGTTATTACAACACGCCAATCCGGGTGCCAGGGGTCAGAGAGTGAGAGGCGAGAGAAATTTCAACTCAAATTAACATTCTGTCAGCTCCAGAAATGGGATAAATAAAGTCGAATTAATTCTCAGTAATGGAGGAGAGAGAGAAAGCCTGTACTTATACGGGCGCGATTGATTACCGTTCTGTATTCAGAAACACGTTTCACTCGCATTCCTCTCCAGAAATCTAACACAAAATGAAGCGGCTATTGCTACAGGCAAAATGTGGTCGGGTAGACACAGTTTACATTTAGTATTTATAGAGAGAGAAATTAAATTATGAATTAAAGTGCCGCCCTAAGCTCACCTGACCTAAGAATTAATATTCTACTATGAATGCTGCAAATAGTCAGCATTATTAGTATTTTCATTGTTTCCAGACAAGAAGCGATTTTTTTGTTATTCGCACAGAAATATAATGTACATCATGATGGTTTACTAATTAGTCGGCAGTTGTTCCAGTGTTAATGCTGCCGGAATGCGTGCCTCGCGTTTACAAAGTTTATTATTGTTTTTGTGTAGTTTTGGCACAATTATTTATTGCTGTACATTCATGTGTGTTTTTACGATCATGTCATAGCTAAACATCATTAAATCATGTTAGTTTCTGTAGTTAAATGATGCTAATGGCCATTTGCTAACATATAATAATGCAAATTAAACGTGTATTCAATTGTTTGACTGTATGGAGTGTAATATAAACAAGAAAAATGCCTTCCACTTCAGTATTTTTGTAATTTTTGCTTTCAGGCATATTCTTACTGACCTTTAAGGATTTTCTTATGGAAAAAGTTTGATTTTGTTCTTTAAGATGGAAGAGAGTTTGTAAACTTCATTGGGAATATAATTTAATTATAATAAATTGGGCTGCAGTTTCAACCCTATTAATCACAGGCAGAATAAGACTGGGAATATATATTTCTCTTTTTTAATTTCTCGCCTCCCTGCTAAACAGGAGCAATGTTTAATTAGGCAAGGTCATGTAATTAATAATTTAATATCTTAGTGTCGATAAAATCGACAGAAGGGTGTGGAATTAAAGATTGCTTTCTTATTGCCGCCAACATATCACCTTTTAAAATTGTGTAGAGTTTGGGGAAGTGGCGGGGAGATGAAAAGGGTTGTAGTTTTAAATTCAATGTGACAGCTCGGGAAAGGGTGGATGATGAATCCCCTATTATTGGATCAGTCTGTTTGGCGCTCAGTGTCTCTCTGTAATTGGAAAACATCGCTTTAAAGGTTCAGAGAGTAAAGCGTTTCTTCTGGAAAAAAAAATCTGCACAACATGTTGTTGACTGATTTTAAGGGAAATCTATTATTGTTTTAACAGCGAGCGAGATGGGAGATGTAAAATCTCTGTGTTCTGTGCCTGTTTAGTATTTAACTGGATATCAATCACGTCGCTACTTCTCCAAAACCCCCGTCTAGTTGTGATGTAGCTCTTATCAAAGCCCCCCTGTCCTGTTGTGACAGCTCTGATATTGTTTATTGAGGTGGATGTCAGGTATAATTAGCAATCGATATGGAAAACGTTTTCAAACCACGTCTCTGACGTCAGAGCCGATTAACGTTTCTTATTGGTCCCAAATTCCCAAAGCCTGGGCTAATTATTGGAAGGTTGATGTTGATAAAGTAAAGCTCACCCTCCTCTCCACAGCATGTCCCCTCCTCACTGCCCACTCTTACTGCATGCTTTCTAAATTCCCACAACCAGCCTCCAGACTTTGGCCTCTTTTGCCCGGGAGATGATGGACAGCAGGATACTAGAGCACCCTCATGCCCAGTTTGGAGGTTCTCTTAGTGGGATGGTGGGTTTTCCCTACCATTTGAGCCACCACCATGTATACGAATTAGCCGGGCACCAACTCCAGTCTGCGGCCGCAGTTCCTTTCTCCATAGACGGATTACTGAACGGTTCCTGCACGGCTTCCGTGGTCAATTCGAATCCTCTGCTGTCCTCTGGCTGCGGTATGAATGGAGATAACCAGCAATATAAACTGACAGGTAAGCAAACGGAATACGTTCTTCACCAGATATCGTCGACGAACCGTGACAAACAATAACAACGAAAATACGAGTGTATGAGTATGATGCTATGAGATTTCGCTGTTTATGTCGCAAACGTGGTTTTCTGTTTTTGTACGAAATACTTATGTAAAGCCAATGTAACGTTTCAGAAACAAAGAACGGTTTAAGCCCTGCATGACTGTTAGTTTCGATGATCTCACAGAATAACATTTGAATGCTCTTTAGTCACAATGCTGAATAGGACGTCCGTTTATCAATGCGAGGTAAGGCAAGAATGGGTTATTGGCAGTTTAAATTAATGCAATTGTATACATACACGAGTTGCAGTGATAATGAATGCCGAACAGAACACAATTAGCGACAGAGACAAGATAATCTTGCAAGAGAAAACACTCGAGTAACATGGAGAATAGATGTCTTTGTTGTATTATCAAAGTGCTTATCATATTTCTTGGCTGTGCTAAAATAAGAAAAGCTGCACGAGGAAATGAACATAGAAAAAACAGCTAGGTTAGCTATTTCTGTGACTTGCAATGTGGAGATGATTGTACATAAACGAACTATTGTCAAAGAGGAATGACTAGAAAAAAGGACATTCCCTTAACAAATCGAGGGCAGAGTTTACATGAATATACATAAATTTTGTTAGCATGTTGCTGTGTAAGGCAGAGATAAACCATCGATACTTGTATATTTATATTATTTCTATTTCGATATGGATCTATCACGTATTAAACAATCTTTTTCATTCACTTTAGATTCGGGAGATCCAGACAAGGATAGCCCTGGTTGTAAGAGGAGAAGAACTCGCACTAATTTCACTGGATGGCAACTGGAAGAATTAGAAAAGGCTTTTAATGAAAGTCACTATCCAGACGTGTTCATGAGGGAGGCACTTGCGCTAAGACTGGACTTGGTAGAGTCTCGGGTGCAGGTAACTAATATTTACTATTGTTTTTGCAAAAAAAAAAAAAAAAAAAAAAAACAAAGAAAGAAAGACAAGGAAAAAAGCCAGTTCACATTCGTGGTTCACTTTTTAAAACAATTTCGCAGATGCGTTTCTTGTGGGTCCTACTCCAGACCACTAACTACAAAAATGTTCATATTTTAAAATGCAAGATAGTTAACGTCTGAGTCTGTCGCATGGAATGTGTGTCATATCTCCTCGATGAGTTGTGAGTGGCGTTTCAACAATTCTAAATAATCACACATACACAATTGAATTATTGTCTAGAGCAGCATACACTATTTTATAACTGCTTATCTGAAAAAACAAACAATTCAATCTTTCCGTGACAATAAAATCTAAAACAGATTTAATGTGCAGCTGAATTGAACATGTAATTAAATTATTCTTGCAGTCATTCCTGCTGTTAAATTTTGAACATTGCATTGCCTTTTTGCTAATTTACATTTTTTAAAACTAGAAATATAGTAATAATAATAATAGTAATAATAATAGCATGAAGTACCTATACATAGCAAATATATGGAAGTCTTGTCAACATCAAAATTATTTTGTTAATGTGAAAATGATGGATTATGAACATGGTTCCTAATATGTACCCTGCATTCAATACATAGCTAAGTTAATAAAAAAAATAAAAAAATTAAAATGAACTACAAATAACAAACCAAGCTAATGAGACAAACAGGTCATTGCTAATCCATTAATACTTTGTTAAAGTAAATTTTACAACGCGAAAGTCCACCCCTTTTGACCTCCCAGTTCCAAACGCTTTATCCAATTTGCTCTGAGGTCGTTAAGTGAAGTCAAGACCCTCAATTTCCCTTTAATACGGTAATGAGAAGTCCTTATTGACAAGGCCGTCTGGAGCTCACACAAAGACACGGCCACGGGAGAGTGATGCTCTGGTCTAACATCGAAATGTCCATTCTAATAATAACAATTTCAGTTATTTAAAAGGCGACTTGGTCATTGTTGTTATCTAAAGCAACACACTATTTCAACGACCGTGTTTATGTCATTTATGCTCGCAAACTACAGCCACACTGCAGTTAAATTGAGATGTTGTTTGGCTAAGCAGTAAGTTAGTATAAAGAAAAAAAAAATAAGAATACAGTGGGACCTATTAGCCTGTGCGTATTTTCAATTATGCAAAGCTCGTTTTTTGGAGAGGAATTCAGCTTTTGGGATTTTGACTTAAGGGCATTCTGTTTTATCGCTGGATCTGAATATGCTGTAAGTATTAAATGAGTTCATACATTATATCTAATACAAAATATATTTTATTATACATCATGCGTTTTAATACTCTGCGTGAAACTGTTATCAGTGTGAAACACTCGTTGGTTCAGCCAAAGGCCTTTTCGGTAAGCTAAGCATACGTTTGGCTCTTCACATTCTATTTTCTACAGCTAAAAAGGAAATTGAGAACGTATGATTTTCCCATGGAAAATCGATGAAACTGAGAGAATTAGCATTTCTAGTGAATCAGTCCAACAATCGCAATGACAGTGTTTTTTGTGCAAAGTCCAAACTACAAGCATACCCTGCCGAACACTTGGCATTAGGCTGTGTTCTGTTTTTAGGCCGTTATTTTGTTCTATTATTCT
>CM040748.1:7290000-7600000 GCA_022829145.1 Albula goreensis | reverse complement strand
ATTATTGACAGAACACTGACCACAGTAAAAAAAAAAAAAAAAACCCATCACCATATCCAGCTAATGCTAATAAATCAATATATTTTGATGCAGAAATATAAAAATATGCATGATAAGAAATAAAACACTTTAACACAACAACTGATATGCTCAACAGTTGCAATAATATGACTACTAATAATAATACCAATAATACCAATAATAATAATAATACTAATAATAATAATCATCATAATCATAATCATAATACTGCATGTCTGCATCTATGTATGTTTTCATACACATATGCACTGGTCCCTATGTCCTCCTATGGCACAGCAGTCTGCAAAGTGGTTCAGACATGTGAATATGTGTGTTGGATTTATTGGAACAGCAATTTTTAATCACAACTAAAGTTACACATGTTAGCCGCTAACATAATGCTTTATAAATGTATTTCTATCACTTATTGAGTGTCAGAGTGTTTTGGCAGGCTCTGAGTTGTTTTTTCATGGTAACTAATTTAAGTGCATGTCTGTATGTGTGGTGTTATCAGTGTTATACCCTGCTCATGAAAGTATCAGATCACATTGTACAGCTTTATCTTTTACCTTGTAGATCAAATAAATTTGATTCTCACTAATATGCCTTTTAGTCAGGGGCTAACACCATGGGCCTCTATGAGAGTTCAGTATTTAGTGCATGTTCGAGTGTTCACACTACACAAAGTGTATTCTAGATTGCCTGGCATCTGCACAGCTGTCTTGGTTACAGAGGAATGATGCTGGCCATCACTGAGGCTAAAACTAGTTATACTTTCACCACTCCATGCAAAATAAATTCAACGGCTTAAACTATGATATTGTTGACTGAAATATGGACGATCTGTTATCGTGCCAAGGCTTGGAATATCCAAAGCATTGCCACTAGATCATCTGGGAGAGGAGCTGGATTAGTTCCCTATCAAACTCACTTACTTTAATGAATAAGATAATACGACGCCATTTAGCAATTAAAACCTTTTTTCTTCTCCATGAAGTGCCTCAGTCACAGCCGTCATTAGCCCTAATAGCATGTTATCGCCAAATTGCCAAATTGTGGGGCCTTGGAAGATTTGGATCTACTCAAGTGTGGGATCTCTCCAATCTCGCAGCGCTCAGACACAGAGCCTGTGGATTTTCCATCAACTTGTTTGGTTATTTTCATTATTTGCTGTTGTTTGGAATAAATACTACACAAATGCATCCTTTATCTTTACTGAGTATCATCTTGCCACACTTCAATCTGTCAAATATCATGTCATATTGGCTATATAAATTCAGAGAGTGAGAATATTATGCTTCAATCCAAGTTGGGGGCAAACACAAGTGAAATAGTGATTGAATAAGTGCTGTCAAATACATTTGTGTGGAAAACAAAGCTTCTCTACACATTTTCCACAACAGCGTAGGAAGAGACATCGTGAGAGAAAGAGGGACATTAAAAATAACCTCTTTACTTTTCTGGAGTGAAAACAGACAATTGTCAATTTGACTCTGTAGCTTTCTCTGCTGCACATTTATCACCCGTGTTTATTTGCCACAGTGGCTGCTAACAACTTGATAATGATTTAGAAAATACTGTGTAAACTGGCTTTTTCCTATCTCCACTTCCCAAGGAATCTGAGCCTCACAGGTTAATGAATCGTGAAGTGTGAAAACTTCCTGAGATGGGATGAGTTAAACAGTATTTCCAGATGTGAGGCGCTACTGTCGAAATCTATCTGAGGCTGTCGCCTCTTAAAATGGTTTACCCCTGATATTTTAAAGATGAGGCCCCACCCAAGCCATTCGCCAGCTTTGTTCACTACAAGAGCTTATGATGGCTGTAGTTAATCTAAGTACAGTACTTCCCGAACAGGCTCTACCAGAGGCGCGTAATCTGAAATGAAACATCCCAACCCGCACTAATACTCACTCACAACAGCAAAAACGTATTTGAGCGGCCTGGTTTTCGGTGTGTTTTACCCAAAATTTGATGTATATTTCTTCTAAGAATCATAAAGGATGGGTTTTCATGTACTTTTCTCAACCTCTACAGCCTTTATTAATCAATTTATTTACCTTCTCTCCAGTGTGTTCAGATTTATAGAGCATGCCAGCATTTTGAGACTTGACTGGAAGGAACAGACTGTAAATAAACATGAGCTGTGGATGGTTTTTAGGATCTGTTATGGGTTCCTTCAATGCAAATGTTATTACATGCCAGATTTGGTAAATACCCATCAAAATGATTGCTTCATATTTAATCCTGAGACTTTCTGGAACTATTGAATCAAAGGAAATGAAGTTTATATTATTGATATCAGTAGGCACACTACTAATCGATACAAACTAATTTTAGCTTCTTTCACTAAGATACTGTATAAGCAATCTTGTGAAATCCATGCCACACACAGATATGTTTTCTGCTTTCTCTGCATTACTGGAAAATAACTCATACAGCACATACATTAAATCAAATCAAATAAATAAATAATATGTACTAAACCTCCGTTTTGCTACCAGTGTTATTTATAATACATTTTTGATAAAAATCTATCTATTATAATACCAATCAACGTATAAATCAGAACATATGTGAGAGCATTATTTTGACAGATTGTGTCCTCTCTTAATTTACTCCTTCTGTTCTGCTGCGGTCATGGGTGGGGGTGTTGGAGGCTCAGCTTTGTTAAGGCTTTAATAGACAGAATGATTTCATTGATTTGGGTCAAGCCCAACATAGCAGGACACGGAAGAAATGGCCAAAGGGTGTAGTTAACCTAAAGATAATTAGCTATTATTTCACATTTCAAACTGCATTAACCTTTTACATTTTTATACAGGGATTACTTGTGATCACACACAGATTTCACTGGGTCCTTTGCCAGGATGGCCCATCTTCTAACAGGGCCTTACATTCAGAGGGTGTAGAGAGTAAATAGGCTCTTTCAACAGACACTCCAAGGGGAGGGAGGGAGGGGGGGTATCTCCATTAGAAGTGCCAGAGAAGTATTTTCCTCACAGAAATCTTTTTCAATTACAGCAGCACCTTACTGCAGCAGACATGTATTATTATTATTCTTTTTTTTTTTTTTTTAAATCTGGCCTGTTCTCAGTGTCAGTATGTTTGCTTTGCCTTAATATATATTTAGCAACAGAAACCTCCTAGAATCTGTGAAATGTTCCTATTTTGTGCATCTCCTGAACTCAGGCTATAGATATACACTTTCTATGATTATTCTTCAGCTGAAAGGAGAATAGAGGAAAAACAGAATCTCAGAAGACCGAGATGCATCAATTAATTCCTATATTATAACACACTGTAATGATTCCATAGCCTCGCCATGAAAGGACACCATGGGACCTCTTACAGTCCAACTCTGTGATATAGATGTGTATTTTAGCTCCACACCAAGAGCATATTTCATCACCTGACTCAGAGGAAGCACGAGTGGCCTGCATTCTGAATGAGGTTACATCTAAATTAACTTTGACTGCTTTTCCGAGATGTGACACTGGCCATGCGATCGCTGAAGAAGTACGGCTTGTTTAGCGAAAACATAACTCTAAATATGCTCGTCGTAGCCTGGAATATCATGGTGTACGTCACTGAACTCCTGAGGCGAGCACACTCACTTTATACCTCTCTACAGTCACAGGACAGAACTCAGGCTCCCCCTCCACAGGGTGGCCCCTATATCACTAAACATTAATATTAGTCTTATTTTCAGACATTCAGTGTAAGTGTACCTCATAAAAAAGCCAAAAATATGTGCATAAGGCAACCTTTTGTGAGCGTTTCTCACACAGTGGAGCATTGATTCAAACTTAACCAGCACGTCTTTTAGAGTAAATCATCAAACGTTTCATACTATTTCCTGTATTTCATGGTTTAACATGAAATCAGGGAAATTAGATAACTGCTGGAGCTGCAGTCATGTTAAACAGATTATTGTTACTGACATGTTGACATTTTTGTCACTGAAAGTAAATTATAACATTTCAAGCTTATCTTGATATTTGACAATGACAAACAACACTTACAAATAGGCAACTGTCTTCATTAAACCCTCCTATTATTGTATAGTGTTTAAAACATGGAAAAAATTTAGATCTAACCTTGATAATGTTAATAGTATATTTACTACATTTAATTCAATATTTTAAAATGTTGTTTCTTTTATTACTGAATTTCTCCAGGTCTGCGTTAGAATTTAATATACCTCTCTGTATTGGAGTATGAATAAAAAAAATGTAGATATTTTTTTGAATGGTGCATGTTTCTAAACAACTGTGAGGCATTATGTCCACAATGAACACTTTGTTGACAGAGGGAACAAAGGAAGTAGGAGTGGTTCACACTCAATGACTCGGTAGGGCTAATGTTAGCATTCAGGAGTCAGTGGACATTGACAATGAGAAGAGACAGGCTGGACTGATCTTGGCCTCAGAGTCAGTCACCCTGGGGCCTTGGCTGGGACAGAAGCTGCCCACTGTTAGCTGAGGACTGGGGACATCACGAGCCAGCTCACTGTGGTCATGTGAACGCACAAAGCTGTGTGCTTCTGGCAAGAGGGAAGTTTATTTTTCAGCTAACAATAATAAGCTCAGCTAATTTAAATTTCATGAGAGACATTGCATAGATATCCACCATGAGTTTTATTATTATTATTATTATTATTATTATTTTTATTATTATTACCTCATCTCAAGGCAAGATTTTTGTTGTTTCATTTTAGGTCTTTATGAATAATAACATGTTAAATATTATGCACATATATTTCTGCATACAAGGGAAAACTCTAGCCTTTTCACTGGCCAATAACAATAACAATGTACTAATACTAATACCAGATTGTTTTCCCTCATGTTCTCCAAGGTATGTCACTTTCTTTAATGATTTGTTGTATGATTTATATTGTCACTACTGCATCGCTGGGTTCAGCTCACCAAGAGATGAACCCCTTTACTTTGTTGTCTTGTCCATTAAGAATAGATTGACTGGCACTTGCTTTTGTCCTAGTTATATGGGGAATAATCACACTCAGTGCATATGATCTGGAAGACATGCATAGCCATATTGCTATCTTGTTTCATCAGATCTACAAACATGTCTCTGTGATTTGCATAGCTTTCATGATTTAAAAGAACAAAGAGGTTGTACCTCATGATCTCATGGAAAAGGCATTGTTTTAAATCCACAGCTCTCCTCATCATGTGGTGGAGGTTAGGCATATGTATGAATAAAATGATCTTCTGAGACAGCATCCTCTTCCTCCTCCTCATCACTTTTTAGCACGACCACGCCAATTATCAAAGATACTTTCAACGAAACCTGTTCATTAACTTTAAGTAGCCTGCATGCCATGGGAACAATGGGGGGAAAAAAAACACTTTTAAGGTAATTAATTACATTTAATAATTGACTAACTGCACAGTTCAATAGTAATTCATTAAGAGATTATTATAATAAAAGTGACAATAATAAAATTTACACTGGTTCCCTGTGGAATAGGCATCCCTGCCGTTGCTCAGCACCCCTAATCTGGCGTAAATAATAACATCTCTCTTCACACTCCCTTCTCCAGCCAATTCTCTAATTATTTATTCTGGAGTCACATGGCTGAGCCTTATAGCTCATATCAGCACGTGCCAGTTACCTAGTGACTGCCGTTTCTGGGCGTCTGCTCTAATCGCTAAATATATAAGCACATTGGGAAAGGGGAAGTTGCCACCACAATGTCATGGTTGTGTAGAAACATGTTTGAAAATGAATGGCGCAACAGTCTCAGAGGTGTTCCTACCATCGCCTCTCATGGAATATTTGGATTTAGCCGGGTAAATAGCATCTAGGTACCTACCCGAAAAGGAGATTTTGAAGGGTCTGGAGGGCTGTGCTTATTCACTTCCTGATCTTCTTAAAGAGTTAGCCAGACAGACAGACAGACAGACAGACAGGCAGACTAAGGCGCGGTGGTCTCCCTCTGATTGGGTTTCTGACGGGACATGACAGACAAGCTCTCAAGTGCTGACAGCTGCTGAAGATGGGTGTTTCTATGCAAATAATAATAAAAAAATACATAAATAAATGACAGGTATACAAATAAAGAGAGGGGAAAAAAAGGTTCACACTGAGAGTTCTGTGGTGAGGGCAGGGCACGGTTTCGCTGTGTTGCATTTAGGGATGAATTGCAAACCCAGTATAGCCTCGTAACAGAGCCAAAAAACATGCAATCCAGAGACCAACAGAATAAGACTGCCAGGTAGAATGGGTTAGTAAGAGCTCTCCAACTTTGGTCAGTTGCACTTTGAAGTGGATTTGTTTGGCTACTATTAATGTAGTGTCTCGAAATTTAAAGGCAAAATCTGCCGCTAATTGTTTGATTTGGGTTGCTCAAAAAGAAAAATGGATTAAAAAAAAATAATGAAAACAGACATGGTAGCTTGTGGAATGAAGTTTTGCTGCAGAGAGTTTTTGGTGGTTTGTTTGACTTTTTCGCCTGAGTAATTTATCATGGACTATTGAGTAGAGACACAGGAGCTTAGCTGAGCTGTTGGAAGCATGGTGAGAGACAACTCAATGCTTGAGACCTGCATCAATAAATCTTTCCCGCAGAAAATATAACACCTGCCCAATTTACCCTGGCCAATAATTGTTTAACATTGCAATGGAAACAACAAGACGCACTGACAGAGATAATGATATATATATATATATATATATATGTGTGTGTGCGTGTGTGGGGAAAGAACAGATGCCACATTAAACAACCAGTTATCAAGGTCCAAAATCTTATGTTTTACCACTGTAAACGCGAAGCCCATTACTTGTGTACAAGCAATGCAACTAACAACTTAATACTGTCATTGTTGTATTTTGTGTCTATGGTTTGTGTCTGTATGACCTCTCTCATGGCATTATCCTCATGAAAACAGTATATGCTGCCATATGTATTTACGGTCCTCCTGCTCAGTCTTATATGGCAATTGGAGGTATTGAAAATGGTTATTTGCTCTGTATCTCAATTGCTACACTGAACATCGGGGTAAAAATAAAGATCAGGAATGGTGCAAATGATCATGTTTTTTTCATATTTTAAAAATGGGTAAATAGGAACCATGGAGAATGAGCAGTGCTCATAGATTGATATAGGTTTCCTCTGCTGTCTGTTGTTATAATGAAGTATTAGGATGGCTTTTTGCCATCTCACAGTCAGCCAGTTATAACAGCACTGTGCGCTGCCTCATCAGTTTTATTGATAGAAACTTCATGATGTAAAGATGGAATTGTTCAATATAATTTCACAGGTTCACCAGGGTACACATATTGACAGCAATACATTATCCTCAACAAATGCACTGCCATTTAGCTGAACTGTAAAAACTACCGTTTATTATTTTTTAATGCTCCAGCATAACATTAAAATGATTAACAAAATGTTTATTGTTTCATTTCATTTAATTGCCTTTTAAGGTCCCCTGTTTTAACAGTAGGGTGAGGAACAATGTATGTATTATATTGCTAATTAAGATGTTTTGCAATATTTAATAAAAAAAAAGACAATATCAGCAACCATGCTAATGGAGCAATTTATGACCATGATGTATGCATGTGCTTTTTGGTGCCTACTCTAATCAGATGAGACATAACTAATATTTATATTTTTTGCCAAATTTTGGCTGATAATTTTAAAATTTCTTGCACTGTGGTAATTATATACCTATGAATCTTCTTATTTCTCAATGATCCACAAAATTTCAGAAAACCACAAGTGTTTGGACAAACAATATTTTCACCTTTTCTTGTAAGGGAAGTTTTGTTTTGAAATCCTCTGTATTGGCTAAATCTAAACTACTGCACATTAAAAACAACAACAAAAAAACTTGACGTGTACCATTTAATGGTAATAATTTATTGGCACATCTGGAGCAATATAAACGGGGTTAGTAATGGCTGAAGATAATTTTATAATCCACCTTGCCTAACATGCGTTCGTGGGTGTTGATATCCATTACTGTTCCCAAAGCAGGCTTGATTTGGCATAATCAGGCAAGGGATGGGCTATAGTTCAAAAACAGAGCACAAAAATTTCCTAAAAACTTTCCACACTTTTTATTTATTTTATTTTTTTATTTTCTTATTTTTTATTCCCTATGACAGAAAAAAACCCCAATGCCTTCTCAGAAATGGCATTACATTTGGCAAATATTAATCTGGCAGTTTATTTAAACAAAAATCTCTTTAAAGACGGCAGCACCCTGGCACAGGTCCATAAGATATAATGGGTTTGAGCTGGCATAACTCATAACCTAAATTAAATAGTGTCCAATGTTTCATTTCACAAATCTTATTTTAGCTTTCATTTGCTCTAGTGCAAGCTAATAGGCAGCTTCTGTTTGCAATTAAAATGGTTGGCGTGAAGCTCCTCACATGCCCTCTAAATATGCAAGTCGCCAGCTCACTGCCTTCTACCCCCTGGAATTACTGTGGGACTGAAAAAGCATCTATTTTCCCTTTTGAGCCATGACATCGAATTGTACTTTTACATCAAAACTATTACCAGGGCATTGTTCACAATTTAATCCTCAGAACATAAGTGCAGTTTTGCACGTGAGCAGTTATTAACGCTGAAAGCTACAACAATAAGTTGAAACTGAATTCCTTTTTTGAATCTAGTCTTTGGAAAATGGCGTTTATAAAATAGGGGCCAAAGTGAGCCCAAAAAGTATCCTCTGTAAAAACACATGTTCTGCTCATGTCACGGATCCAATCAATCAATCAATCACATTAGAGCCGAGGAAGTGGGGAGAAAACAAACGGAAAGAAACACTTCGATACCGGCGCTGGGCTTCATCTCCGCGCTTCAGGCACAGTACTTAAAATAAGAAAGTCCTGTTCTACCCCTGTTAGTGGGTGTGATTAGTCATAAAGGATCCTATTGTGCTAAGGCTGGAAGAAAATTAGAGGTGATAGCAGGACTCAGTCGATACTATTTACCCCTCTGAAGTGTGACCGTATTTATTGTCAGCACTGGGCAGACAACTGATCGCTTTTCCAAACACATTATTGACAGCTCAAGGAAAAGCTGAGGAAGGAACATTTTAGGACATTACACTTATTTCCCAGCTATTGATAAACAGCCCAGCCTCAAAATAAAAGATTAAAGCAGAGGAAGGGGAAATAATTAAAGCACCACCTATAGCATTTTAAGCCAGATATATGGGCAGCTATAGCACATTAATTTTCCGTGAACAAATTGAGATTCTCTGCAGCAGGCTAACTCCAAAAGATGAATTCAATTAAAAGTAATATATGTAAATCAGCTATCAGGTGGAATTTTAATGCACTTTCAGTTGTGCCACACAAAAAAAAAAAAAAAAAAAAAAAATGTGCTCCTTCAGCTTTAACCTCTTAACAAAAAAAGAACACTACTTATTATGATTCAAGGTGCTCAAATAGACATATACTCATATTTACGTTCTAATTACTATTGTGTTATTGTTGTTTCCACAATGCCGCTGAGTAGACAACCAGTAGTCCCATAAATCTAGTCAGGACATTAAGAATTAAGCTTAATCTTAATGGCTACGATCATGAATAAATAAACAGGGGGAAAGAGTGGAGAGAGAACCGTGTTACGGCCTCTCACATCTCCACAACATTGTGTCATAATCAGATGCCTCCTCATTAGTGATTTCCGCTCAGTAACCCTGCAGCTTGACACACTAATCCCATCTGTTTACCAGCTTTGGGACGCCCTCTGTACAGAAGTCATGTGTTAATCCTTGAAAGTACTGATCGGGAGCACTGCCGGTGCCATGGCTTCCGATCGGGAAATTTAGACTGTAATAATTTTGAGCCCGTCCTGTGATCCCTGAGAAAATGCAGTAGCATGTTTATTCAACAAACAAAAACCACATAATCCGACGACCAGCGCAGTTGGCTCCTGAGCTACCTCTCAGTTTTGGATGAGAGTAAACCTTGGACTGACAAAACACACACACTAAAGCATATGTATACCACACACACACACACACACAGAGGAGCATTCATACACATGAATACACACCTGCGCTCATGCGCCGACAGACACACTATTCTTTTACTGTTAATGAATCATTTTTGAGCGAACTTAATCTGTTTGTTGATTAAGGCCTTCCTAACAGTATGTCAGCTGGTTGGTGTTATTTTATGTTTGTGGCGATGACTCGTGAGTTTTTCCATGATATTTCATATACCCAACTAGACTGTGTTCGGGTGACTGGACAGGCTGTGGGGGCTCATTTGTCTTGCTTTTTCTTCGTGCTTTGCCAGAGAGTTCTGGGTTAGAGTCCTGAAGGGACCTCCATTTGTGGTCCAACATATTTTTTTCTTTTTTTTTTTTGCTTTTTCCTCAAGACACCATATGTACTGATTGAATCTATATTCTTCAGGTTTAGAGGGTCTGTTAGAAATGGTCACAGGCCCTCTGTTTGAACTGACAAATGCACCTTTTATCCTCATCTGAAACATGTATGTCCACATCTTGGTTTGCTTGAGAGCGCAGCTTCATGCTGATGCTTAGTGCTTTCCTGCTGTTGGTCCACATTTTTATAAACCCATAAGAAAGTGGATTTCATAACCATTTATTATTATTATTATTATTGAATATAATTGTTAAAGCCTTTTAAGATATCGATTACAGTAAAATGTGGTGTAAATGCAGTTGTGTTTCTAATTCCTGGAAGTAGTCTGTCCATTTCTCTCTGAAAGCTAGAGACTTTGTGTTATGGATTTTGCAGATCCAGTACCTTAGAAATAGCTGATGCTCAAGCTATTCCACATTTTCAATGATAACAGACTGACTGCTAAACAATGAGACATGACATGAGATGATTAGAAAGTGTTGTCTAACATATTAGCACCTCCAGCACACAAGGGTCTCTAATGACTCTCAAATGGTAAGTACCAAGAGGCCTGTACGTCAACTCTAAAACACCTGAATCTGTTTCTTATTTCAAAGAATAGCGTGTGGGTGAAATGTTTCATATGCGTAGTGTTGTTACAGTAGAAAGCAAAACATTCAAGGCAGTGAGTTTATATGAGGATAAAAGAGCCACATTTCCTGACTCACTAAACCTATTTAACCTGAAAAGAAGTAAAGCCAAAGAGAAGGAAGAGGGAGACTTCAAAGTTCTCATTATGGCTCAGCCGTCCAGGGTCTTACATTTGGACTAAGTTGGGGTACAAAAGATAGCAACATATTACCACAGTGAATTTTTTTTTTACGTGCAAATAAAGATTGTGCATTACTATGATGTCCTGAAATACTTTTGGTTGTCAGATGAGGCAACAGATATAAGACAGTTTTATTTCATGTGGCTACGCTGATATGTACAGAACTTTATTTTCTGTGGGTTAATCACCAAAACCTAAAAAGATCGGAGTACCGTCTGTCATATTCCAACTAAGTATGTTCACAACTTGCACCCTTTTTTTCCTTTGATCAAGGCTTTATTTTATTCATGTCTGTAAAAATTATTACAGGACAGAAAAAGGCACACTTTCAACAATACAATGGTAGCTTTTCACATGAGAAACTCTGGAATTCCTGTAGAAGAAAAAGGCTTGCCATTAGACAGATTCATCCAACTAAAAATATTAATAGCCCTAATCTTCAAATGCATGCTTGCAGAGGAATGAGATGTGGATTAAAATCACCTTGTATGCATAATTTGTAACAATGACTAATTCAATTTTGTAACTTGTATGCAGAAGGACAGCAAGTTCCATTCGGTGCCCATTAATCAACATGGGAGAAATGTAAATGGAATATTTTTATTAAAATACACAAGCTGTGCATGAGCCAGGCTACGATGGTTTATGTGGAAAAATAGTTCCTTCCCAGGGCAGAAGAGAATTCTCTCTCTCTCGCTCGCTCTCTCTCAGACATATTCATGCTAACAGGGAAAAAAGACACACATAGAAACCAAGACACATTCCACTTTGTCTTAATTTTCAGTAAAACGCACAAAAATTTTAGATTGATTAGAGGTTCGGCAGAAGAGTTAATGTATTTTTCTCTCCTTCATTTTTGTTCTTGCACCCCTATCCACTTGTATTTGATTTTAAATTTGTAAAACCCAATTGCACCTTTCCAGAAAGCCTAACCAATAGATTTACACCACAGCTAGTTTGTCTCCCATCAAAGTGCATGAATAATTTACACTCTAATTAAAAGTGAGGTCAAACAATGAAAAATTACCAAGCTAAATGGTTAGAAAGAGTCACGCTGAATTAGACAGAATATTTCTATGGGTGGATTGAGTAATTGTATTTTAAATCTGCATTTAAAATGCACTTCTAGGCAGATTATTGGGGGATGGGAGGTAATCAGTTCTTTATGATCGTATTACAGAAATGCAAATAACATTAAAATAAACACACAGATCATGCTCTGAAAAATTAAAAGTACATGCAAATATAAATGGGACTGAGACGCAAAATCTTTTATTAATGTTTTCTTTCCTCTTTGTTGTCTTGTCTCCTTTTGCATTTACCCGGATTCTGAATTTCCTGTGTCTAATAATCACTTCAAGTGTAAAATAGTTTTACTCTCTGAAAATGTTTGGAACTGGAACTTAAAGCCTGGATTTTAAGAAGTAAATAATATGCTCTTTCTCTTAAAAAAAAATAAATAAATACAAAAAAAAAAAAAACCAATTGTAACCCAGCAGTATCAGTGTTGGAAGGGGAAGGGATGTTTAAGGGGGTATGTGGAGGACATCAGAGGAGGCCATAGCAGAGAGACACTGAGAGGGCTCAGCAGTTCTCATCAGCAGCAGTTAAAGCCACAGCTGTGTGGGGGATGCTGAGTCAGATGCAGGAACTCTGTGGGTCTGAGCGTAATGACACAGGACCTGGGATCGCTCCTCGCGCTATAATGGGCCTCGCGAGGGGTACCAAACCAAGAGATGGACAGACAGCACTCAGAGCTGCTGCTTCTGCGTCTGAGATAGGCGACAGTACCGCAGAGCTTTAGCGGTGGTCCTGCTCAGCTCCTCACAGCACGACAGTGTGGGTAACCTTATGCTGTGTGATGATAGGATTAAAAATCAAATGACCTTTCAGCATGAATCTCCATATTCAGGTATCTTTTTCCACCAGTTTAACACTAATACAATACAATGATGAGCTATTTCTGAATCTCCTTTTATGCCTGTACTGCTAAGCTTGTCTTGAGCACACTGGTTCTACTTAATTTTTGAACACCAATACAACACATGCTCACTGTAACTAAAAGGCTAGTTATGGTAGTTGTGCAATAACAGATCCTACAAAAAGTAATAGGTCTTTAGTATAGTAGGGATTTTGTATTGGTACAGCCGTAATTCAAATTCAATTTCAAATACAAAATTTTGACCAAGATAAGATTTTTTATGTGATTTTTCACCACTACCACTAACAAAAATGGCTTCTTATGCTAATATATTCACATATAGCCAGTAAACAGGGTATATTCCCTCTGCTTATAGCTTTGAACCTGTCAGGCATGCTATTGGTTCTGTGCATTTCCAAATGGGTGGCTGCAGGTGTGGAAGGGCGATGCTTCTCTGAGTCCAATGATGAATGGTAGAGCCAAATGCTAACACCATATCTTTCCTTTACCCACACATTCTTATGGAAATATCAATATTGACACTTATTGATACTTAATGCTATTTATAAAGAATACAATGTGAAAAAACCAATACTGACAGATAAAAAGAGGGCCATCATCAAATCCCCCCCCAAAAAAGATCCCATTTACTGTTTGCTTAATTGCTTGTCAATTTAATCAAAAGTTCATAGCTACAAAATGTGTGGTCTAGTCAAAAATAATGTAAATGTACTTGTACTTGTTGCTAATGTACAAAATGATTATAGGTTTATGGTTTATGGTGATTATAAGACTTGTTACATAATGGTTATACAGTGCTTAGTTGTGTAATTAAAGTGTAATTACACAGGAATTTCTAGTCTCATTTCAAGTGTTATCCAAATGTCCCTATTTCACTGAGCCACCATTTTTTGCTGAGTTTTTACTTGAGGAAGTATCTCGTCTGGAATATGTTTTACAAACATTTGTGAACACCCACGCACAATTCAAACGCAAACACCACCTACACTTAACATAGCTTCCCCTGCACTCTGCACGGCACTGAAGACATTTAAATATCAACAGAGGCGATACTCAAACTATAAACAATCTGATCACCAGGCACGGGAGAATGTTTAATTGCTTTTGCATGCCACTGCAAACAAGCATAAATTTGGCACCTTAGTTGCTTTATTTAAAACATGTAGTGTGTATTAAGAGTCACAAACCACTATCACATGACATTGGCTCCTCATGTGTTTCTTTAGAGGGAGAGAAATTATACATCCCGCTGCAATTACCAGGAGACCAAGACTAAGTTGTGCTTTTTGTTCCTGTTTCTTTCCTAAAAGCTGAAAGCAGCCTTATGCATGTCCATACCATCTCCATTCAAGCAAATAACAGCCATTGGGGAAAAATACATAATGCAAAATGTACTTTGTTCTGTTCTGTTTTTGTCATACACTAAAGCAACATCTAATAAGCAGCTTGCTAATTACTCACTGTAAGGCCCAATGAATATGGTGGCACACTGCTGGAGAAGCGCGGAGTTAAGGAAAACAGAATTTTCCAATCGTTCCAGATTCCAGACTGCTGGGTCATTTGGTTACAAACATTTAATGATTAAAGTAATTCAGTTGCAATTAACAGAGACAAACTGTACACTTTTTCCTCAATTTTCAGATGCAAAAAAAAAGCTGGTGAGGGAGGAAATTTCCCACTAATAGCTGTGTGCACGGAAGAAGATAAGATTGGTGACGTGACAGGGTATCAAAACAACAGGCTGGAGAACAATATGCAGGGGGTGAAGGATAGAGTTTGCTGTACTTTTGGGCGAAAGTCTTATGTTAATTACAGATTCTCACAATCACCAAATTAGCTTTGCTCAAATGATCTGTTTTGTGAAACAGCAAGAGAAATCAATTTGCATGCTAAATATAATACCGAAAATTTGATGAAGGGGATCAGAGTTATTATTTTTCCCATTAAACTGAAGGAAGGCCCATCACTGGAAAATAAGGCGGTTAATTTAGACCTAATAAACCTTTTGAAGAAAAGGATTATTTAAAAAAGACATTCATTTGACTGTATAGCAAATGCTAAGAACTCGGCGCATTGTGTCACAATGGCCATATTCACATGCATCCTAATATTCGGATATTAGCTGGAATATTTAAAACATCTGAATGTACAAAACCATTTAAACAGCCCATAAAATATTCAGCATTAGACGGGGTTGCAGTATTTTAAGATTTAGAATAAGGGGGCTAGAATGTTTCATTAATCTTCTACTTAACAGAAAAATACTAGTTATGTAAACCTGTTCCAAATTCAAAATCCGTTCAGATTAATTTACATTACACATGAAACACCAAACAGTTATGATAAGATTGGGTGTGCAGGTTTGGGAATGTTTGTCATGGTAATGACATGAAGCCTCTAACTGTATACAATGTTGTTCCAAATGAGTGTGAACAGCATTTTGTGACTGTCCACCTATTGCTTCAGTAAAGCAGTACTGTCCCTTTATTTTTGTACCACAGCTACCTCCAAGAATAAGACAATATGAATATGCATGTTCATATTCCCAGTGACTCTGAGCATCTGCTGGTATATAATAATTATTAATGAAATATTTCAAAAGTAAGCATGTAAACAGCTTAATCAGAAGACATATTCCAAAGGTACATATTTGAATTCTCCAGTATTTGTAGTCTTGCCTGACTTTAATCATGGCCATTTACTCGAGGAGTGACTACTATTCAATTGTTTAGAGGGATTGTGAAGAAAAGGGGATTATCCGTTTGTGGTAACGCTCAGTCCAGGTGTAATGTCCAATTGTGTAGGAACCATGAACCTCTTGAATCGACAGCTCAGTCCATGTCAGTGTGATGTTAGTGAAATGAGCGGGGGGCTTGTCCTGGCTTTTCATCTCCTCCAGATTCCCCCAGATGGATCAATCTGAAATATTTAAAAAGAGAAACTCGATAAGAGCTAGCGGGCATATTACCCAGCAACACTCAACAAAATGTATGTGATAATAACATAGAGGCTTAGTGGCCACAGTGTCAGGTTGAGTGGCCACAGTACATGTTGTCATAGTTCATTTGCAGCTTTGTATGCAGGTACACTAGAACGCCTGGGGCCTGAGGTAACACTACGTGTCAACGGGAGTATTGCACATTCATTAAACTGTCTTCCAGGTTTTGTTTGTCTCTGAAAGTTGCCCGGCTACATTTGCGTAACGCTCCCCAAAGCAACGGTGTGGTGGAGGGCTCGGCTCGTCTCCCTTGGCCCGTAATTATGCTGAAGGCAGGAGAGAGGAGACGTAGCCACACAGAATAACCCTCCTCTCTCGCGCCTTCCGACCACCGCCACTGATTTTTCAAGGTGAAATTTCTAGTTCAGTAGAGTCGCATTCATTCGGCAGCAGCGGGCAAATGTCACACCCACACTGAACCGCGCTCAATGATTCAGCTATCCTATTCCATTTAAATTTACTCCACTTTTCCTTTCTGACACCTGTTTAAATCAATATCTTCCTCTCTGGGTCGTGGGCCGAATATGCCGAGGCGCTCGCCAACCGCTTCTCAAATCCACTAAAATCAACACAATAATTGAAATATTTTCAAGCTGATTACACCGAGGCCCGAGGCTAGGCTGGTTGCTAAGGGTATGCTCCCTGGTTGCTAGGGGGAGTAAATCATCTTGCATTATTTGATTTTTGTTATAGATATGAAACCGCTACTCCCTCGATTAAATGTCTCACAGTCTAACACCTAGGGGACCAAGGGAAAGAGAGAGAAAGCAGCAACCTTGACCCTGTCAAATAAATATCTCTAACTTTTCCTGTCCTCGGGCTTTAAGTCTTTCAACACAAACCTGTCTGCTTATTTATTTTTCCTCACGTTTAAATAACAAAGCTGAGGGAGCAGACGGATTGGGTGAGACAGGAAGAAAAACGAGTAAGAAAGAGAAGGGGATGGTGAGAGAGCACTGAGCTATCTTCTGTTATTCAACGGTCTTTCAGCTTTGGCACTGTGTTTCCCTCTTACCTTGCTATGATTGGGTGGCACAGCCAGCTAATAGCCTTGAAGATCCTGACTGAATCCATTTGGGGTCCTGGAAGCAGCTCTATTGTACAGACATACACAGGCACATCCAGAAAGCACTTGTCTGGGCGAAGATCATGCAGATAGAATAGGCAAATCATTTGTCCAAAAATAAGGTTTTCAAATAAATCTAATAATGCGTTGACTGTATTAGAATGCTTGTTTTCTCTCTGGTTGCTTTTCTGTTCTGGTTTGACAAGCAGTCAAACTACACCAGAAAAACCATCAAAGTATTTCAGCACTTGTGTTATTCAAAAGCATCTTAACATCCATCAAAACACATTTAAAATTTTAGGTGCTGATCTCATTATAGAGAAAGAAGGCACACAGAAGTAAGTATATACCTGCTGTATATATTTATAACCTGGTTTATTCATCTTTATTTTCACTATATTTCATTTCATGAGTGCATACCCCATAATCCAGAAGCAGTCCTTTATAGATTATAGCAATCATATATCTTTGAAGCATTGTTCAGTAACACACAGAATTACAATTTTTTGGAGATTTTGCATGTTGAATAAAATATGCTTAGGCAAATATCATTCAACAACCATGACTCTCAGGAGAGTACATTAAGGTTTTAAGACATATTATGTAATTTTACAGCAGACTACACGGCTTTACAACTACAATCTTGCATTATAACAAATAAAATAAATACAACTTGTGGACACTAAACATCACTGTAAACACACATACATTTATTTAGAGCTATAAGGTCTGAAGTTTGTATAGTAAATACACTGTGAAATTACTTGTAGAACATGAAAAAAATGAACTTTTTTTTTGTTTTTATGGTTATTCTTTAAAACACCCACAACAGATGCATGTCCTGAACGTACAGGGTGGATTAGTTTGTGTACGACTTCTGTAATAACACACAGGGTACGGTTAATACGTTTTGGGATATTGCTTTATTGGAGACGATGCCAGGCCGGATCAATAGGCCAAACCTCACTGCTGTGGAAGCGGCACAAGCTGGGGTGTGTTTGCTGACTGCACTGTTGTTATTTTGTCCAAATTTTCTTCTGCCTTTGTTACATTGCTTGTATAATTAATGCAGGTTAATTATCAATTAATAAGAAAGAAGGCTGCCCTTTCCCTTTTGAGGAGTCTAAGAAAACAACTTCATTTACACTTTCTAGAATTATGTTGGACCATTCTTCACCAAGGAAAGCCCTAGTTCTTTGAGAGAAGGAGGTACTCTGCCCTCTATCTTCCGGAACCTCCCAATAAGGGTGCCTTGAGATGTGTAGATCTGGTGATTGAAAAGGCCATTGAAAGTGTTTGACTAAATCCTGGCGATCATGAAAACGCTCATGAATCCATGTAGCAGTGTGCATAGGGGTGCCTTGGTATATGGAACTATCTTGAGGAAACAATCTTTGCAGCATAGGGTTGCACCTGGTTGCCTAAAATGGCTTCGTATACCTTGGCCATAATTCTACCACGCAGAGTAATTATTACACGCAATGACTCCCATGAGATGGTTTCCCATGCTATTGGAGATCCACCCCCATGTTTAACAGTTGGGAACAAGTAATGTGAATTGAAAGCCTTGGTTGGCTTTCTCCGCACATAAACCTGTCCAGATGTGGAAAAAAAAGAGCAAAAGAAATCGTTAGACCACATTTTTTTCTTCCGTCTCTCAGAAGACCAGGTTTGCTGCTCCGCACACCAGGTTATGTGTTATTATCCATTGGTCTTGATTATATCTGTTTGCAAAGAGATATGGTCAAGGAAGTATATGTTCAATTTTATGATTTTTGAGGATATTGTATTGTGGTTTTTAAACAACTATCCTTTAACAAGTGTCCATCTACTCCATTTGGAGAGCTTCAACATTCAACATCTTTGTCTTTCCTGATTCAGTTTTCCCTTGTTTAGCAAATGCTAACATGATTTTTGACACTTAACCTGACACATTGTTTGATTTTGCAGTTTCTTTGACCGAAAAACCTGCAATTCAATTCAATAGTCCTACATTTGGTTTTTCTATCATTTTGTCTTACCTGCCCTCCTGTGTGTGTGTGTGTGTGTGTGTGTGTGTGTGTGTGTGTGTGTGTGTGTGTTTGTATAGATCGAATCAGCATGCATTGTTTGCCACAATTAATTTCGTCCTCAGATTTTGTCCAAAATTCAGCAACTAATTTTTTCACAATGAAAAGCACAAACTCTTGACACAGTTTCAGGGATTGACATGCCATTGGTTGACAGACCTCTTTGTGTCTTGGCCAGAGGATGTTGAGAAGAGTTCATTTCAGTGCCTGCTAAGACGTCAGCCTCTGTTTCATACTCTGGTCTTGTGCCAAGTTAAGCAGCTATTTGACAATATGCTACCCCAGGTTTGATACGGCTTTAGCATCAACAACATGAAAATACAACACTAAATTAGATGTGTACACTGAGGAGAGATTAGCGTGCTTTCACATCAAATCAAGGCAGCACAGTATTGCTTTCATTCGGGTCACACAACAACATAGCATTTGTTTTGTTTTTGTTTACTAATGAAAGCGCTGAAATCTCTTCACACTGAAATGATCATTGTTCCTCCCCTCCAACACTAATTATTATTAAGGATAGCACACAGATATAACACTGAAATATTTTGCTACAACTATAATAGCTTTGTTAATATCCTTTTTTTGTGAGAAATGGATGGTGTAAAAGGGGAATGAGGGATTAAAAATTTACATATCTTAATAGACAAACATGTACTCAGTCTCTCATCAAAAGTGCCATGTTGCATCTTGGGAATTGTAGCATGTGGGTTTGGAACCTGCTCAGTCCCATTGTCTCTTGCCCTGGTAGGGCACACCATGCTACAATAAACATGAATAGATTTCCATTGCCCCATGGGACAATTACCATAGATTATTCAGCGGGCGAGGAGCCTGCTTTATTGTACCAAAGGATAAAAAAGAACTTCACCACGACACCCCGGTTTTGATGCTTTCAGATATCCTATGAAAATTCAGTTTCATTTCTATTCCCCAATTAGTTCACAGTTGAAGAGGATTTGCTGCAAAAATGTGTCAGACACTTTGAAATTCTGCTGGTGCCTGCTTTTCCAAATGAGATCAGCCCCAGCACTAATGATGAGGTCAAGTAGAGAGGAGAGGTAGTGTCTCACATCTCGTCTCCAGCCTGAGCCCTAACGCTACATACACAATGTGCTGGGGGGAGCATGTACGCTCTGGCAACGCAAAGCTTAGCGTGTTTGTTGCCATGCGCTAAGCGCTATGGCGATCCAGCCCCCGTCTGCTACATTAGCTGCCTAGAAGGTGAGAGTGATTTCTGCCGTTGCCGTGTAACCTTAGCCAATAAAAGCCTCTCCTCGAGACGGCTCTGTGAATGTTACATTTGCTCTCACAGTGTGGGGGAGCTGACTCCCCCCGTACGCTGAGCTGCGGCTGGTGCTAAACCCAAGCTTTTTAATATCCAGTGTGGGTATGAGGCCTGGTCTGCAGACAGCCATAGAGCCAGGTGGGCTGCCAGGAACAGCCTCTCTCAGGATCTTATCGGTGTTACATCACAACACACTTTACGCTGACCCAAATTCTACATGGCTGTTCAGCTGTGTTCCTGCAGTATGGCTCCTTTTATTTCCTCAGAGTTAAAAGAGAGATTTTCTGCCCAGTAAATCACTACTCCAAATAGATAAGTACTCGATTGCCCATTAACATCCTCTGTGTGCATTCTGTGAGGTGCACAATAAGAAAAGGACACAAGACTGTGCTTGTGTGTGTGTGTGTGTGTGTGTGTGTGTGTGTGTGTTTTTATTATTAGTGTACATTGTGCTGGGGGTACTGTACTGCAGTGCCGCGCCACACTGCACTTGATTCAGATGTTGAGAATGTGAATAATAACATTGTTAATGTGCGCGTGTGTGCAAACAGCAGGTGCGTGGTTGAGCGAAACCGTCCTGCTGGGACCCCAGGCTTCTGCTGGGGCTCAGGATCAGGTGGGAGGGACAGGGAGAAATCTGTCACACGCAGCACAAACATACGCCCAGATCTCACACTCTATACCTGCCATGGAGACAGCTTCCCTCAGATACCCTCTGAAAGGGGACCCAGGCGGGAGTCTCTGCTCCGCCACATTAATCACCAGCACCTAATGTGCACACTGTATTTATGATGCCAATTTAACCATTTTGCGCCTTCATATATGATTTATAAGAAATAAATTTGGTTTGCACATCAATCGGAAATAGATATACAAACACATAGCAAAGCTATATATCAGTGCTAATGCAATAAAAATACAGCTAGGTGTTGAAATAAAGATGTAATGACAATAATGTCACAGAAAGAGAAGTGCCAATGAGAATTCATACCTTCTGCTCAGGATAAACACTGGGGCTTCCTGTAAACTAGATATTGTTTCAATGCCTCAACTTTGTCTGGAGTAGGAACTTAAAACCGCTGCAATAAAGTCATGGGTGTCTAATATTATTAAAAGTGATCTTTTTTATCTATCTCAGTGTATTCATGTGCCTGTTATCAATTACCATGCTCTATCTTCTGTAGCTGATGGGGTGGAGAATAGGCCTGGCTACTGTCACACAGAAACCAGTGAAAAGTCTTTTATCCTCTCGATCTTAGATTAACTTTAAACATCCCCCCGCCTCGTGGCTTTAAACATGTCATCCAGGCATCAAGACACGCTTGTGTGTTAAATAGCAGTAATTGCTAAGAACATGGTGGATTAACTTAACAATACAGGGGCATGTTAACATAAAAAATTACACTTGTCTTTTTGAGATTATGGCTTTATGATCAAAATGAACCCCTGAAAAACTGAATTTTTGTTTTACTTTTTATCTACTGATAACTAATTGTCTGTCTCTGTAGGGTTTCGATCCTACAAAGTGTGTTTTTCCTTTTGTCATATTTTTCCTTTAAAATCAGTTTAACTACTGTTTGCTAGAAATGATTTCAAAGAAGTCTTCAGAAGGGAAATTATGTCATAATTGGCCCTAATAATTTAACTTTGATCTGTCTTTAATTGAGCACTGAATGAAAAACAAATGTATTTAAGTTAATGTTTTTCTCTGTTTACCTGAATTACTAATCCCAACACATAACCTATAGGCTGAATTGACATAGTAGCAATATAATACTAATATTCCTATGAATGAACAAGCATTTTCTGTCAGTGAGTTTCACAGGCAGTCTGAATATGAAATTTGTGAAACTCCTGAATCATGTGATGCATTCGGTACATATGATATTACAACATGCAGAGAGAATGGATTAGTGTTCGACAGAACCTCCGACAATAGTTTGACAGAGCATTTTATTTTATGTATGTATGTATATATCAATGTATGCATGTATGCATGCATATTTCCATTATAGACTGATTAGCAGACTAAAGCATACAACTATAAAAACGTTTTACAAAAACAGCATCAGTGCGTAGGATGCATGGCTTATTTAGTAGCCGTTTGAAAATCTCACATTTTATGGTAAACTGAATGTAATATAGTATATTCAGTATTTACAAAAATGGACAGCTCATTATTAAGAACTTTTTCAAGAATTATGTATGCTCAAGCATTCCAAATAAAGAATCAGTTTAGCTCCTCCTAGAATTTCTGCACTACATGTTGCAGCATTTGCTTTGAGGGAATTTTTGCTCTTCCTTGCCTAATTTGTTAATGATTGCATTCCAAGAGAGGGTGTTGGGTGAAATGGTGTTGTGAATGTATGTGTGTGTGTGTGTGAGTGTGAGCATACTATGTGTATGCATATGTGTGTACATGTGTGTAGCGTATGTGTAGATATGTGTGTGTAATGTGTGTGTGTGTGTGTGTGTGAGCATACTGTGTGAATGTGTGTTTGTACATGTGTATGGGGCAGGGTGTGTGTATGTGTAGTGTATGTGTAGATGTGTGTGTGTGTGTGTGTACATGTGTAATGTGTGCAGTGTGTGTGTATGTGTAGATGTGTGTGTGTGTGTGTGTGCATGTGTGTGTAATGTGTGTGTGTGAGCATACTATGTGTGTGCGTGTGTACATGTGTAATGTGTGCAGTGTGTGTGTATGTGTAGTGTATGTGTAGATGTCTGTGTGTGTGTGTGCGTATGTGTGTGTGTATGTGTTGCTGTGTAGTGGGATTTGAGACTGAAAGCCTCCCACCATTAGCTGCAGTTTCCCTGCTTCCCTTCCCTCTCACACAGCGTGGCCGACAGCCCCTCGGAGAGGGGGAATCAGGAGTGATCAGAGCCCAGCCCCTAAATAAACCTGACGCCTGCTGATTGGGGGCCATTCATTAGCCTGTAGTTTGGGCCGGCGCGTGGCAGCAGGATCGATAAGGCACTCCAACTCCTTTTATTTACAAACTAACAGCTTTTAGTGGCTGAGTTTTTAAACCAGCGGCTGTTTAACTGCTTTATTCGGATTCAGCATGAAACCATCTGGTCCCATTTGCTGTAAGTCTCTCCTAAAGCCCTAGCCTGACAAGCAGGAGATATGTCAATGCAGTTATCAGCATAAAGCAACATCTGCCGTGCCTGACACCCACTATTGTACGGCCATTTAATCTGTCCCCCTCCTCCCCTTAACTGCAGACAACAGCTCCCTATATTATATTTTGCCACTCAATTAGCACTATCATCCCGCTGAAATAGAGGCCAATTTACCTTTAATGACATCATTGTTAGACTAGTGGCAGTGGTTGGTGTTGGGGCTGTCACTAGATAACAGAAGGCCGTCCCTGTTTCTTCCACTGGCCGCCACAGAGGCTGCCGGAGCCAGCGCCGGCCAATCACGGGGCCCGCCTTCATCCCTTCACCACCAACATTGTTTCCGACAGTTCACAGAAGCAGCGTGGCGGAAAATTGAGTCCAGATTCATTAGGTTTTCAGTGTGCTGCTCAAGTCAGTTAAATTGATACATTTCCTAACAAAATTGAAGTGCTTTTGTGCTGCCAGCGGAAGGCTGGTGACCCTGCTCGGCCCAGTGAGCAGCCCAAACGAGTTGATGGATCCATTAGGCCGCTTAGACCGCTTTTTCCTCTCCCTCCATTTCTGAGTGACACTGTAAATCTGAACCAATTTCAGACTCTAATCATCATTACAAACCTCTCCACTGTTCATTTATTACTCTACAATTCTAATACACTGCACAGATGGGTCAGCACACACAGGGAGAGCTCCAGAAACCCAGGTCTAAAGACCTAGCCTTCCTGTTCCCCCTGGTTAAATGGTTCATGACTGGTGAGACACTTCTCATCCAGTGAAAGGCACAGGCTCACTGCTCCTGAACTTTACCCCCTTTTTATGTCTGTTTTTCCCCCCTTTTCCAACAGTGAGACAATGGCCGACAAGCAAGGTCTGAGCCCGGTCCTTCAGAAAAACTCTGGAGAACCTTCACATATGGCTGTAAGACCTCTTAAAACAAGTATTAAATTATGGGAAAAATATGTGTTAAATATTCAACAATTTTATAAGTTCCTACTTCTGGGGTAAAAAAAAAATGAAAAAGAGAAGATTAAAATTTATTGTAATGATTGGCAGGCCTCATGGCCTGCCCAAGAGCAATGGCTGATGGGTCTGTGTTGTATAATAATTACTGTAACACCTCCAAAGCATTTCTTAGCACAGTGCCATCTCTCCGGCAGCCCCTCGGCTGCCCACTCAACCACACAGTTAACCAAATGCCGCTGGAGGATATTATTCTCTTATAAATCCAAATCAGATTATTTCTTTTTGCTAAATGTGTGCTGTTTAAATGAAGAAACCGGAAACATGAATAATAACCAGGGTGCGTTTTTTTTATCCCTCCTTTTCTACATCTAACATTTAAGGACTAAACTTTGAATGAGGGGTTGCATGAGGGTTTGCTGTGTGCACAAAACAGGTGAATACTCAAGCAGTGGCTGAGCATGAAAGCTGGAATGGTTTTATGTACTTGAATTACAGCGCTTTAATCTGAGGGCTTACTTTGAAAACCACTGAGTAAGCTTGTCAGTTTCTCCATCTAATTACTGTTGCTCCTCATATCCTCTGAGTGTGGTGAAAACACTCTATAATTGATATTGAGATGTTTTTGCCCTCAGAAAGTAATTAAGGTTATCAATTAATCCAGTCTAATTTCTGGACATCTTGGCTCTATGTCCTTGAATGTTCTCTGATTAATTCCCCAAACTTTAAAAAAAAAAACTAAAGCGCTTCAATTACTTTGCATTGAATTGCAGCCCTGTAAATGACCTTAACCGCGGCTGCATCAACATTTAAATTAAACCCAATCCAACCTTAGTCAAACAAAACCAAGGGCACAGGATTTATGGCAACCAAAAGGCCTTCCAAGAGTTTAATATCACTCTGAGTGCAAGAACACACTCAGCGGGTGTTACCCTGGCACCATAAACCTGAGGAATTTGCACACATTTGTATATGAAGGTGTGAAGAGTCAGGCATCGCTTTCCATTAGCATAAAAGGAAGGCTCTTAAGGAATCAATAACGCCATTGGAATCAATTAACGACCCGCACAAAGAAACTTCTGCCATCCCCTGGGAGTAGAGAAGTTTACTACATGACACCATTTCACAAAGGTGTCATGCTCACTGTACTTGTTTTATATATATATATATATATATATATATTGTTTTAATTTTGTGATTAAATAAATGTTCCAAATGTCAGTATTAAAGAAAAAAAAATTCAATGGAAAACAAAGATACTGGATGCAATATTCAAGGCAAATAAAGACGGGTTTTACTTTCTCAGAGACGAGAGTGGAATGAGAGGGGAGCCCTGTTAAATCCCTTTCAGACGTTTCAAAGGAAACCCCAAAATGGTGTTGCATTACCCACCCTGATATTTCCAGCCTATAAACACAAATGTACAATATGACAGCACGAGGGCTACTCAAAACGCGGTTGATGGGGTGAGAACAAACAGCGATCAATCCCGTCGCCCCCGCAGCCGCTTCTTCGCTCGCGCACACGGAATCACCTGCCCGTCCCGGCAGCGCTATTACTGCTGGGGGGATTAGGGTGACATAATCTTTGCAATGGCCTGTGAGAGGGGAATGAATGGGTTGGACACTCTATGCCACACAGTGATAACGGTTTGTCACTGGGGCTCTTGGGCTCATCATTCACAATCTCACAGATTAGTGGACTGCACCTTTCAGAGCATTCAAAAGCAGTGGAACGGCTACATGTTTATTTTCAAACCCCGAGCACCCATGGACGGAGGGAGCATCTTGTCCCCTTTTCTTGAGCCTGTCCTTATTTCCCTTCATCCCCTCCGTGCAGTTCAGCAGGTTCCTTTGTCTCGCGCCCTGCAGAAAAGGGAGGTGAGCGGCACGTCTCCCCCGAACAAGCACCACCCGAAACTCCTCCGCCGCTCAGCCTGCCGGAGGGGAGCTTCCAGTTCAGAGACCTCGTGCTTCCGACTGCTAAAAAACAGACCGAGTGACCGTTTTTCTCGCCAGCGTCTAAAGAGAATAAAATGATTCTGTGAATTCACTGAACAGAATAATTTGACAATGCTTTTTGAAGCCGCTCAAACCCATATGGCCCCAGCCGCCAGGCCGGCCCTCCATAGCAGGAACTCGCGTCCTGACGGAGGGTCAGGGACCGTGCGGTCCGCCGCCAGCCCAAAAGCAGCGCTGCCCAGCTTCACAAAGTCAAAGAGCGGAGCCGCGGCCCGCGATATCCGTTTACATTAAGTTTCAATTTTCCCCCTGTGATCGTCAGAGCTGTGGTCTGCCATGTTTGTGGCACGAACAGCTTTCAAGAGAGCTTTAATCAGCCCTCTCTGATTCCCAAGTTATAATTTAAAGAGATCCTTTGCATCTCACAGTGAGAGTGTAAATGAGATGTGACATTTCATTTGTGCTGTGCGGAAAGGCGCCACAAATAAATAAATATCAGACCATGACAGGCGGGAGCTGCTGTGGGCTCCCCTCTACATGACAATCTCTGGTAAACTGTCACACCATTAAATTGTCTCTCTCAAACACGCCGCCTTCTGATTGGTTACCAGATGTAAACTAACGGAGCACCCCTCTAAACGGTTCCCGAAAGCATGAAATTGACATTGTGAATCATATATGACACTGACTTCTCCACCTTGTAATTGATCTGCATTTAGGCACTGCACACAGAGCAACGGTCAGCAAAACAGCTATCTGCACCACCACGGCAGTGCCAGGCTGCTGTTGCAATGATACGGGGGCATTCTGGGTTCTAATTAACTTAATCTATAGACCCTTTTATACTATGCGTTTTCAGTATATGAAATGCTGCAGATCTTTTTTCATGAGTAAGTTCTGTTTTACGGATTGCTCCTCCATGTGGAGTAGATCTCTCTATTCTTAATTGAATTGAGAAATGTTTTCTTTTTTATCTAATCCCTTTCCCTTCAAACTGCTGCACATGGGAACCTGTGCAATGTGATTTTCAAATGAAGCACTTCACATTCACTGAAATATGCTTATCTCGCCCTCGCTTTGGATACAGAGCCTGAGAAAGAGGTTTGTAAGTTTAAGCACAATACAATAAAATATCTTACCTGAGTGCTTTTGGGGTACAGGGACTTCAAAAAAAAACATGTATGCCTGTTACACTTTACATACAATAGTTTTATACATATATACTCTTCTTTGTTGGCAAAATATTATTTTTCAGTTCAAAGAAACTGCTACATCCTATGAAAATATCAATAAGAAAGTATTACAGAGTTACATGCCAAATGGCAGGACAGCATAAAAATATAATTATTTTTCTTATGCCGCCGGCATTAAAACATGTTATGTTGTATTTCTTACTGCATGCTTTGAAAGAACGGGGTGTTTTATGAAATGCAGGGTAAGAATCTGCGAAAACCTAATTTCTGGGTTGGTTGTACCATAGAAAATATTTCCTTGATGCATCTCCATCATCTGTCAGTGTCATTTTGAGGCAGTACGCATATACTGTGAATACTAAAAGCGTCATTGTATCTGGCCATAATACATGGTCTTTATGGTGGTCCACACATTCTGATGTGGACAGTCTACACTCCAACACCAGCCTCCTCAGACAGAAAACACTAGAGCCGCTCTGGCTCAGAATAGCCTTCCGCTCCCCATTTCTGAGTTGATTAGGATAAGGGTAAGCCTGCAATTTCAAAGGTAATAATGCAGTGGCCTCCCTTATTGTTTTATCACACTGCTGGGGGAATTCATCCAGTTTGGTCTTTAAGATCCAGATCTGGGCTGTAAATAAGTACTGGCTGATAAGGCTTGTTCTAGCAGGGCTGCCAGAGATAGGGGTCTTACCTGCGAGTCATTTTCAGCATGATCGGTCTTATCGGCGCTGAACCGGGTTCCCCTGACCACTCCGACGCTGTTTAACTCTCGCCCTCCACTCCTACGGATACAAACAGAGAGCCGTTTTTCAGGCAGAGTTTCCCATTAGAGAAGGATTGGGGTTTTTCCCCATTGTTGCACTGCTCATTAAACCTTTTTACCCACATCAGCGACGCAACTCAGCCGTAGCGCCCTCCCCCTAATCAAATCAGGCCATTAACCCAGCCAAATTAGCACACATAAACCTGCACAGGCCCAACCGCGTATCCGCGTATCCATGTGAGCCTCCATCTCTCACACAGGAAAAAAGGAAACATTTGAGGTCAAAGTAAATGCCCTGTGCAATTTACATTATGGGGAAGGGTGGGGGGCGGATGGGGGGTTGGAGGAGGGGGACTTCAATCAAAACAGTTTGGAAAAGAGATCATGGCTCTGAATAGCTCCGTTAGATGAAGAGGACAATTAATCACTTTTAAGCAATAACTGCAGTAATTATAATTTCATTGGATCGTGGACGAAGCTCCATATTTTATCAGGCTGTTTGGGCTCAAGTAATCCACAAAGATGAAATTAATAATCCCAAATATGTGATTGTCTAATGGATATTTTCATTTTGCCTCTTAAACACCAAAGACTCATTTACGATGACAATTGATGCTTCTGTACCTTGCATTACTAGGAAAGCATACCGTGACAAGATAATGGCGTATACCAGCAACAATTACTCTAAAGGCTGTATGTTTATAGGTTTGATTTCTGATGGAACAGATGTATTATATTATTTATAAGAATGCATTTGTATAAGTCAATCCTTTGGGAATTTTTAGGGAAAAATTAAACAGCATTGTTTTTCACCTGTTGATGAGTCATTTATGTATATGTTTTTACATGTATGGCAAGAATAGCTGCAAAATCTCTCTGTAGACAATGGATGAACTAAAATGTATCTACAGGGAATGGATAAATGGATCCTTTTCATTTTTTTAAAGGGAGGAATTTCCAAACCTTGTCAAGTTCAGAGAAAATTCACGTTTAAGAATGACAGAGATATGGACAGAGTTTGCTCCTTGAGCTGAAAGCAGCCCAGTGATAAATAAGATAAGTTAGGATAACTCCACGATTAGCAACAACTGTTTCAGTGACAAGCACTTTGTGATCGCTACCAATCAGACCCACATATATTCACAGATAACTCACACATAAATCATCTGAACATGACGGGTTGGACGTGTCACTCAGTTACTGTGGTTCTTGGCTTGAGCTATTTTCTATGTGTATTGCCGCCTCCAGTGCACGGCACTTGAGTGAGATGGCTTATTAAAGTGTAGGAAGCGCACTAAGGATCAGCCAGTAGTGAACAGTTTCTATGGTAACAGTTTGTAATGATACAGTTAGCTGGTATATTTACATTATCCCCTGGGACTGAGTAGGGCAATGGGACTCTTTCCACAGAGGGGACATTGCCTGCACACCATGAACCTGGGGGATACAAGGACCCTCATTCACTGTACATCCCTCTATCACTCATACTCACCTTTACATTCAATCATACTGACCTGTGCATTCAGTCATACTCACCTGTACATTCACTCGTACTCACCTGTACATACAATCATACTGACCTACACATTCACTCATACTGACCTTTACATTCACTCATACTCACCTGTACATTCACTCATACTCTCCTGGACATTCAATCATACTCACCTGCACATTCACTCGTACTCACCTGTACATTCACTCGTACTCACCTGTACATTCACTCATACTTACCTGTACATTCACTCATACTCTCCTGGACATTCAATCATACTCACCTGTACATTCACTCATACTCTCCTGGACATTCAATCATACTCACCTGCACATTCACTCATACTCACCTGTACATTCACTCATACTCACCTGTACATTCACTCACACTCACCTGTACATTCACTCATATACACTTATACATTCTCGTGTCTGTATTTACGTCATGTTTCTGCTTCAAATTCCACCAAATTACACTGTGTATACAGTAAATAAGTATAATGCCAACATGAAAATGATTAATTCACGATACATAAACCAGGTGAGTTCTTCCAGACAAAGAATATTGTAAGAATAAAAGAAAAATAATTAAACAAGTCTTAAGGGTTCCTGAGATTGATGAATAAGAAGTGACACCTTGTACCTCCTTTTCAGTGTGTGATGCAGCTTTTAGAGGTGGTGGAGCGTTACCCGAGGCAGCTGGGGGAGCGGAGCGAGGGCCAGGCCCGTGCAGGCTGCGCTCCGGGGGTGCTGCTGGGGGGAACCCTCCCCGGCTGCTGACAGAGATCCAGGGGATCTCCATTCCCAGCTGGAACCCCTCCAGGTTGCGCTGTTTCCAGACACATGACAGAAACAATGCTAAAAACAATTTTCACAGCTGCGAATTGTTAACAAAATAAGCGTCAGGGCCTCCCTCGCACAACCGATCGTTCAGACCGAAATTGGCTGTTATTTGAACTTGGCTTTTAAATCGCCCGATGCACAAAACCGCTCGAGGAAGCAGTGATTACTGGGATGGGGGAAGAGTGCAAACAATGACAAAAGTGCCATGGCAACACCACAAAAAGGGTTTTACTCCCCGGACAGTTGGCGCATTATGTGAATTTAAGACAGAATCTATTCGTGGATCAGTCACTGCGATACAACACAGATATGTTTTGTTTTTTTGTATGTATTAGTACTAGTCCAAAAGTATGTGAACATATCTGCTCTAGGAATTTGTCTGTAGAAATAATATATGTGCATAAGCATTTCAAATTTCAGTCTCAAGTATTAATTTCAAATTTCTATATGGCCTGTGACTCAAGCATCATGCGGATTAAAGTCACAAGCTATTTATCATTAGACGGGCATGCTAGTCCCTTCACCATGTGGTTCCTTTTTAACCCTCCATCAGAACAGGTTCAGCTCTGATCATCCACATTTTTTTCCATTATTAATGTGGGCTAAGGTAATAGTAAATTGTTATTAAAAAAAGGAAACACAAAACAAAACAAAACAAAAAATCACACACACAGTGGCACACACCCAGACATTCATGGACTCACACACACACACGCATGCACACACCACACACACACACACACACACACACACACACACACACACACACACACACACACACACACACACACACACACACACACACACACACTCACAGGGCTAGAATGGCTTTGTTTAAAAAACGCCATTGTGGCTTATGGCTTTGGGAACATGGTGATGTTGTCATTTTGAACTCATTCGCTTCTTGAAGTCAAAGCCATATCCGATCATCAGTGGATTCATGAGACACTCAGAGGAAGCGAGCATTTTGCATCTCCGTCTCTATCTCATGTTACATTGCACTGACCTTGGCATATGTGCCTCGCTGCTTTCTAGTTTTGGGCTAAAATTGAAGAGCTTACACGTAAAAAAATAAATAAAGAGGCTGAATAGAAATTGCCTGCACCACAGAACCCGCTATCAGTGGGAATCTAAGGCCCGTGCAGTTTCAGAATTTCAGTTTAGCTTCCGATTAAGGTAAGTCCCGGTATTTTATTCCCTACATCTCTATGCTTCATAGCTTTCAAAGACTGCTGGGTAACTGCCTATTATCCAACAGTTCCACTCCACTGACCTCCCCAATAAAACTTTTCATATCCTTATAAACGAACTAGATTGCCGTGTTATAAACATTTACACTGCGCTAACAGATCATCTCCGCACATCGGAATTGGCTAAATTCCCTTCTCCCAATGAATATATTGAAGGAGATTAGAGATATGATAGCTTTTCAGATTGCTGAACCCAGAGAAATTAGTTTAGTGAGCGTTTACAGAGGCTAAATTGGAACCATTAAATAGTGGATTAAATTGATGGTACTTTCATTGTCTGTCCTTCAGTATCGCTGTAAAATCAATTAGCCGTCACTATTCCATTCTCGATAAAGTGTGATTGTCAGTCGTGGATAGGCACTGGAGAATCTGACAGCCAGTTGGAATAGGACGCCATGTGGAAACAAATTTGCAAAGGGGCACTGGAGGGGGGAACATGACGCGGGGATTGTGTTTGGAAGCACTGTTGTCTTCATCATGAGCTTAATGAGCAGAGGATGTGTACTGTTATTCTAAGGAACCTGGTTTCTTATCCCCGTCAAGGCCACAGGTCTGTAGAAATCGGGACGCTGCTCCGGCTGCTAAAATGGCCTGCTTATTGATTCTTTATTAGTAATATTTCCCCCAAGTATATCTGATTGCAGATAGAACATCCTAAGCTCCCTTCTTCGGTGCAGGTGAGAGTGATTTTCCTTGAGGCCTGAATGTGTCTGTTATGAGAGAAACTGATCTGTTTATGTATCTGAAGATGTCTCGCATTCAATGCGTCTCATGCCATCGGTAAAACATCAAATAAAAAAAGATATGGACTCCAAAGCTATCCAAACCACACATTTTTCAACGTTTAAATGATGACCACTTCTTCAAATCCCCTTTTTCCACCTCATTTCATTATGTGAACCCGCTCTGTAAGCTGTTCACTGCCCTTGGCATCTCAGACTAATCGGACAAATTTTCATTTGATAAAAAAAATAACATTTAAGTGTTTATAGGCACTAAAACCTAGAGGCAGGACGTGCATAACAAAAGAATCAATTGTGTGTTGCAGATTATTATTCTGAAGAAGTTAAAGTCGTTTAAATGAATGAAAAAATGTAATATTGTCTCTAACATAATCTTCCAACTGAAAGCTTTTTAAAATAAAGAAACATTCACTTGTATTCAGAATTCACTTCCCAGGGCAGTGTCCAACTGCCAGAACATCACCTTGCAATATAATTTTATCTATCTGTCATAAAAGTAACATTGACCAAGAGGATATTTTATGTTTTCAGAGATGTGTATAGAAAAAAAAACAAAACTTGTTCCTATCTAAATGTAAAATTAATGCTGTTAACGACTGTTTTTAAAAAATGATGTATTCAATGAACGCATATCAAGCTTTAGTGTTTAAGGCAGATTTGCCATTGTATTCCCAATAAAATCTGTATTTTCTTCTGCCTTGCCCAACTTGTGGTGTGAGGGTTATTTGTGTTGAAAGTGTAGGTTCAGGCTAAGAAAAGGACAGCAAACATTTAATTTAAATCAGGACCCATGTTGCGGAAATCTAAAAGGAAAAACATCAGTGCGTCTTTTTCTTGTTATGATAAGAAAACATCAAGTACTGATCCTTTAAATTCCAGTATCTGAGAGCATAACACACAGAATCCCACTGAAATAACTTTATTCTATTGAATTCTAAGTCTCTCCTAAGTTCTTTAGCTCCCAGCAGGATTCGTGTCTAGATCAGAACCTGATTAGCAATTACTATGAATAACATGAAGCCATTCTCTCTGGATGAAGTAGCTCTGTTTGATACCACCGCTGTTTGTCACGTGTGCATGCAATTTATGCTAAGTGCTTCAAACTGAGAAAGTGATGAACACAAAAACAAAGCCCTTGACTCACAATGCCTTTGTGGAGGCTTGCCTTCAGCCTCACTGCTGCTCTTTGTCATGGCTGTGGCTGGGTCTAGAGTCTTAAAAGACCACCTTTTCATTGACTTGTTATTTTATCTTGTTATTTTGTTTTGTTTCCGTTTGTGGCGTGATCAGAGCAATGTCTGTTGTTGATAAACAACAGTTATTATTACGAATAAACTATTCAGAATGAAAAAAATGCATTTTACTATAAATTAATAAGGGTGATTACATAAAATCGACTGTAGCTATCCAAACACAATCTAAATTTTGACTCAAATATTTGATCAAATAATAAAAAAGGGGGAATTCGTGAGAGATAAAAAATGCTGTATCCAGACATTTGAGGATGGCTTCCAGCCTGGTAAATGAGCTGAATTTACCCCAGCCACACCAGTGGAGGATAATAAGGCTTTCATTCATTCCAGTCTGAGAGCATTCAACTCCATGTCTGACCCAAAACTCCTTTAGGCCTTTGACACGGCAAGCATGGGGAATGGAAGACGCGATTATGTATGCTGCATTTTCTGCGCTCAACGCAACATTGGCAAGTCTTTACCGTAATTGAATTGCAAGGCTCGTGTTTTTGGCAGACCCGCTTATAGTGGGTCTTTTCCCTCTGATTCTCCAACAGCAAACAGTCTCCACCGGCTCTGCGGAGCCATCGCAGCCGTCACATCAAACAGTCCTATGATCCCGGCACGCCGGCCCACGGTGACACCATATCACTCCACGGGGCTCGGCTGCAGGGTGCGGATCGTCTGCGCAGCAAGGAGCCTTATCATTGGACCACACCGCATCGACAACCCCCCCCCCCCACCCCGCGCCCTCACCCCTACCCCCACCCCCACCTCCTTTCACCGCGGCATGTTCTTCACTGAATGGGAGGATGATGATTGGCCTTGGTGCCACGTGAAGGTATGATTGTAAACACGTGTGTTTACTCTGATGCGTGGTTAAATTCCGCGACTGTTCCCCTGTGGAAAAAAAAAAAAAAATCTACCTCTGGTCACTGATAGCTTTGAAAACACAAAAAAGTGGGTCAATTCTCACCAGCATCGCTGATTATACTGTGGAAAATTCAGTGAATATGGGCCCTCATGTTGACTCCTGTCAGGTGGATTCTCCTGAATCCATTAATAGATTACGACATTCACTTGATATCATGCGATGGCAGTAGCTTGATATTCATGGAACAACATGAGTGCATTTTCCTTTTGGCAAAGCAAAGAAATCAAACCCGTGTGCAGTAAATATGGAGATAGCCATGCATTATGCATTAAAACTGTTTAATATTTGTGAGCTCTCCGCTGTTAAATCATATGAAACATTCTGTGTTGGAGGATGCATCGCAAACTGGCCGACTGTTCCAGTGACAAATCACATGGCATTACGCCTGTCAGTTCTCCGGAGATGCTGCTTAATATCCGATGAGATCAAAATTTTCATCAAACTCTGCCCTCTAATGAAATCAAGGGGAACCCTGCTGCCCCCTTCCCGCTGCCTGTATTCTGTTATCTTCACATTGGCTTAGCTGCCGCTTCGCATCGCCTAAATTAGCGTCACCTTTTGTGTGTGAGATATATATTTACCCAAAAATATGACAGCTCATATATCATAAAGCGGTGACTGAGGCCATCATGCACTGTCAGCACTGATTTCGATGTGCTATCATGAACGAGTGAGCTTAGATTAAGAGGACCAATCCAGTAAATTGAAAAGGGAGCAGAGGGGTTATGGTGTGTCTGCCTTTAAGTTAGGACAAGCCACATGGTAGGCCATTAATTGGCCTCCGCTGGGAGGTGTTGGGGTGGCTGTAGGAAATGAGTGATGTACTTAACCTGAGAGGGTTCGCTTTGGCAGGTCCTGGTTAGCCCAACTCCACGCTGTCATTAAAATCCACTGGCTCTTTCATGCCAAAAAACTCTGCTCAAATATATATAGCACTATTAATGGAAATACCCAGCTGATCTGAAATACCTGTCATAACCTTGAATCAATAGCATCTGTGTTTGTAATTGATAGAAACATTACCACTGTACCTATTGTGTTTAACCACTACCTGCCCCCCAAAAAAAAAAAAAAAAAAAAAAAATTAAGAAAATACAATCACGTTGTATATTTCATACTTAGTTTAGGTTTCCAAATATCGTTGTAAGATAGATGCTCCAGGACACATTTAATTTGGTTAATAACTTGGAACGCATAACAGAGTAGCGGTGTCAGAATCATAGTGGCCTTTAGTCACACTTAATTTCACATTATTAGCATGATTTACATTTCTCACTTATAAAATGTGTTGTTGAAACAAAACTGAGTCCAACTATATACTGTTGAAGGTAGACACAATAATGGAAACACCAAAAACTCAGCATGAAAGAGACCAGTGTTTGAAATGGTAATAGTAACTACCAAAGTGTTTCTGCATGTATGAAAGTTTATACCTTTAAAAGTTTAAACCTGCTTTTTGAGTAAAGCATACTATTGTCACCTATCAGGTTTTCTTTTAAATTTGTTTTTTTTTTTTTTTTTTGTGACCTAATGGATCGTGAAAAAGGTCAGATAATTTGTTGCAAGAGCATTAGACACGGAAATGTCAAAATTATTGAATATGCCATAGGAAGTGGTATTGCGAAATCATGATGACCTATTCCATAAACAAGACAAAACAAAATCAGGAAAGAGGAACAGTGGTCAAAAGCTCAATGACATGGATTGATTCATAGCCAGTCTGTAGGTCCAATTAAAACTCTGCGTAGTAGACTTATGGCCAAGAAAGCCATGACAGGTATGGAGCAGACACTGTCCCCCTAAAATACTCCAGTATTCCATGATAATACAAATGCCTACAGATTCAGGAACAGTTTCATGATCTTCAGTTGAGGCACTATGCTATATTCTGTATTCTCCTGTAGAGGTGTATTGGCATGTGTATTTTAGCCTGCTATTAGTAAGACCTACTCAAAAAATGAATTCCAATCTGGGGAGAGGACCAATGGCAATGCATAATTTGTACACTGGTTAAAGATGTCAAACGTCCTGAGTTTATGGAATTTCTGCGACTTCTGAGAGCTGCAATATTCCTTTAATAATTTGCCCAAAAAATAATGAAGTAGTGGGAGGTGTGATTGAGTTTATATCTAGCTTTTTCTATCAGTGATTTACTGCTTGTTTTATCTAACCACCATGTAGAACTGCTTGTCAAAAATGCAGGCAAGAGGTAACTGGTGTAATTAATGTTTTTTTTGGAAATTCCATATACAACCATGTGTCCATACCAACCAACAGAAAAAAAAAAACATAATGGACACATTTCTGAACTCCAAAGGCTTAATCATGACTGTGAGGTATGATGTTGACTGGACTCAGGTATGCACAGATCCCATCCCTTTTGAAGAAACAGAACATAATGAATTGTTGGTAACTTTAGTTATCGGCCTACAGCTCAGATAGTTTTTCCCATGGGCCTGCTGATGGGTCCGGGAGGGCGGTGGCCGGGGGGGTTCTGCGGAGGTCAGGGAAGGTTTGAGAGTAGCGGATCATCTTCGTACCAGCTGAAGACGGCTAGCTCCTTTAATGTCGGCGAGGCTCCTGGATAAAGAAGGTGAGAAGGGCCAAGAGAGGGATTTCCCATGAACCTGGCTGACCTGGGGCCACTGCTGATAGCGGGGGCAGGGGAGGGGGTGGGTGTTTCGGGTAGCCGCGGCTCCGGCTAGGAGTGACAGCTGATGTTCCGGAGCAGGCAGAGCAGGGCGCTGTCCACAGGTGCAGGACAGATGCCCATCCCCGGGACCCCAGCACTACGAGCACAGACTCCCCAAAACTACCCCGCCAGGACCCAGGGCCACTCCCCAAACCCAGCCTCTCACAGAGCGCTCACATCTGCTTCACAGCTCTCCCGCAGCAATTACTGTGTGGCAAGAGCAGATGAGGCACTTTGTAGAGGCAGCAGGAGTATAAACAGGCTGGAGGAAAGGAAAAAAATACTATGAGAAAAACAGTGTTTCCGCTGGTGCTAAACGAATAATTACATTTTAAGAATGTGTGAAAGATTTGATGAATGGAACACTTTTTTTGCTAAGCTGAAATCACACTTTTTATAAATCTCAAAAGGTATTACTTTTTAACATGAAACTGTAGAGAGTTTTACTTTGTTCCTACATTTGCCTTCATTTTTCCCTATGGACAGCATTTTTTGGAAGGACACAAGGACTCAGAATAAAAAAAAAAAAACAAATAACACAGTAAAAATTATCTGTCGGATGTGGATTTATTTGCATGATGGAACAATTGATATTGTTTGGAGGCAAAGAATGAAAGAGAAATAATATCTGCTCAAAGAATAGTGATAAAAGGTTAAAGCCTGTTAATGGAAATCAGTTTGGTGAGGTGTGGACTCTAATAACTCATTGAGCCTAATAAACTATAACCAATTTAATCTCATCCTTATCAGCCCCAGATTTCAACCCTCTCCTTTTTAATTGGCTATTTTGTAATCCTGGTTCCCAGCAGAGCTGATGGTCTGTCTCTCCCTCCAGAGAGTTTGCATAAAATTGGTTTGAAACGGTGTGTCAGTTTCTCTCTGAAGTCGCCATCTGGCTGGTGGACCGAAGGCTCGGATAGAACACTGACCCAGAGAGTCTCTGTGAAGCAATCAGCAGCAGATTTACACAATGTGTTATGACAAATTTATTACACAACACCGTCACCTGCTTTAATCTTCTCTGCGTGCTCCACGTCCGCTCTCACTGCTCCACCCGCTCGTTTCTGCTAAACTGGATCGATGCTCAGTGCTATCGTGAACTAGCCTCTGCACATTAGCTTATTCTGTTAAGACAGGCGGACAATTAAGAACCTCATACTTGTATGTGTGTGTTTGAGAGTGTATGTGCAATAGCAAATTTGATACATCATTAAATAATAAAACTGTTACATTATTCATATGGAATAATGTAACAAAACAGTATTTTGGAAACATAATTTAGAGAATTAAAGATTTTTCTTCACTATTGTTACCACTGTTTATGCTATAACTATATTTATGTTTTGGGTGATTTTGTTTGTCTGATATTTGTAAAAGAAAGAAGTTCAAATCAAATATTTTGTAGTTATGTATTTTTTACTTGTTATGCAGCACAGAATTTTCTCTTTACCTGTTGACGACAATGTTATCAGTCTCACTGCTTTTGAAAGTAATTATGTGTTAGCTCAGTGCAGAAAAATGCTAAAGCTTCTGAAAATTCACTTTGTTATATGTGTTTAAAACTGTTGAGGGCATTTATGAAGACTGAACAACTGTCTGGGACAAACACTGGATTTTCTTCAAATATTAAATGCTCCTTCAGAAACGGAAAAAAAAGGGGGAAATGTTTATTATGTAGAAAAAGAGAAGTTCCATTATTATTATTGGAGAAGGCACATGTGCTGGCTGGATGAAAGGAGCCTTCAAGAGATAAGTCAAGTGGGCTGTTCAGAGATGGCAAGAGAGGACTATTTCTCTTCGTTTAAAGGCCAGGAATTCGCGTGGTTCCAGGATGGCAAGAAAGCATTAGTGTAAACAAACCTGCCACTCGGGCGGACTCTCCCGGCACCCCCCTCCGCTCTCAGAAGAGTTGGGAAGTCTTTATTTCTGTAACTAATTGATTTCTTGCCAGTCTGTTCCCTTCTACTGAAGCTGAGCTTATTACCCTTAACCAGAAGCAGGTGGAATTGTGGGTAAACACTGTTTTCTTCCTTATCCAACCCCTTGGGAGCTTTAGCAGGGACACTGCTGAGCACCTACACACAACTCGATTAAAGAAAACTTTCACTTTCTTTCACAATCAATGGTGCAAAGCAAAAAAACAGAAAAAAAACTTGCTCAGTGGAAAACAAGCTCAGTGGAAGCTCCAAAGACATTTACCTGCTTCAGTTTTTTCTGTAACATAATCCAAAATACATTCTACACATTGTACAGAATTTAAACTACTGAAACACTGAAAGACAATTACACAACTCTGATTGATACTTCCATTTTTATTAAGAGATAATAAAATGGCTTTTGCATCAAATTACATCATATTGGCACAAGAGTACAGTATATATTATTCTAAATCCAAGACTATAACAATATATCAAATAAACAAAAAGCATCCAGTTATGAATTTAGATTGAAACATTTAATTGTATGTGGAGCATACGTAGCAGATCGAACATTGGCAAACCAAACCAAGGGAATCTTTGGCATCTACAGTTCATTACTACTACTCATTTTTCTCATTTTCTCAGTTTCAGTAATGACTCCCATGGATCTATCTTTCATCTTTGAATTCATGTCTAGTTTAGAAATATACATGTATGCAGATTTTTCTCAAGAGAAACTAAATTATACCTTAATAGAATACAGATGCTTCCCCATTTCTAGAACCCTCTCGGATATCTGATTCACCTACAACCTCAACCACTGTCTCAATAATGAAGGGTATCATATTTAATGATTATTCATTCCCTCAATCATTCATGGTTTGTTCTGTAATAGAAAAAAAAAGTGAAGAAATAAAGCAATCACTGGAAACTTCCTCCATAGCAGAGTCAATATGGCGTTAATGAAGGCAGGGGATGAGAGTGAGACACTCCAGGCAGCATTACATATGGGCTACTCTTCTGCTTTACAATGCATGGAAATGTCCCGGCATTATTATTAGTTATTCCTGGATCTGATTGAAAGGGTAATTTATCCCTAAAACATGCTCTAAAAAGCCTTCACAGAGCACAGTAGAAAATTAGGACATACAGTCAGACAGAAGAGAAAGATTCTTGATAGTTTTGTTTCAGATTTTTAAGTGCCATATATTGCATTTGCTTCAAAAAAAAAAAAGAAGAAACTTCGCATATGGAATTACACAGGGCCTTTGAGTTAATGTGCTGCATTGAGAGAACAGGATAAACAGTGTCTGCAGAAAGTGCAGCACAAATGTTAGTGGAGGGCCGCTAATGCTGGGATATTTCCATGATGGCTGTTAGAGTGACTACGTTAACCTTACGCCAGACTGGAATATATTTTTTAAAAGTGCAACAGAGATGTTAAAGTGGAGGTATTATCTGTTTCATAATGCTTATTCACAGCAGATCAATCAGAGAATAAACGCACCTTAAATTATTCCTCTGGCCCTATCACACGAGTCATCAGTCAACCTGCTTATGAAATAAAGATGTGTTGATTTTTCCATACAGATGCCAGCTGAGCTGACAATATGCTCCTGGTCTTCAGCCTGAAAAGAGGAGGGGGGCGGGGCGAAGGGGAGGGGGACCGCGGAGGGACTCAGTGGCCCATTCAGTCCCTTTGTATCCTACTGGAAAGTGTTTAAGCGAGACACCGCCCCTAAGGTGATTAGACACATCTATCTTGGCCTGACAGCTTCCCATTAGACGGGTGGCTCCTTCGTTTAATTTAGCCGACTTGTTAACAGCTCACTGTTTGAAGTTGCAGGAAGGAAACTGATTTTCCAGTGTACAGTCAGAGCATTAAATTCCCATCAGATGGCTAAAATTCGCAAATAAATGGATCATTTCTGCTGTGTGAGGAGAGCCCCCGGGGATGATGTTGATCGGTGGAGTGTGTGTGTGTGTGTGTGTGTGTGTGTGTGTGGTGGGGATGGGGGTGGGGGTGGTGGGGGGATTGATTGGAAGATTGCACATTGGCTGCTTTCCAGTAAAGACTATTCCTGTGAACAGGGGCTTGCGACACAGGTACAACATGACTTGGCAACACAAACACCAAATCATTTGATTTCCCCTTGGTTACAGAGTCGGAGGCTCCGCGGCTGGGCTCTGTGCGTATGCCCCGACAGTGCAAACATTGCATCGCTCTCACCTCTGATCTGATTACAACAGCAACACCAGATAAACAGACACAAATGTGCACGCCTCCCCCACTCCGACTGCACCCCTAAAGCTGCACACCTTAATTCAACAACACCTCAGATCCAGTCGAAAGAATATTTGCAGCGACAGTCTGAGGTGTTTTTCATTCGGTCATTAAGTCTTGTCACTAGAGGTGATCTTCTGGGCTCCTGAGCATTTTCCGTAAAATCAAGAATTTCTTTTTCAATCATCTGTCTCAAAAAACGAACCCAAGGAAAGGTGCTTTGAGGCAATACCTTCAACCTCTGAGTCCACCTCCTTTAGTCATTAAACAGCAATGTGCTCCATTAATGCACTTCCATACTGTTATTCTGGGTCACAGTTCCCAAATTTGAGGTATGTACCGTCATCTCAAAACAAAATAAGTAAGCAATGGACAGCACAAAGACTTACTGACTTGAACGATCAACAGAAAAGTAAATTATGGCACAAAGGTGGAAAATATGAGCAATATGAGTTATTTTAGACAGATATTTAAAATCTAGAGCGTAACTATTAGGTCATTGGTAGGTAAAAAAAATAAAACGAAGGAAGAAAAACAACATTTTAAATAGTAGCTAGTGAGCTGTATCAAAAAAGATAAAGCGTGGAAAAACAATTTTAAGCCAAATGTCTGAAACGTAACTGGAACACTACAGGCGCATAAAACAGTCAATTATGATAAGGATTAAGAGCACAGCATCAAAAGACAGGACAAGATAATGTCGAAAGATATATTTGGAACATGTAAAGCAATTAATAAAAGAAGCGTGACTCTCGCAGCATTGGGAGTGAGCCGTCGGAGATGAGGGAGGTGATGTATAGGCATTCCGTAAACACCGGAGATAAAGATGACCAATTTTGCATGTTTCGAAGGCGGCCACCGCCGAAAACGGGCGGAATGGAGGTTTGTTTTGCGAAAGCCACGAGAACCTGTCAGAAGTCATCCTGATGCTGAGGCTCCTATCTATTACTCATGGAACTACTGAACCCATGAGGCATAAAATTACTGAATTCGCGAGGTGATTTATGAGTTCTCCACCGGCCGCATTCAAAATATGCGGCTGATTGTAGGAGCGTGGGGAAATCTCTTACCTCTCTTGGACAGGCAGGGTGTTAAATCCCACCGCTGGAGATGAGGAAATAGCCTTTGCGCTGACAGCTGGTCAGGCAAACCCAAATAAACTCATTTAGGAAGCCAATAAAAGAGCTTGTACTATAATCGTGGTGAATTTATTTATTGCACTTATGCAAAAAAAAGGAGGAGGGAAAAAAAACAAAAGTAGTTCTGACCTTTTCTTTGACTTCTGCAAAATGTTCCCAGGGGCCATAAAATTCTTGGTTAAAAACACGCACGACTCCAAACGTATAGGCTTTTAAGACAGCGTCTTTATGAGACAAGACAAGGGAAAACAGACAGTTGGTCACTTTCTGAGGTTGATGATGATTGATGGGCGGCCATATTGATAGATAGAGGCGGACCATATTACCGGAAAAAAGATGGGTACAGAGGGAGTGGTGACCCTCTCATTCATCACTGTGTGGCACGGACCGTCCTTAACAGCGAGCGCTTCCGCGGCTGCAGAATGAGGTGCAGCTCAAAACTCACACCATTGACCCCATGAAATTTTCATTTGACGATGAAAAACAAAATCAAATGTAAAACACTGCGTCACTGGACTCAGCACTTTTAAAGCAGGCCTTCACAATGGTAGCAAGGTTATTCCTCCAGAGTCCATCTCCGGAATGGAGCTGTATATTTGAGCTATATATCTGCGCTGCCCACCAAGTCACATGACCCAACACGGAGCGCTAGAGAAACAGGCTATCTGGGGCACACAGTGCTCTATGTGTCTCTCCAGGGCCTTTGTCGAAGCCCCAGACATTACATAAAAAGCCAAAGCAAATTACTCTGACAGGCCTGAAACAATAGCAAACAGAACCAATAATATAATTTGAGTTCTACAGCCTCCGACTGTATATGATTTTTAGCACCCCTTAGAGAAAACAGGAAATAAAAATAGGCTTTAATGGTAGAGGTCAGAGAATAGACAGACTCGCCAAATTGTTCCTCATCAGAAAAAAAACAGACAAAGTCTTTTTTTTTTCTCTCTCTCCAAACATTTTGTAGGCAAGGAACAGTGTTCCACACGTATACAAGTAGGCCCTCAATGTGGTCCGTTCTCACAAGCGCCACGGAACAGGCCTGAGACTAAATCCCATAAAAGTTTGTTTATCTCTTGTCTTAACTAGCTCAGTGTGGCGTCTAATGTGTGTCACCACACATAAATCAGCTATCATTGCCATGATTGTATTACATATATTACCTTGCAGTCATAGTCCACAGCACACAAGCTGAGGAATCTGTAGTTTTTTTTTTCCGTTTTTTTTTTCTTTTTTGCTGCGTAGAGGGATTTCTTTCCACTTGGCCCAGGGGATCTTTTTTTCCTTTAACTTAGCAAGATCAGTTCCTGCACTTGGACCACAGGGCAGGCAGTTCAGTGTGAGGTGAAGGACATGCAGAAGAAACGAGCGTCTTTTCCGTCTGGTAGCCTGCTCCTTCGGAAGGCACCGGCCAAAGGCAGCTGTTTTGGATGCCACAAGTTACACAACAAAGCGAGAAAGATTGAAAGACACGCCATATTAATTTCTCACCACTTTGGCTGCTTCAGTGAATGACGAAGTTCAGCCACAAGTTGAGGGGCACAGGGATAGCAATACCGAACCATTTTTATTGAATAAGAGAGGGTATCTGGACTCATATTCTGAAGGATTAAGAACTCCATTAAACATGTAAAGCCATAGAGCTGGGCTCAGGCCATTGATAAAACGCAGTAACAGGTGTGTGAAAATCAGCAGCGAGACAGCAGTTTAAAAAAAAAAAAAAACATTTTTGCTGGGCTCTATAAATCACTGCACTAGTATTTCACTGTCATGTAGGAGCCCTCTGCCCCACACTGATAAATGGCCTCCTCGTCTGACAACTGCTGCAAAATCATTCAGATCAGGAGAGGGAAACCTCTAAATCTGACATTATGGAGTGTTGAAAGGAAAAACGTCTGTTTTCATAACCTACCTCAGCTATAATAAATAGTGAGGCTCGCATTAACTCCCCCTTTAAGGCACAATATCGTCCTTTGTGTTGCACCAGACAGGTTAGATTTAATTAGCAAACAAAGTGGGGGTTTCTCTCTCTCCCTCTCCTTTCTTCTAGCACAGGTTGATCTTCGCAGAGAACACTAATGCACTGGGGATCAGGATTTATTTTGTTTCTCTGTCTGGGACAGAGCAAACATTTAATGTCATTCTCTTGCTAAAACAACAGTGTTGGTGTTGGCCATTCTCTTATCACCTACTGCATGTTTCACAAATTGTGGGAGAGAGGGAGATTTAACGTCCTGTGGTTCGTGTGAGGATCACAGCGTTAAGCATTCGTCATTCTCTTCTCGGAGTGAACACCCCCTCAAATATGGGAGTTATATTTTGTACACTTTGAAGGGGGACATGATACAGCGATGCCTTCATGGCACATTATGGGAAGATGTGGAAAAAATACTGTTGGGGAAATCTAATATCTCATTTTATTTATTACTTTTGATCACTTCGAAAGGCTCCGTCAACTGCCTCTTTTTCTAGAAAATAAAGTCTTTTACTATTTTGCATCTGTTTTTGTTGGTAGGTCATATCCAGATGATTTGATTACAGTTGCTCAAGGTTGATAAATGTTAAATTTGCACAACATTTTTGCACTGTTAAAAGAAATAAACCCACTTTTATTTAAATAAACCTTAAGGATCATGTGCAAATTAGATATTACAATGAAAAGATAATGACATACCTTAATAGGATAGCTTTTCAGAACTGAAACATACAGCTGCATGGAACTGTAGTTTGGAGGAACGATAACAATACTGCTTAATCTGTAAGTATTATGTACTTATACAAACAGTGTACAGAGGCTTGATGGCCACACACACACACACACACACACACACACACACACACACACACATACGCACACAATCCACACAAAACAGTTGTGGAAATTATAAGCAACCATTATTTATACCCAATCCCGTGCCAGGGTAATACTTTCTTGTATGTAAATAATGTTTAAAGGATTCAACCACCCCGCCACCCCTCATTATGGAAACACAAAATAGTTTCAAATGAATAAATTACTAATTGAATCATAGCAGGCATAATTACAGTTAATTTTGTTCAATTTTGTTGAAACAGCAATATTGTGAGAACATGGAATATTCATCTGGATAACAGTCTCTCCATGTCCTTTACACTTGTTCTGTACCATACTGCTGAACATTCTACAATTAACATACAAAAACTTTCCTTCATCGACATAATGATCATTATGATCAGTAATTAAGACAAAATTCATTCCCAGACTGTTTTTGTTCTGTTTAATCCTCTGCTACACATTACTGTCTCATACTGCAAGCCTCAGCTCTCTCTTAGAGTATGTTTCTGATACAGACATACCTCTCATTCACAGTCATCCCAATAAGGGATTTTGCCTCAGAAAACCACTGAATCATGTCAGTAATATTAAGGCTCACTACGTTGTCTTGAACCCTCCTCAAAAGCCAGTCTGATTAATGACATTTGTCTCCAGGATTCAATTACAATTTAGTTCTGGGTAGACAAACGTTGACCATTTCACAAGTTCCACAGGCTTCCAGGGTACAGTTTGTTAGACAGAGGGGAGACTCATCTTCATATTGGGGGATGGGGGGTACGAGCTGAGGGGTAATTGTAGGCAGGTTCGGCCATGTGATGTTTTTCTTTGGGTTTTTAATGAACAGATAATAGGAGCACTACATCAATCCGACCCCTTCGCAATGAATTCCGAGGAGAGGGGGGGCAGGGGGGAAGCACATGGTGAAGATTTCGGGGTTCCAGTGCGACGGGGAGCCAGTGTGCTCCATCATTAATCACCGCGCTGATGCTGGAAACGAGGAGGCTCTCTCTCACGTCCTGCCACCTCTTCGGGACGCCGCGCTGCCTCCGAGCCGGGCCCGCCAGTCACCTGGAACCGCTCCCCGGCTCCCCTAAACAGCAGGAATGGCCATTAAACGGCACGGATCGCTGGGAAGGGTCTGTAAACTCCGGATGCGGCGAGAGGGGGCAGAGCGTCTGCCTGTCACACCTCCTTGCTGCTGTGCCGGCCAACGGGTCATTTCAGCCCAAAACAAAAACAAAAAACACCTCGGTTAGAAAACGAGAAAGAGAGCGAGAGCGGTGTTCCCAGAATTCCCACTGACTGTGGAACGCAGGCCGGAGCCATCATATCTCTCCCCTTCATGAAACTTCCCAGCAGAGCCGAGCACCAGCAGCAGTGACAATGGCCTGCGCGCGTGGGCTGCGTCCGAGCCTGAGGGTCACCGAACCCATTGAAGCCAGCTGCCATTACCAATACAAATGTCAAAACAATAGCTTAGCTAAGCTGTGAAGAAGGGACAGAAAAAGGAAAAAAAACACACTACATCAGAAGTGAGAAAGAGGAGAGTTCAGGGGTGGCAAGAAAAGACAAAGGGGAGATGAACGGCACGCATTACCATATATTTGCATGGCGGGTCTCCAGACACTTAGGGGGCGATTGATTAACGGAGACAGGGTTTGCGCCGCCATCACAGGCCCCGCGTTTAGCTTAAATTGTTTTATATTGCCTCTGATTAAGGGAGTGATTTTGAAGTGCTTGATGGGTGCGAGCATGGAGCGCGGACCTGCACCCGATCAGTCAGCACCTTCCGCTCCTGCCTCCCCCGGCAAGCTAAATCAAAGCTGCTATTACAATTTCCCCCAGACACTGGCAAAATTAGTCAAGGGAAATAAAGTCATAAAGCCACAACGTAGGGGATAATTTAGCATTGAATGTGTTTATTTTGTGTATTTCAATGATAACAAATAGATTATTGTGAAAAAATTTGATTATTATAAAAAGCCTAATGTGTCCTTAAGTTCCCAATAAAAATCTAATTCCAAAATGTTTTCCTGAATAATCGCAAAGCACGCTAGGAGCCTCAAATGGTATTTCCTAAGGAGCTCAGAAGAACACCTGCCATTACTTAAATGAAAAAGAAAGCCTTTTCAGTAGACGAATAAGTTGACAGACCAAATTGATGTGTTTTTCCAAATTCCAGAGGAAGTCATTCTGTATATTTAGTAGGAATAAAACTGGCATGAAAAGTATACTTTCCATTTTAACAAAAATATATCTGGTACGTTTTTGAATAATAGAATAAGCGGACGACGAAAACAGACAACTGGTCACGTTGAATATTAGTTAGGCTTGGAAACGGAGCCAAAAACAACAGACCCTTGTTTTACCATTTCATTCAGATAATCTCTTTTTTTTTGAGAGAGAGAGAGAGAGAGAGAGAGGCAGAGGGAGAGAACACTTGGTGCCAGGTAGTGATGTCACACTCAGGGGATTTTACGATCAGAACAGGCATGCAGACGGACATTTAGAGCAGTTTTATGGTAATATTAATGTGGGGCACTGGAGGTGATGCAGATGCTACATAAAGGCCGCTGTCTGAACCGGGACGCTACTGTAAACGTCCAGCACAACACGGAAGAGCTGACTCAACAGCACAAAGGAAAATAGAGGCCACTATTTAGAGTCACATTCAGAGCGAGAGAAGACATGAAATCACAAACAGAAGGAGGCATAACCTCCTAACTCTGCCCCTCCTACTGAGAGCTGGAGGACCTACACACATGCTGTCGACTAACCAAACAAGTGCACCCCTTCTTTCCTGGGGCTAACGGGTTTTGTTGTTTTAGTTTATTCAATAGCCCCAGAAAATTTCCTCTCTCTAATTAAAAAAACAACTACTAACAAACACAAAGGGCTTTTCTGGGGAGGGTGTCAAAATATGCTAATTGGAGGCTGGGTTATGCTAATGACGGCAGACTCACTCTGGGAAATTAATACTGATTTTAAAGCTTTGTTTTCCGATTCTGCATCATGAGGCTCCCGTGCTGAAATGACAAAGCCAGTGCCACATATATCCACTTACATATACAGAGGGAAGATAACATGAAAAAGAGCGTGCAAATTAAAAATGAAGAAGTGGTATGGGTAGGAAATGGGTTCTTTCTTTAACCGATAGATGTAGGATGTATACGAATGACCCTTTTGCCCATAATATCTCCATCATAAAAGAGGAAAAGTAACAAAGCACAATATTAATGCAGACAGCTTTAATGGAAAAGCGAGCCTGCCACCATTAATAACAGTTATTCTCACAATAAAGAAGCCTTGTGGTCATATGTAGTGTATTAAATCTTGGGGCAGGTCATTGTTATGTCTTTAATTGTCAGCATCATTGAGGAACAATCATAGCTGCAGCATAATAAATATGAAAGCATGTTCTAGCACTATTGTCTCTTGCTCCTTCATTTAGCCACATATTTTGTCTCATGTTCCTCCCCCACCCTCCCCTCACCCCGGTAGCATGCCATTAGCATCACAATGGGGAAAGAATAATGGGTCAGCCTGCCTGGCAAAAGTCACTGGGAGAGCAGACAATGCTATCAACGGAACGGGTGGAACAAGCCGTCAGCAAACCACCAGGAACAATGAAACATCCCCTAGTGCTCCGCGGCTGCTTGGATGCGTCCAGGGGTTAATAATGACACACCCAGCGCACATACGAGGATTGACATGGCTGCGGGATCGTAGGATCCGTTTCAGGATTACTCGGTGCTGTCAATTGATAATTACTCATACTTAACCTTTCCATCGCTCCGCAGTCCGCCGTCCTGATTTAATAACACCGCTTCCTTGGCCGTCTCTCCCGAAAAGTGCACGCGGCGGCCCATCACCCCCAGATTATCCACGCGACGCCGTCTCCATCGCTGCTAACACAGGTGACATGACAGTTACATCCTTATCACAGACTCCCCCGTTCAAATCATGTCCCATTTCTACACTCTAACTTCCTCCTCTTTTACCTTGTACTGTTGAACACTCTGCAAATCCTTGACAGCTCATATGTCAGGGGAGATTCTCAGAGCGTTCCTCCTTCTCTTTTTGAAGTGCAGGGTAAGTATTTAATTAGTTGACTAATTGTCTGAGTAATTGGTAGACAACTTAGCTCAAAGAGTAATCAATCTCAACAGGGCTGTGTTCTATCACATCAAAGAATCTGTAATTAATGCTGTTGACTGTGGGATGTTCTGAAGCATTAGACTCATTGGGCTGAACTATTCCATGGGCCTGTACAATTACAGACTGAAACAGGAAGAAAGCACAGAACCGCAGGCCTGCCAAAGAGCACCAGGGTGAAAAGAGGCATTATAGGATGTCTGCAGATGAATGGCAAGCCAACTGTAAGGTTTAATAACAGACCAGAAATACTTCTGGAAAAAAAGCCCTGTATTTGAATTAGTCTGTTAAACAAGCGCGCGCCATATGGATGCCTCTATGCAAAATCAAATCTGGTACATAGACTGTCCGTGCTGTCTGTTATGCAAAGCAAATGTGGCTGAGCTGACAGCCTGACAGCCACAGCCCATGGATTGACAGGTAGATTTTCTGTGAGTGGGACTGTTTGTTTATCCAGGCAGGACAAAATGGTTATTTGTGAGGGCATGTTCCGCTGTGTGGGCCGGGGTCACGTGCAGAGACAGAGTGCTATATGCTGAATATTTAACTAAGCACAGGGAGAGGGGAGCAGCAGTGAGACAGTAAAGCACATCAGCTGACATATACAGAATCAAAGCAGTCGAGTCTCCTGAGGTGAAGCCCGGGCTTTGAAGCTGCCTCTGCATACAGCTCACATTCACTCTGTGATTTCAGCGATTCTTCCACCATGCATACACACCCCCCAACCCAAACACCCCCCACCCAATACACACACACACACACACACACACACACACACACACACACACACACACACGTGCACACAAATAAACATGCATACACACCCCCAACCCAAACCCCCCCCACCCAACACACACACACACACACACACACACACGTGCACACAAATAAACATGCATACACACCCCCAACCCAAACCCTCCCCCCTCCCCACCCACACACACACACACACACACACACACACACACACACACACACACACACACACGTGCACACAAATAAACATGCATACACACCCCCCAACCCAAACCCCCCACCCAACACACACACACACACACACACACACACACACACACACAAGTGCAAACAAATAAACATGCATACACATGCACATACTACTACGCTACACACATTCACAAACATCTGCACAAAAACACACACATACACCAATACCCATTCACACACAGACAAACTCACATAAAGTATGCATGCACACACACATCTGTGCATGAAAATGCAGACACAAATACACACACAAGCACTTAGATGGTCATAGAGACCCATGTTGCAGAAACACATGTGGAGGAAAAAGATACAAAAACCATTTCTTCAGTGTGATGCATGCTCCTTCCCTAGCAGCCAATTGAAAGTGTATGATGTTTTATTGTGAGCTACAGGTGAGGTGTTTAAATAATGAATGGCAGACATAAGGGTAATTCACACTTAAAATGGGGGCGCAGCATGGCAGGTGATTCAATGTAATAAATTGGTGTTAAAAAGTTCCAGAGCAAGCACCTAGTATGCAGAATCTATCACTCTCCTACATTAATTAAAGTCATGATTTTCAAGCCTAACATTAAACGGTTCTTCTTGAGAACTTGTTGTGGCAGCCCTGGGGCCATACTAATTTCCCAGTTGTAATATAAACTCAGATCACAATCAATAAAGAATCCATATCCAAATTAAAAAATAATGATTACAATAATAATAAAAAAAACACAGACACACAGTTATTTCCTCTCACCTTCACGCGAGCGCCTTGTCGTTTCATGCATCTGCTGAAACCATTGGCCCATGATGGCAGTCTCTATTCATTAACATTGTACGTACCTAAAAGGCTGCTCTTAAAATTCCACCACACAGCTCCCCGTTTCTTAAATGGTGAGCCTGAAATGCACTCACAGGGAGTCAGTCCAAAGCAACGGGGAAAGATAATGCCTTCATAAATAGGCGTTACATAAATTACATTTAATAAGCAGGTGTATTGACAGTGTGTCTAAGTGGATAATGGTCTCTTCCACTCTGGAATTTGTCAATGTTTTCGGTTTTGTGTGCTGGCCTGCGTACAGATCCTCTTTAGAGGCGTAATTAGGGCCCGATCATTGAAGGCTTCTTTTGTGCCTCTTTTTTCTTCTGGGTAACAAGTATTGGTCAAGGCTCTGTTTTAGTCATTAGCTGTGCATCAATGTGAATATTGTCTCCCTGGGATGGGCAGGCTGCCCTGTTCCTCTGTATATCTCATTAGCAGGGGCCTGGACGCATCCCCGCCAGCTCCCGGCTCAAACGGCAGGGGCTGGGAAGCCCAGCACAGAGTTTCCCTTCTTTCACCCAGCCGTCACACCTCAAGAGAGCTGGAACAAGACCTCGGTCAGGCCCAGCAGGGGCCGAAAGCCACCCTGAAAACATATAGGGGAGCTCTCAATGGCAGAACCCCCCCACTGCCGCTCCTGAGTCCCACAAATCAGACCTGATTACTCCCCCTCTGCTGCAGGCACCCGCGCGGTTCATGGCGAAAGCGTGACGGCGTGTCTCCGCTGGGACGCTACCACACACACTGACCTCTTCGCCAAAAGCATCCCAACGCACGCTCCATGCCCCAAACTCATCATCCCGTCAAAAGAAGTTATCATTTCTTTTATGGGCTGGGCTGCCATGAAAAAAACATCACCGTTGCCTTCACGTCTCTTTTTTTCCGCTTACAACTTAAAAACTCGAATAATGTCAACAAGTAAGAGGAGGTCAGTGTTTCCCCCTTGTTTTACACATGCTCCCATGCTCCCTCTCTCTTTTTACTCATTACTCCTCTGTAGTAGCAGAAAAAAAGCCGACCAAAGACTAAGCTTTTTTTCCTACCAATCCACAGGGAGTTTGCATAAGTTCAACATGTCCTATTATAGAATTATTACCTTCTGTGTTTTCATGCACCATACTGAATGTTTTCTTTCCTCCTATTCTGCAACACAGGGGGCTTGCGTGTATATCATGCAAGGCTGTGCAAATATCTCCATCAGAAAAAGCCATCGGCTCCTCGTCGATAAAGCAACGCTCCTGCCACCGTCAAGACGAAAAGAGTCCCTTGTATCTTAAGATGTTTCTTTAAAAAAAAAAAAAAATATATATATATATATATATATAAATATATAAATAAATAAATGAAATGTTTGAAAGCGATTAGGTGGGTTAGCTCCATCTGAAACAGATTCCTCCACGCTGGGTCTCCCTGGGCTAATTCATCACCAATGATCTTTAATTACTTTTAAACCTTTACCCATTCAATCCAATGATAACAGAGCCTGGGAAGTATCAGGGGAAGCGCTGGGGCGCTTTTATAACTTTAACGACCGCTTCTGAAAACAGAGCCCGGACGCTGAAATAACCATCTCAGTATGTGAAACTGGAATCAGCTCACAGAGAAGGAGCATGGCCTGAGAGGCCAAAGAATGGGGAGAGGAGTCGCTGAGACAGTAGAATTACTCATGAAGGACTTGCACAGCTCATTCTGATCCAATGGCCCATCAGGAAAATTCCGTTTTCAAATGATATTTCAATCATTCAGGGGTCCTATATTTTAAATGGTTATTTCCTCATTTTACCGGAATGGCAATATAAAGGGAATACTTTTACAGCAAGGGGATATTTTTTTCCAGTGCTTTATATTTCTTAATGACATATGTAAATAGTAAATGTGATCAAGTATTTTTCTTTCTAAAATTTTACCCAGAAGGATTACTTTGGCCATAATCGATTATTGGACCAAAGCTAAACCTGTTTAATAGACATTCCAACCACTGCACAATGTACATTTCAAAACCCTGCACCATTTCAGATTTCACCGTTTCATTTGAGGGGAAACATCTTGCATTATACAAGTGGAGTATTTTGTGCTCAGCTGAAGTTGAATCGCATCACTTAGAGATAAAGCAAACACAAGTTAAGTGTGTCACAGTCACACTTATTTATAACACATGCAGTAGCACCATTTGCTTGGGAATTTTTTATTTTGTAATATAACACATGTACTGAGCATACTGTGAGCATATTAATATGTTTTAATGAAATCACATTCACTAACACACCCTTGTGTAAGTGTGAGAGATTTGGGGAAAAGTAAAAATGAATTGAGAATGCTTACTAAAACAATGCACTCAATTCTGTTTTAAAGGGTCGGCCATCAGCATGTCATTATATCATCAAAATGATTTACATTCAACTGTACACATAATCAACATATATATCAAAGCATTATGTTGAATTATTAGCAACACATACTCACATGATGTTCCACCTAACCTGTACTTCTGCGATAAGCAATTACATGAAAGGAGAAGAAAGATTACCCCTGCTTTCCAACTGCCCTTTTCGGGTATTTCTGCTCTCCCCATGGTAGAAAACAATAACCAAAATGAACATGTATATAAACTGACAAGTATTTTTAAAGTCCCTTGTTGTACTGAAGACTTAATTAAATTTCCTAATGGATAAATGAGCTGGGTACAGCGTCCAACCTTGCTTTTCAATTTCAAGATGGAAAACGCTTTGTCTTCCTCTCTCCAGAGAGACCTTCTCCTGCATAAGTCGGTAAATTAAAAAGACATAAATTAGTAAATCAGCCAACTTTATCTAGGAGATGAAAAAAAAACGCTAAAAAATGACAAAAACCACCAACACCCACAACAGAGTAGAAAATGTGTCCCTCGTGGCCTATATATTTGCTGCAGAGGACAAAAGAGAACATGCTCTGTTATTGCTTTTTTTATTAAAAGCAAGGCAAAATTTATCAACATGCAGTATGTACCGCATTGCGTTTATATCTTGTATAAAATGCACAAATAAATCGTTAACTTACTTACGACACCTATACATACTAGTGGACAGTAGCTAAGCAATAGACATATCAGTTAAACAGAATTACTGGAACATAAATGGCCAAGATTTAGAATGCATTCCAACCAATATATCCTCTTCATTTTTAATACACAGTTTGCTGCAGTGTCACTTAATACTGTACATGTTGGTAGCACACTCTAAACCTGCAGACAGGAAAAAAAATCTTAATACACAGTCAAAAATCATATGTGTAAACACATAGATTATGAGCCTATCTTGAAATGCAAAACAGGTAAAAAAATGAAAATAAAAAAACACAGTCCAAATCCACTTAAAAAGTTTGGTTCTCCAGTCCTTTGATTCAGCGAACCTCAAACAGCCGTGGCGAAAATGAGCACTGACTCAAGGATTGCGAGGAAATCCTGACTGTCAGTTCATGTCTGACTATATGGACAAGTTTGTGATAAAATTCAGCCTTCTCCACTAAATGATTGACAGCCAGTGGATAATGTCATTCCCCTGTTGTGTATGTTTGTACAGGTGTCATTGTGAAGACCTCTTTCTGATATGATTAAGCAGATAAAAAAGTTATCTGTGAGATAGATAATGTATTCCACAGCCATGCAAGATAAGAATCAGGGTTGGCAGAATAAAATGACTGTTGAATGTGTAGGTTCTGAATATTGAATTAATGCACACAAGACACAAAAAAATTTCAAATTACACAACTGTAGGGGGGAGGTGTCATTCTGCCATATTTGGGGATGCCATTGGTAAAACCATCCTTGTTTGTTTGCCTCACTTTTATTGATTTTCCCCCATTGAATTCCCCCATTTCTTTATTCCATAATTTTGTCACAATATTGAAGAAAAAAATGTGCGAATCACAGCCTTACTGAGACTTCTATGCTTGGATAATAGATGTATATTTGAGGAATATTCAGAATGAGCCATACAAAAACAACTGCATTTAGCTTAACGGGAGGTGGGACACATTTAAGGATATAATGTATTGCTTCATAACTGTGCCTCTTATTAGTAATAAAATGAGATGTGCAAATTACGAGGCAAATCCTTTGGTAAGGCTAAATGAGCTACATCTCTGCCGGCTATAACAATATGCACCTTGACAGCACAACATTGCACCTATCCAATTAACATATCAACTCATCTCCACGCTGGGATATCCGCTGGGCCGCTGTCTTTTCGCTGCGTTCACACACCTCAGAGGAAGACACTTTTTAAACGGTCAGATTACAACAGTTGGAGTTTAACAACAAAACAATGTATTATGAGAATACACGCCTAAATATGAGGGAAATACCACAAGGCTCAGCATTAGCCACCCTGCTTTCCCCCCCTCCTTTTCCCATCCCTTTCAGTGTCCAGTGCAGAACCTGGTCCTGACAGATTGACAGATAAGGTTAATAAGTGCTTTCCACTTCTCCTCAAGGCTAATTAAATATTAATCCACGAGGTGGGGTCAGCAAAAAATAACAAACAATCGGCAGGATGAAATTCATTTAATTAATTCTCCTGTGTAGCTTTGGAAACCATTTGAATTCCCCAACGCAGGACCGCACAGTGCAGAGAAATGAGATCCTCTTTGTTTTTAACATTCGGTCTCCTTGCTGCTCCCGCCTCCCTAACCCCACACCCCCATTTCCTTTATGCAAGTTACAGCTCATGTTGGGAGCTACCTTTGACCTTTGATTCAAATGCTCGAGAGAACAATCTCTTGAACAGAAACAGGAGTATTCAGAGAATAATCTGAAGCCCGGGCCGAGAGTCAATTAAATCATTGCCATTAGATTTCCATGGCTGAGTTCAACTTTTCATTTCAAACGTCATGAATGTCTGGAAATACAGGAAATACTCTCTCTCTCTCTCACTCTCTCTCTCTCTCTCTCTCTCTATATATATATATATATATGTGTGTGTGTGTGTGTGTGTGTAACCGAATGCTTTTAGTCTCACTTGTTATTCAAGAGATTCATGGTTTCTAATTATTCTGATTACTGCACTGTGCCGTTTGATGGCTACTACTAAATCAGCTGACTGTAATGCAGACCTCATGAAACTTACAAGATTTGGTGGCATTAATCTGTATTATTTATTCTGCTTATTATAAAGTTGTCTGTTGAAAGTCCTATTATCCTAAGCTAAGCTTTGCTGTGGATAAAAGAACTATAAATTATTAAACTCAATTAACAATTAAGCAGAAAAATGGTTTAATCTCTTCACAAATCATTCAGAGGACATTCTGATGGCTACAGATAATTCTACAAAAAAATAATTGTTATAAATTTTATGTTACATGACGATATTTGAACTGGAAGACTGTATTCAATGATTTATTGATGTATTGGTATGCTTAGATTTACCTCTGTGGTTTTTGCACACTAAATTAATTTAATCTCCAGAACGCTTTCACAAGGTCAGATATAATAAGGCCAAATACAATAGTGGAATTGGCTGCTCATTTTTCTGATGGTAATTGTAAAGGTTTGGAGAAACTCCTTACTGTGCACTCCTATGGTGCAGAGTCAGAGAAACGCATCATTATGTGTCACCTCTGCTCCACAGACCCTTTCATTAGCCAGGGAGAGATAGAGAAAAAAGGTATGGAAGGACTGCCACACCACACTACCTTCCCTCAAAACAATAGAAACATCTTCATTTACTCTAAACTGCTTGCACGGTGTGTCTTCTGTTTAAGAGACATTTTTGGTTATCAGACAAGGTTCATGGGATACAGAATAATCCTTGAATCAGGGACCTTCCAGCTCAAATTGAGATTCAGATCACCCTTGAATGCAGACCTTGCTGGTAATGGTCGATTAGCAAACCTTGTTTTGCCCCGCACAGTTCAGCTAATTTGCCGGTCACTTAGGCTGTTGTGGTGGATCTTAAATGAAGTCTGAAATGGTGTTTTCATTCAGCTGATAAGTGGAGAGGAAATGTAACCGTCTCTGGGCACCTGTAGTCCCAATGGGGTACGGCACTACCATAATAACTATCACCGTTCCGTCTTCAAATCACCTGGATACAGACAACAACACAGACACAGGCAAGGAAGCAATGCTAAACAGCACGGCTTTGCCCATCCATCATTTTACCATAATCTGTGCACTCCAGTCACATTACCTGGTACAATAAACCAATTTATTGGGATTTGACAATGTGGAAGAGCACAGTATGAGCAAAAAGTCAAAATGAGGTGTATTTTGAATTTTTCAATTTTTCTTTCTTTCCCAGTTTAGGAGCCACATACAGAATAGAGAAAATTATGAGTTTCCTAAATGATAAACAATGTTTTATATATATATCTTGACTGGGATTTATTCCTGTGTGGATGAAAAAAATACTAGTAGCTTTCAATGCCACTCTATGATATATATATATATATATATATATACACACACACACACACACACACACACACAAACATTGTTTCACCATTGAAGCAAAATGACACACACAATAAATTTTGAATATAAATCAGACGTAGAAACATCACGCTTGTGAGAATCTCTGTTCAACAGGACTGCGGGCCCAATTAAGAGGGAATGTAAACTACAGCGCACCTCAGAATGTGAGGGAAATCATTGAGATTGTGAAGTGTAATTGTGATTACACTGTCCTGTCACCATGGATCCCAGCCCTCTCGCTGAGGACGTTTTGTACACAGCGCTCCCTGATCATGGGCCCCCAGGACAGCCAAGCCCTCCACACTCACACACTGAGAGAAAGTAATTGGATCCAGTGCGAATGCAAGGAGCTGAACATCCAATATACCCATTTGCACCTTTCGGGTGGCAGAGTACCTTCCTGGTTTATATGTCAATATCGTTTAATGGATGTGGCCTGCAACAAAATAATGGAAGGTCCGCACATACAGCAGGGCTCAGGCATTGGAGCGGTTTTCAGTTTCACGGAAAAAGAAAATTATACAGGAGCTTGCCGAATTTCACCCAGCAATATTCACAATATTTTGAAAACATCTGTAAATCTATTAATAGCACCCCTCACGGCAGAATTATAGATTTAAATTCTAGTTGTACTCTACAACTCATTCGATGTGCTGTGAAGCCATAATTAATCACAGACAAAAAAAAACATTTTAAATGATAATGCCATTATAAGAGGGAAGGCTTTGGATTAAGAGCACTGTGTACACCGAAAATAGAATACTATTTAACTAATATCCCCTTCGGTGTGGAGGTCTATGAACCAGGATTGTGTGACTATGCGATTGACTCCTTCATTATGCTGTTCCCTAGAAGCTGTTCCTTATTTTGATGTCAAATCCATTATTTTTCATCATGTCTCATGCAGCATTATTCATTATCCATACCAAATGTGTCAGGCACATCAGGTGTTCTGGTAAATTAATTTCAGTGCAAAAAAACACAATGAACATCCTCTTTTTATAGCATGCTGGTGTGAAAGGGTTAACATCAACATTTCATGCCAGTGCCAGACGTTAAAATCCTGCAGAATGCTTCCAGCTTGGCTCCTCAGCCTCAATGTTCCATTGGTTCACAGGAAATTTCTGTCAAAATGGAGGTATGAAACAGGCACTCATAAGACACATTAAAAAAAAAAAACTCCCTCTACATGAAAAGTAAATCATATATGTGTCAATTAAGTTGTGATAGGTTTCTCTAAATATTGCCTCCTCTCAGTTTTGTACATACTATCTGGTTATATCTTTCTTCTCCTTCTTTATTTTAATTTGTTTGATCAGGGTCCAATAGCAATAGTTTTATTACAAACCGTTTTAACAGATAGTTCCAGCAGCATTCCCTAAACGGCATGTATTTCAGTCATGTTGACATGAGAATCAGGCAAACGCCTGTGCAGTCCCAGTCCTACAGTATGAGCCTCATGGGGACCCCATGTACTCTAACACCATTGCATCCTCATGAACCACCTCACATGCATTCAGACTGGAGCTTCTCCCGTTCTGCACAAATAAACATATCAGAGGGTGAAACGGTCGGGACGTTCTGATCCATAGTGGATGAAAGGTGAGAGACGGAGACAGAAAATTAGCAGGTGAAATTTCCTGATTATGCCAGTTTCACACCTTTTGCACTTCACAGTTTCTGATGACACAAAGAGCAGTTCACCTGGGCAATTATCTCTTAAGCAATAGGACAGAATTTTTTAAAATGCAGTTTGCCATATATCATTAGAGCAGTGTGTCATTATTTGACTATAATGTTCCAGGTGTCATATGAAATATTTTCTAACATATTTTTTTGGTTTTTTTTTTTTTTTTTTTTTTTGAGGGAGGGTGCTGGAAGAAGTACATCTTAAATACATCACACATTATACACTGATTATTTTACACTAAGCTGGAATAGAGAATAACCTTTTGATTATATGCTTTCCATATGATTATAAAATGGAAAGTACTGTGCTAAAAAATTAAAATGTTCGAATGATTACTAAAATCCCAGCAAGATAACATTCATGCGATATTTTGATTTGCAAAGAGCAAACTGACAGTTTATCACAATTGAGTCCTTACCCAGTATTTAACAGCGTCTTCTTACTGATTGCTTTTTCATTTTCATCCGTCCGTGCGGTTTGAATCAAAGTTGAGTCACAGCGGAATCCTCCATTAACTTTTCTGTTTGTGGGAAAATCTGCAGCCATGTCCCCTTTGACTTTGCGACTGCGATTTTGCTTTTATGTGTCTTTTTTTTTTTTTTTTTTTTGCTCTCACTCGTTTTCTACACTTCTATATATAGGTTTCTCATTCCATCCTCTGAAATTCCCTGGTAATGGCAAGTGACAAGGTGGAGGCTGCATGTGGCGCATTAGAGCGGCACTATCTCTGTTTAAGTGCATTTATCAAATCCCACCCCAGCCCAGTATATGTACATTAAATATTGACTAAGTAGCAGCTACATAGCCTGATGAGCATTTCCACACTTCCACAACCTAAACACATTTCCCACAGAATCACAGGGAAACTGTGTAATTGACTTTTCCTCTAATAGTATGGAACAAATCCAACTAGGAAAAGGAGTCCGCAAACTTCACTGAAAAGCACACAGTCAATTTGCCTTAGATTTGATATAAGTACATGTTCCTCTCTATCCCCTTGACTGCTGAGAAAAAAAAAGTTTAATCTGAAAAACTGTCCGACACACAAGAACTCCTCCACATATATATATATTTTTTCATCTGATGAGGAAAAAAAAACTGAATAAAATAAAGTGATGTATTAGCTGTGTGAATTTTAATTCTTTTTTCCACTTCTTTTGATAGTTTTCAATCTTTTTTTCTGCGGCTATTAGTTGACTGACTGTGGCAGAGAATCAGCATTAGCATTAGCTGCCTGCATAATGGGCCTTCCATACAGCAGGAAATGAAGACTCCAATCGCCAAAACATGCAAATATCTGTTACATGGCTAAACAGATTTAAACATGTATTAAAGTCCTTATTATTACATGTAAATAGGTTTCGATCTGAGCCAGGCGAAATTGTGGAAAACACGCTGAAAATTGGGTACAAATGCAGGCACATATCTGCCAACTCACAGTTCCTACTTAGACGTCTATTCTCCTTTTTACGCAATCTTTGGGAACCAGGCCTATGGAGTCTAATCCTGTTTTTATCCTCACCCCTCTCTTGTATCAGACTTTCAATTTCACTTGCTAGTTCCTTTGTGCACATTTCATTTGATCTAGGTTTTAAAATTCAAAATCTATTCAAGGACATTTGGTTGGTTTCATGCTGTTATGGTGAAACCCTATTTGTATACCAGATTTGGGATTGCTGAGCACTCACTTTTTGCGTGAAAAAGAAATGTAAATGCAACGTGCTTCACTATTTCCCTTTATGATAATATAGGTTTAAAATGTAAACAAGAATGTTTTGGCAATTTGATTAGTGCAGCATAAGTTTGTGTACCGCGGTTTGTTATGGAGTCCTCTCCGGAGCACCTCAGTCTGTAAACTGCAAATCTGTTTTGCTGTGCCAGATTATGATTTAAATGGGGCTACTCTCCATGCAGGCTGCCTAATTGTTCTAAAGCATTAATTAGAGAGTCAAGTAACGACTTGTGTTTTCAGCACCATTTGGAGAATTATGACAAAAGGAAAGAGAGGGAGGAGGGCTAAGATCTCATTTCAGTTTGTTCCCTGGAAAAAAAGAGAGATCGCTTAATTTTCAATCAATTTGAAACAATGTACACATTATGCATAAAAAATCTGGATCTAATGGCTGTAATGCATTGCACTAGATGTGTTTTACGTATTCAGTATGATCAATATGATGTTGTTTATGATGTTGTTTTAATGTAGTTTAATTAACTCTTAATTGTTATACTTAAGGCCCAGATATTTTAAACTTTTGTTAAGTGTTATCAGTTTTATACAGTTTGCCACAAAAAAAAAAATGTGTTTTTATATAGCAGAATCCACTATTATAGCTATCTACATAGATGACTGCATCACCACACACATCTAGTGGTTTCATACCAATAAAACAACAATAATTAAAATTTAGAAACCAGAGTATTTGCAGACTTGGACAGCTGTGACAGGTAGATCAGTACATAGAAACATATGTATATTCAAAGATGAAGGGTTTAATGTTATCGCAGTTACTCAGAACAACAAGCAGAAAGAGATTACCAGATGAAAAAAAAGTATGAGAGTGAGACCTTGTCTCTGTGAACTCAGCACTTTCTGAGGTGTTGAGTTCCCTTTCTCCTCATCTCCTCTCTTTTACACTCTCTCTCTCTCTCAAATACGCACACTCACTCACATTCACACACAGACACACACACGTGCGCGCACACACACACACACACATGCACACACACACACACACACACACACACACACACACACACACACACACACACACACACACACACGCTTCCCTGACTCAACCTTTCTCACCAATAAGCTTCCCCGGGGGACACCCCCACAAAAACACTTCAAAGCTCAGAGTACAACTATTTGTTTGAACTTTGACTTTGTCTGTGGACCACATACGCGGTTAACGAGATTAACGGTGGAGGACAGTAAAGGAAGCCAGGGGTAGGAAGGAAGGAAAAGAAAACAGCTGCTAGTAGGGCAAAGGGGAAGATAATCAATTGTTTTCACCAGGAACAAAAAAAAAATACATGGTTTAAGATATGTGGCTACACAAAAAGGTAGTGTGGGAAAAAACCCACAGGACTGAACAGGGGGAAGGAGAGGTTTTAGCACTGGAACAGAGAAAACTAAACAGGTTGTTTTCATTCCAAATAGATAGCTGAAATGTCAGCTCAGATCCTATTGCATTATTATACAACGCTTTTGCAAACAACAAGAGGAATATAAAACAAGCGGAATGCTACGCTCAGTGACTAGTGTCACACATAGTCACACAACAGCAGTGTCTACACTGGCATTAATGTCTTTAGTCTAATTACACGTAGGACAGACTCAAACAAAGTTTCACATTTCCATTTGTATGTCTAAGCTTTTTTAAGTATTGAGACTTACTAAATATGAGAAACTCAAGTATCTGCATTGTCTAATTTAAGACATTCTAACTCCTTATAAAACCTTTCAGAACTCACGTGGGTGGATTGAACACTTGTAGAAAAAAACCCGCTTGTGCTACTATATATGATGAATGTGTCAGAGAAAATGGTATCACTCAGAAATGGGATGAAAAGTCCTTCTGATTTTCTTTTTTTTTTAAATCAACATGTTCTCAGAGATAATAACGAATAATTGCATATACCAGCTAGTTTTTCTGTCTTTTATTCTGTAGAGGTTTTAAATGAATTTGAAAATTTGCCATCAAAATTTTTTCCCATGTTGCTAATTTACTGCTTACGAGTGTTGAGCTTTGCCCTCGCGGTCGCAGTGTAGAACTCTTCCACATGTGTCATGCTTTTCATTATTCACGCCAATTTTCATGCCTTTCGTCATTTATTAGCCGCCTGAAACACAAAGCTCTGCTATCAATTCAGAATTTTCCCCAAAGACACTTACAGTAGCTCCATTGAAAACGATCCTGCGTCTCATATATGTGTAAAGGAATAAATTGTTATTGGAGTGCACCTTCCTTTCGCTCTGTGCCTTCATCATTCCACCAATCAGGAGACAGAGATAATGCGGTCTGAAATTAACTAAAACACAGGATCCACACCAGCAACCAATGCGCAATTTAAATGGAACACAATTCCAATGAGCATATGTCAAAGATAATTAAAAAGTGCACATTTTTTATGAAACTGACATATAATTAAAATCAATTCATGTCAATTAGTCACACATGGAATGTAAATTAAAGAAGCATTATTCATTACTGGCATGTTGGGGGAGGGGTAATTAACAAGGTTTCATTCTTGGGAAACACCATCATTAAAATCATGTTTTCTAATTGAAAATTCTTACTGTACTCTCACGATTTCAATGAATTACTACATTTGGCTAAAAAGCTAAAATCTCTCTTTAATTTGATGTCAACTGTGTAGATGATCTAATCACATATTATTCCAAGAATGTTACCTGTGAAAGCTTCCATAAAATCTGAGATAATGTCCTACCCAGTATCTGATACAGACACTGTAAGGTAGCACAAGGTGTGCTGTGAAGAAGCATCAGTTCTAGTCATTGGAGAGGTCTTAAAACAGCTTGGTGTAGCGATACACTGTGCTTATTTCAGTTTGCCCTCAGATCATTTCCTTCTCTGTTCCACTATAACTGACCGCAGTGAAGTCCCACCACAGAAAGATCCTCGCGTCGACATGCAGTAAAGAGGTAAAGCTAAAGAGGGCTCTGTATCTCACATCACTGCACCACAGCCTTGCCCCAGTGTCAAGGTCAACAGCAGTCCCACCCCATCACCACTGCCCACCTTGAGGAACAGAAGAAATTAAATAAATGACTGAATAACAATGCGACTAACGCGATCTACAGTCTCATTCAGACACATAAGATGATACAGTTTCCCCAGCCCATTACTGTGCTGAGACTCAATGCAGCGGCTTGGAGGCCAGACAGATTTGTACTTTTTTTCCTATGAAATTCATGATTGTGACCTGAGGTTCACCTTAACCTAACAAAAAATAAAATAAAATAAAGCATGCCTTAAGTGACCCATGTTGGGTAATCAGTAGTGTGAAAAGCCTGTGGATTAACAGTATATGGCTATGGAGCTAGCACTGTGACACCAGATTTAGGGTTTGCTCACACAGATGGAGGATGAGGAGGAGGTGGGGGGGGGGGGAGGCACAGCGCTCCCTTTTTAACCACTATTCATCACCATCTAATGGTACTTGAGATGATATCTCTATTTCCAACAGTTTTCTCTGAGGGGAAAGAGAATATATCATAAACAATTAAAGGGATTAGCACTACTGCATTCTTATCTCGCTTTGCACTAATACATTCTGTTGGCCACCATTCAAATATCCATCAAGATTTATTTGTCAGGCAGGAACAGGCTGCTAACAAAGAAGACCTCACTATAGCCACCTCTTATGTCCCACTGTGTGTAACTGTTACGTTACTCACTGGATTGTACCTACTGCCGCAATGGTAGGATTACTTGAGCTATTAACAGCCAGTATCTCTCTGAGTGGTGGAGTTAGCATCGCAATACCAGTTTGTAGGGCAGCGTGTCTACTTTGCAGAGAATGGAGAGGAACATGACCTAAAATAAATGGCGTATTGAATTTGAATTGTAATTTGATAATTTGTGGTTCTTTCAATGAAAAGTGGATGGAGGTTTCATTCACTTTGTTTTTTTTTTAATTAATTTAATTAATGTAGTTTTTTTAGCATGACCATATGATGGGTCATAATGAAACAACCCTTCCAGACTAAAACAAACACATCTCCCCCAAAAATGAACACGCTGATTTACAATCATAATTACCGAATGGCATGCGGCCAACGAGGGGACGCTCAGCATTGGTAATGATGCAGTCCTTAGCACCGAGACTCAGATAATGAACAGTGACTTGTATCTGTCTTATGCATTAGCCGCTTTCTGACATCCAGGCCCCCGGTGTTTGGATACCTGCAGTACAGCTCAGAGGCACTTCCTCCAAACATCCCGCCATCCCTCTGCCCCCCTATCCCAGGACGAATTCATTCCCACTGCCGGATATTTCTCCTGGCCTCTCCCTGGCTGTCCCTCCGAGGTCAGCTGGGGTCACCAAGTTCACGATCCCTGATCGCCCCTCCGCTCCATCCCTCCCGCCCCCAGCACGGAAGCGTTCGGCCTGTTTGGGGAATGCGGTGGGCAGCGCCCCTTGTTTCCGCCCGCCCCGGCCCGGCGGGGGCATGTGTGCGCAGCCCATTTGCGGTACTAATTGTTTTTGGACAAGGGAACATGAGAGAGTTCCCGGAAAAGCAGGGAGCAGGAAGGCGAGGCAAAGCACAGCCCAATAAATTTTCCGGGTGGTGGATATACGGTTTCTGATGTGGGAGGGCAGGATGGGGGGGTGGGGATTGGTCAGTCTTTTAAAAAAAAGGAAAAAAACAGGTGAACTGGAAAAATAAACATCCCAGTGTTGTGTTTTCCCAGTAGGAGAGAGGCTCTCCTACATGTCCTAGTGGGGGTGTGTGTGGGGGTTGGGGGGCGCTGGGGAGATACCCAGGCTGTCAAAACAACACAACAGTAAATAAACACTGAAGCCTGCTTTACTGCTCAGCAAGCCCGGGGAATCATGGGAGCTCAGCTTGCATGGACGCAGCCAGGTTCTCGCACATGGTGCAGGCCTCTTGAAGTCATTGTAGTTAATGATGATGACGACATTACTGACCGTGACTCCAGTGACGGGTTTGTTTATGTCTTATTTATGTGCAGTCACAGCTGGGGAACCCATCGCTACGTTGGTACATGTCCTCTCATGCACGCTTCTCGTGGATTCAACTTCTGAACTGTTTTTCCCGCTTGTTTCCGCTGTTTTCGGCCAGAGTCATGGGAGAGGGTTTTTTTTTGGGAGTCGCTTTAACTCTGAAAGCTCATTGAAGGGCAGATCTGTGGTTAGGGTTAAGTTGGTGAACCTCCTGTTGCCTGAAGAGTACAGTAACTTGAAGCACTACTCTAGAAAACAAACATGGGACAAAGCAGAGCGTTAATGGAAATGAGGTCAGACTCTGTATATTTTAGTCATATCATTACTGTGGTGCAGTTTTAGCAGTAGTTATGGCAGTCACTGTGAGCTGGAGTTTTATTATTTTCATTAGGTGCACTTGGTAGGCTGAATGCTAACGTGCTGTGCCATAAAGCTTAAGTGACCCTAATTAAAGGCTTTATGCCATTAAAATTATGCATGTTAAGAAACATCAATCTGCATTTGAATGTGTTTTACCTTAATGGCTTTCCAGGGTGTGCTGTTGAATATTAACTCCATTTTGTGTAAAGGTATGTCCATAAATAGGTAATTAAAATAACAACGTGATAATGACTTGTATAAGTTACTTATTCATCCACTTTGTCCTGTAGAAACCTGTGTAAAGTGAATACGGTCTGAAAGCAGATGAAAATGGCTTTTTTAACCCTCTTTGCAGGGCTTTGAGAGAGCCCAACTGACAGAATTTTCTTTTTAAACCCGTTTAAATCTGATCATGGATTTTAATGAACCCTAGTTTTGCCTATGCATCAAAAAGCTGCAGTTGGTCTTAAAAATGTAGCATTACCACTGAGGACTGTAGAATTTGTGCTGGCTTTTCCCAAGATGTTTAGAGGTTAATTTGTATTGGCTAACTGTTAAAGATTGATGCTTTGCCGGTGATTTGCATTCACCCTCATATTTTACTGACATGGGTGATTGATATTGTGTACAATGAAACAAGACAGCACGTCAGACAAGAACAGTGTAATGTAGTGTTATAGCACTGAAAATTCTACACATACAGTCTATTCATATAACAGAGATACTGCTGCTGCTGCGGCTCATGCAGTTGATGCTGGCTTTGTTTCAGCTTTTACTCAAAACAATAAAGTATGTACAGATACAATTAAAACAAAGGAATGTGTCAGTCTTGCAAACTCCAATGCCATATGCAGGAAATTTAAATGATATTATTGGAAAGTATCATTTTTTTATGATGTTCTCTTACTGCACATGGAGATATAAGGTCATCTCAACCAAGGTTTGTGAAACAACAACTGAAATTAAGGTAGAGCTGTGTTCTTATTAATGGTATATTTTATCTGACCTATTGTAAGCAGGATAAGCCATTAAATTCATTCCATTTAATAAACTGAAAAAAAAAAATCTTTATGGAAAGTGTCGCTGCTTTCAAATGTAAGGCACATACTCTGCCCTCTGAAAGGTCAGAGGAATTCTCCACTTGGCTAGACAGTGAGTTTATTATAGCTCCATTTGAGGAGCTAAGTATTTTTTTTTCTACTTATGATAATGAAACCTCCCCATGGTTAGCATGTGCCCTTGCCTCGGCAGCCGTGGCACTCTGAGGTAAATGTATAACTGCTGTTTAAAGGCAATAGAGTGTGTTTTACAGTCAGTAATTTAACACCTTGTGTTCATCTACCCAAAAGCCTGACATTATTAGTGTTATTATTATTTGGATGTTTTTGTTGTTGTTGTTGTTGTTGTTGTTGTTAATGAGTTAGCGTCCTGGCAGGTCATAAATCAGGGTGGCACGGAGTAACACTGACACCGGCCTTTGATCTGGTTTCACCACCCTGGCAGGAACAGGAAGAGGAAGGAACGATTTTTCATGGATTAGTACCTGCTCCTGCCCGGAGATTTTTTCCTCTCTGCTGACATTCTGACAGCTCTGAATAATCAATCACCCTTCCTCTTTCCTCTCCCTCCCCACATTCACTCTGCCATCTTACAGGGTTTTCACAGTTTACCCCTCGCAAACTCCCCTTCCCCCCCCCACTTCTCCCAGGCTTCTCTTCTTACAGGGTTCTCCCGCATTCTCTCAGTGTTGTGTGTGCGGTGAGTCGGTGTGTGCGGTCAGTGAGCTCTCCAACGTTTACCACCCCTGGTTCTGTCCGGGCTGTGACAGGCCATGGTCAGGGAGCTGGCTGAACAGTGCCCCCTCCCCATCCAGCTTGCTGCCTATCCTTTCCATGGCAGCACAAGCAGCGCCCCAGCCTGCAAAACTCCGGACAAATGCACGTGAAAGCCTCTTTATGGGACTGGAACTTTACTGAAGAAGCCTACAATGAACATTCATCACTACCAGGGCAGCAAGTTCATTTTTTCCACTTTTCTGGGATTTGTACACATGCACTAAAAATATTGCAAATATGGAACCATTTGGAGTGTAAAGCAATTCAATCTACCCAAGAATAACACATAAGAGCCAGAGTACATTAGCCACTGCTCTAATGATGTCAGCAGAATAAAGGTTACAACGCCCAAACAGATGACCTTATTAGACCAACTTTCTCATTTGTAAAGTAATATTTAACTTGTATACACAACATGAGTAACACCGTTAATTGAACCTCATATGATTCTGACGAGTGTTTCAAAAAGAAGCTATGATTTTCATATCATAAAGTCATGAGTGAGGTAAAATGCTTATGTTTATCTGAAGTGTTTTGTAGTGGTGTTTTTATTTATGCATTTCTGCCACAGGAAAAAAAAAAACAAATAATCAGGGGAAAGCACTTCAAACAGATGAGCAATTAATGAACAATTATGCTGTGATGCATTTAACCTAATATTACTCCAATTAGAGTAATTAAACTAACTATAATGTGAGATTCTTAATTGCGTACAGTAACCTACATAAAGATCATCAAGGAAAAAAACACTACATGATTGATTTTAATTAAGTGCTAATGTTAAACAGATACAATCTTTTTTGGTAACAGGTTGTATTAGATTGACACCTTGTTAATTAAACATGATAATCAAGTCACCAGGGAATGCAGCATAATATCTGAGGCAGAGTAGATATTTTTAATAAAAAAAATTTAAGTTTCCTAAGTTGCGGTCGTGGCTTTGACACGCAGCATTTTTATTTTTGCTGTATTAAATATCCTGCCCCTGCACAAACTGCATAATTTGGGTTATTTTTGAGATCCACAGTGAAAATGGCCTCAGGAAGTGTAATAGCACGAGTCCTTTTTTAATATATGCTTCCAGTTTGGGGTCTAAGGCAGACACAATGAATACAAAGTGACTTATGCCTGTTTTATTTGTTTTACTTTTTAAGAGGAAGGGAGGCAGCATTCTACTGGATTTTCTCACATATCATTTTTTTTTAATGTATGAAGAGGATGTGAAGGTGAAGTAAGGCACAGTCACAATGTTTTTTTTTTAACCATGTCAGAAATCAGTCTGTGCATTTACACTGTCCTCACATCCGAACAACAACAACAACAACAATAATACATAAATAATAAAATAATAATAATAAAAAGTGCGCATTGCGAAGAATATCCCTTTAGTCAGGCATTCGTGAGCAGCTGAGGCCGTGAGGGACGAGCAATGTGTTTTTATCATTTGCGGGGCGAACCCGGAGGTGAGGGCGCCTCATCAGTTGTAAATGCTTTAAAGTGTCACTGCTACCCATTTGTGCAAACAAATCACCGCCCCCCCGGCCTGCTCCCCTGCTCCGCTCCGCTCCCCCGTTTCTGCGGGCCCTCGTACAATCAGGAGCAGAGGCTACCGGATCCTCCGCGATGACCACAGGTAATTGACACAACTCATCACGGCAGACAATCCTTCCCAGGAGTCTGTTTTACACGCTGCATTCGTCAGCAGTCACGCCGCCTCCCTCATCTGTCCTCCCAAAATTCACAGTGCAAGACAGTCTTCAGTTATAACCTGCACCACTGCCAGGTGGACAACTGTTGACCGACTATGGCGTAGCATCTCTGAACATGTTGATGTTGCAACAAAACTGTTATCATACTAATGTATTCGGCGGTTAAGAGGAAAGCAGAGCGCTTTTGGAGTTACCTAAACGTATCCCTGTGAAGTTGAACAGATGACGCAGAATGAACTATGATCATGCTCTCTCAAGCAAATGGAGTTGAGAACTGAACCGAGTTATATATATTTCCCCTCCCAAATCACCACTCTCTAATTCCGAGGAGATAAGGTTAAGTGTGTATAATTTCACATCCATAGATTCTCACGGCATGTCACCAACTTAAAATAAAGTGTGTGAATGTTCAAAGGAGTTAAAATACGAGTGCCTGGCTCAAAGCAGTTGACACACAGCTGTCTTTGCAATAAATCTTGCTAATCCATTTTAGCATTCACAGTATCAAAAACACTTCACTTTGGGTCTCTATGATGTGCGGTATTAATTCACTGCTCAAACACTAAATGCAGAAATACTGTAAGCAGATTTACTACTGATGGATTTAGGTTTTTTCTCAAACATTTCATCTGTTGTCCTTGAGGGGATTCGCTTGAAAAAGCAAATAAATAATTATTTCAAATAAATGCCAAGGTTTTCTGAATCTTTGTTGGACTAAAAACAAACTTTTCAATTTTCTACCAAACCTAGGAAAGGGCTGGTGGATCATTAATTTCAGTAAATCTTGGGAAAACAAATAAATAACCCCATAAAATAAAAAGGCAGGTCAGTATATGAGGGTAATCTCTAAGGTTCTTAAAATCATATTAAGTTGTTTTTTCTGCAATGATATACATGGCTTTATGAGCTACAGCACCCCACTGTCTATACAGGCTTTGTCTGAAGATGTTATTAAATAAATAAAAGATTGTATTTGTCTTTCATGTTTACCCTTCAGGTCAGGAATAAATTAACACACTTGACTCTTTGGCTTCTGTGCCTGTTCTCAGTCTACCCACCGCACAAATCACAGCCAAACTTTACATTATTTATACTATTCATCTTCCTCCTGCAATCACTGGGCATGCATGTCCGCCAGTCACATCCCACTCCTCATCAGTCCGGTCTGGCTCTTTCTTTCCAATCGCTGCGTTCATCTTTTCAGTGGACCATCCAAATTTAATTTACTTTATCTTTTGACATTTTTCGGTACTGCATATTTAAAAAAGTTAAAGAGCATTTCTATATTGTGTATAAAAATAGCATTATGTAAGTTTGGAGGAGAAAATTATTGCTTATTGAGGCTGGTTTTGTGTTTGAAAATTTCAATAAAAGTGTGTCTACAATGGGCTCAGAAATAATAGGCACTCTTGATTAAGATGAACAGAAGAGGATAGTGGGTCACATTTTGTGCTCAAACATATGGGAGAACTATTGTATTTTAGTGTGATAAAATTGTTAATATTTTTTTGTTGTTTTAATGCGATGTTTTTCTCAAGAGCACACATATAAAGATGATTAGAACCCCTCTTTTTAGCACTTAGTGCAGCTTGCCCTCATAGAGACAATGGCACAAAGCCTCTACCAGGAATACTTGGAGGAAACCTCTGCTGTTCTAAGAAATATTGTTGATTTCACTTATCAGATAATAATTAATGTAATTTGCAGTGAGGATTTTGCATTTAGTATTTTTTTGTATTTGCAATGAGAGTTTTGGCATTCATTTTGGGTGGCTGCCGTCATTATAGGGGGTATGACATTAGATGGCTGTGTAGCTGTGTTAGTTTTCACTGTCTCCCTAAATCCCCTGTTCAGATCAATGATTCGCAGTGACACCAGGTGAACCCGGCTTCTCCTCTGAAAAATATCAGAATGTATGATAGTATGTATGAAGTTGTAAAACTGGACTATCCACATCAAAGCGACAAGAAAAGGCATAGATGACAGTTTCCATGACAACCACTCATGTGCTTGACTGTTACTGTTATGTTTTAGCTGGTTCAGCTAGCCACAGTAAAGTAAGAAAACTTACTTACTTTACTAACTCAAAGTAAGAAAACTTAGATAAATGGCTGACCACTGTGATGCCGCACTCAGTGTGAGAGCAACGGGGTAATGCTAATTAGAAAATGATGTTGCTGCAAAATTGCAAATAAGTCCGTGGAGCCACCAATGTAAACATTATAACAAGCGTTTCTCTATTAAAGCTTTTTATTCATCAACATACAGAAATGGCCTCATTTTCCACTCTCAAGTAGGCTAACTAATACATGAATCAAATAAGCATGTGTGCCTTTCTAAATCTTTAATCAGAGAGAAAAAAAAGAAAAAGTGCTTGTCTGTTTTAGTTGGCCCTCGATCATGACGTTGCACACAGTTTGTGCTGTATCTCATGTTCATTCCTGATGAAGTTTAGCATTCACCTTTTATCACTTGTGCTTCAGTATGATTGTCACCCCCAGCTCTTGCATGCCCACCACATGGCTGCCATCACGGCGAATAATAGCTGCTTTGGTACACACACACTCCACGAAAACCATGACACTTGAGCTTTACCTATGACAACACAAGTGAGACAATATAGCCTACCTATAGCATAACATTATCACAAACCATTATCCAAACTTCTTTACCCTTAACCTGACATAAGGAAAGCAATAATCAAATTCAAACCTGTTGGCATGTGACATCTAATGGTTAATATAAAAAAGTGGTGACCCCAAGACGTCACTAAACTCTGCTGTTCCCCAGCTGTGATCCTTGGTTTTTTTTACCTACCTCACCATCGTCGTCATGGCGAATGAGGACAGTACGCACTTGCATCCTCTTCCAGGTCAGTGTGGTGGCGCTTTAAACATTCTGAATATTGCCATGACAATACTAAGTGGCACATTTCACTGTTCTTACTATACTTACTATAACAATTATTGGATTTGTAAAGGTAAACAACTAATAACTTCTGTGTGTTTGAGCTTAAAATACACTTAATTAATGGTGTAATTTGTCTTGATGTTGCACAGCCTTATTTGTTCATCTTCATCAAAGATTCTGAGAATTTCTGAGCCCATTTCTGAATATTATTGATGTATTCAAATACAAAATTATATACAATCATTTTATTTCTATATACCAAATCCTCTGCTTTTATTCAATAGTAAACGAAAAAAAAAAAAAAAAAAAACCCAGAAAGACCTCAGGTTCCAACTGACACAAAGAATGTGGGCTTACTCTAAGTCTGATTTAAACCTAAAGTTAAGAAAGTTTATGCCTGAATAAATAAAAACCCTGTATGTACATTGTACACTGTCTCTGAGCGTATGGAATAACCCAGTAAGTGTGGACATACTGTTATTCTATCAGCCTTCTGTTGAAAATAACCTACCCCCATCTTTATTTGTTTCTTTGATTCCCCATGCTGCACAATGTATTCAATACCTTCCTTATTTGCATAAAAACTCACTGGAAAGATTTCTCTTCAATTTAATAGCTATCCTATTACAGTCACCTTGTTCAGAATCATATATGAATAATGAGATTTTAGATTGGGAGACACTCAAAGAGAGAATGAACCCTTTATAGTTAATTTATTTCATATAGATACATTACTTAAAGGTACTGAATGTTTAAATTTTCATTGTAAGTATCATATCTAACAATTTCTACCTCAGACTTGACTTGCATTAAATTTTAAAGAGCTTCAATTTGGCAGATTCAATATTGAGTTTTATTATTATTATTTTCCTTATAGCAAATTCTTTGTTAAATCCCTCCATTCTGATGAAATTAAGATGCCCAGGGCATGAAATGGGAGTTCCTTTCCTTGGAGGTCAGATGAGAGTATCTCCATATATCAAAATCATTCACTACCTCCTTTCATTTGTAGGGAGAAAATGACGAACAACATATAGATGCCAATAAGAGGGAATTTTCTCTTTGGTCATAAAGAGCAGAAAAACAGTGAGAATTTATGGAATGAAGACAGACAAGCCATTCTGGGATTCCGGAGTGACCGGAGTAATGTTTCAGTTGGAGTCGTATAATGGAAAAATAAAGAAAACAGGACACAGAGAGGTGCTTTGTTTGGAGAGAGTCTATGCATTTACACACACTGCTCCGAAATAAAGTCAAAGACCTGGCAGGGCACAGATGGACATTCAAATGCAAAGTGTCTTCAGGGAATAAACCATGAAGAGGTCATGGATAAAAGGAAGAATGCACGCATCTCCATTCAGACCAAGTTTCATTGTGAGAATGGTACAATTGTTTACGACCCAAATATAGATTTATGTACATTATGTATGGGCATAGGTCAGTAGGGAAGGAGGGTTCAGTGATGCAATTTTTGATAACATAAATTTAACAGCTCTTGATTTTGGCTGCCTGGTCAAAAGTGAACTTGTTTTGTGATGAGAAATATCTCTTTGAGAAATAAATGTCCAAAGGTAAACAAGGCAACAATGACAGAAATATTTTCACCACCCCTGACATACTGCTTGGGTGTGTCTGGAGACCCATATTGGTTTAAAAAAAAGCAAATCAAATCTTAATGTCTAGTAAGCAGGGCACTAAACATAATTATTAAAGATGTTAAACCCCATTAAAGATGTTACACCCCAAGTACACAGACACTTCAGTTAATTAGAGTGTTATACAAAATAATCAATCACAATAACACTACACCATCTTTGAATTATTTTTGTCTCCATCTTGCTGTGGTCTTACTAATCTCAGTCTTGAGACAGGAATGACATTATATCATTTATGTTACTAAACCACATGATAAATTAAACAATGTCTATTCCATTTTGGAAAAAAAAATAACATCAAAACACAACAACAATTAATGGTGTGTCATGATTGCTGGTACCTCATGTAGGTTATTGCAGTATGAAGACCTGTCTCATAAATGAGAATGATTTTTTTAACCATACAGATTAACTAGAGGGAATACTTAGAGGGGGGATGTTCATTAAAAGTAATATTTGCATGAAAGTATACCTGGATAATTCAATATTATTTTTATCCCCCAATCATTCCAAATTCAATTTTGATTTAGTGACATTCATCTCATGAAGCCAGTCATGACAAACATTCAATAAGGTACCGACAGCACACTGATAGACAGCTTGAAGCATATTTCACACTGATTCATACAGTGAAATATAGATATATCTCTGCTAATCTAATGACTGCTGTTATGAGAAAACATTTCCTTATTGTTGCATATTTATGTGCTAAACACAGTACGTTATCTAGGCTTAAAAGCCAGCTAGATAGGCAGCTAGCTATCAGTCCATCAGTATTCACAAGAGCTGACTCCATCATGCAAATGTGAGCTTTTAATTGGTGTTTTGTAGTGTGGTGACTCTCAGCAGAACATGACCACAAAAAGGGTAATACCTGCTCCTGGGTTTGGGCTCAGCACCCATTCTGACCTATGGACTACTTCAAAACAGCTACAAAACACCAATTAAAAAATCACATTCACAAGCAAAAGGATACTCATTTGGCGATATTTGTTATTCCTAGGCCAGAGTAAGGGCAGATAAAGGATTTCAGCCTCTTGTTTCGTTACATTACCCGGCTCCTGTGCTGATTGTACTTTTTAAAGGTTTTATTCAAATGCATTTTTTTTTTAATTTTGTGGTAACAAACTTTTCCTCATCCTAATGATACTCACCCTGCTCTTTTTTATGGCTTATATATGTATTCCTGTTGTTTCTTTACCACTTCTTTATTCTCATCTATATTAAAAAGGTTAAAAAATATATATTTAAGACAATACCTTGCAGACTAGGTACTGTTTAGAATACAAATAAAAGTGGTTCTTGCATACTTTTCGGCTACAAATGTTGCTAAAGAAACAAATCATACAGTGGTATGACATGCTAGGAAGGTAACCGATTGCTGAAGGTAGTCCAGGTGTAAGCACTGCATCAGTTCAGAGCAGATGCGACCCCTGCACTGCATGCGTACACGCATGGGGCGGTTTTACTCAAGCACATCCCTTCCAGCATTACACGGTCTCACGTTTATTATGGAGCACAATTCCACAACAGTGAAAAGGCTACAAACTCCAAACTTCAGCTGAAAATACAACAAAAATCTGTATGCCTGAAGCAGAAATAGATAACTTTATCTACATCAGATCTGTTGTTTTGAATTAAGCTGTTGTTGTTTGTACATTTTTTTTCCAGATTTTCATTCCTCAAATTAGCCCCTCATTCAGCAAACTGCATTGTTAGTTTCCTGCAAGTAGTGACCAGTAAAACAGAAACACTGATGTGAAGTAGCTTAACAGGATATTGGGCCACCATGCATGGCCAGTACAGCCTGCATGCTCCGTGTCATGGAGTCTGCCAGCATCTGAAATCCTCCAGTAGGAAAACAGCACCGCTCTTCCATGAGAATGTCAATAAACATGTGCTTGATTGAAGTGGAAAGTGCTTTCTCAGGTGTAGTGGTGTTGGTTATTAAATATGACTCCTGAGTTATCTTCACCAGAGTTAAAGCAAGGGTTTCCCCCAATCATGGGCAGGTACTTCTGGGGCCTCCCGAAAAGGCCAATCAATGACTGGACCTCGGGTTTTTCTTGAAATCATCCGTTACTAGTACTGGAGTGAAGATCTGTGCCTTTTTCTGAAGGTTAGTATCAGCCCGTTGACAACATATCTTCCATAACTAATTAGGAGCTAATTGGAGAAATCCTGCACTACTGATTGGTTAGAGATGGGCAAGAAGTCCAGCCTGCATGCAAAGATGTTGGACAGCCCTTGTGTTATGCAGGGCAGTCTATATCTCAACAGGAAAGAGTAGGATTTGTTCCTGTCCTTTATTTGGATGAGATCGAATTGAGAGTCAAGGAATAATCCAACAGCTGACCCCCTGTCTCCTGATCTCAGAAGGTGAAATGGTGAGGATTTTAAAATACACTGGAGTGGGTAAAAGTGAAAAAACAGACAGCATTGGAAAACAATGAGTATAAAGAGAGTATTCCACACAGGTATTGGTCTGGAGTATCCACTAAATGCTAAATAGGGTTCAGATATTGTTTAGAGGAACACGATAGGACTTAGAAGTAGGACACAATTTTTTTTTAACATAGCTTTATTGTTTTTATATCAGTGAAGATGATTATTCCATATGGTTAATGATTGACAATGGCTTTGCCTTCTTATGGTCTGAGTACACCCAAATCAAGACTGGAAAATACACCCTGCACCATTACCTAAGCATGCTAAAACACTTGGTATTCCATTTTTCTATTCACTATATTTACTTTGAGATATGCAGTTACAGTAGGTAATGGAAACATGACAAAATACCAAAATACCAAATGTTTTGGTATCAGAACATGGCAAAATGTACCATGGCCTTGAAAATTGGTACCATGAAATTATCTTATCACATGACAGAGTAAAACTGGGTCATAGAATCGTGTTATGATGAAGTGCTGCAGCTCCGCCATTGTCACAAATTGTTCACCTTTTCCTGTCTGCAATATACTGCTGTTTGTTATTAAAAATAAGTGGTTTCATTTATGTGCTTTCGTTAATTGTTTGACTCATAGTCTGTTCTCTGTGAATACAAATTCCAACTTGTCATTAAGGATTTTTCAAATAATGCATAAACTACTTGATGAAACCACTGTTCCGCTTGTGAGTACGGATAAGTGCATATATCCAATCTCAACACAAGACAGTAGTATTGAAAGTGTACCATTAGCAAGCGTTCATATCCTGCCACTTTGTGCTGGATCTACATGAACATTTACTTTATGGAGTTACAGTTATCCTTGGTTTTTCATTTATTAAATAAGTCAGTGTTGCTCACAATACACAGTGTTGACTTTCGGTTATGGTGCAGTCTGCAGGGGTGGGGGGATTTCTATTCATGGTCCTATTCCATAGTGGAACTATTATGTACCACAAAGATGCATTGAGCTGCCCAGTTAATCTGACATTTCTGTGACCCTGAAAAAGATATAGCTCTTATGTAGCTTGTGACTGTATGGTGCATTATTGCTTTTAGGCCTATTATATTAAAGCTTGGATTCAGCCCATTGCAATTCTTTTAATTGTATTACCAATAATCAGTATGAAAGGAGAGAATGAGCCCTATATTGTTCTTCCACAAAGTCATTGCAGGTCTCCATGTTGCCTCTGTTTGTGATTTGAATTTGAAAAGGTTGGACCACATGCTATACTTGCAGGTAATTGGTATTCATTCTTTCAAAAAAAAATCCTTTAAAATAAATTGTCCCATTAAGAGTAAACTTTACTTACAGTATTGTAATATTTCTGTGTATAGGTATATGTGCCTGTGTGTTTGGGTAAGGAGGAAATTACTCCCCACACCTTTGCTATGTTTTACATGGATTTAAATGACAGGCATTTTGGAGTGAATAATTGTTTGTTGTTGATGTTGGTCATATAATACTCCTTTATTTCAGCCCTGATTTTACCAAAAGGTAATCAAATTTTCCACTGAAGTTCTTGCTTTGTGTTTCCATGTGCCGTAGCACCATGAAGAGGCTCCTTAAAATTAAGGAGAGAATAAGGAAGTCTTTGCCTGAAAAGAACACAAATGAAAGATAACAGAGATAGAGCAGAGATTGTTACTCAGTCACCCCAATGTTTGTTTGCCATATTTTTTTTGTGCAAAAGAAGAATGAAGATGAAGACAGACAGAGAGAGAGAGAGAAGAAAAAGAGAAAGAGAGAGAAAGAGAGAGAGAAAAACACCCGTGCTCATCCCGGCGCAGCATTCTGGAGGTGTTAACTAATCTCCGATGGCCAGTCTGTGTACGGCTCCCTCTAATTGCTCCCCCAATTTCAGTCTGGTGTGAGAGCAGCCATTGTAGCAGCCGCCCAGCCGTCCCCCTGAGGTTTCACACCTTCATTATCACTCTTTATTGCGGAGCCTTCCACGGGCACTCAGCGCCAAACAGCCAGGCCGATAAAAATAGAGCTTTTTCCCCCCTCTTCTTTCAGTGGTTTCAGTTTTAATTACCAACATTGAGCTGGAGCTGGCGTCCTCAGCAGGCTGTTTTTCACTAATTAAAGTGAGGAGGGAGTTTATTGAAGGGACACCAACTCCGCTCTCTCATCTATTATTAACAGGGCAGGACAAATAAATTTCAAATTTAAATGGTGAAACCTGTCCAGAGACAGGCAGGGAGAGAGGGGAGGGATGGGGTGAGGGAGGAAGGGGAGAGACTGAGATTGCTGCCTTTTTAAGACTCAGCACTGGCTTGAGAGTATATCTAAAGAAGGACCGCTTCCTGTGTGTTTAAATCTCTTGGCTAACAAATCCATTGCACCATGAGCCTGGGTCCCTATTTCCAACTCAAATATTTCCTGCCTGACCTACTGAATGACTGTACAGGACAGCTCACTAGACACTATTTAACAGTGCTGTGAAATGCCGACAGACCATTCATCTCACAAACTCAATACATACGTTGAGGAGAATACCTTGTGATGGCCCATTTATACAACACTTTATTTGTGTGTTCAGTGTTTTCGCTAGACAGAGATGGACACATTTGTGTGTCATGTGAACTACAGCAGCTGTAGTAGCCATATTAAATGACAGTATAACTTTGGTTCAATGGAATGATAGCTGAGATGATGCATGCAGCATTGCATAGTTTTCCCATTTTAGTTCTGCCAAAGTGTATCTTTATATGAAAACAGTACCATAAAAAAATTATATGACAAAGACAATTATACAAATAAAAATCTAATAATGTAATGTCTGTAATCTAGGCTGTAAAGTTTTTGCATTTTATCTGACAAACATTCTGTCCAAAATCTGTACAAACTATTACATATTTGTAATATTGGCAGTTGGCCTAATATGTGTTTAAAAAATGAAGAAGTGACAATTTCTTGCCCACATGTGAAAAAAACAGGCATATTATGATGGAATTATAAGCATTTAAAGTAAGGTAGGTATGATTACCCTTGTGAGGTGAAATACAGAAATTAGCCTGTATAACAAGCTGACATACTTTGTGTGACAGATCAAGAGGAAGAGGGTGTTGGCATACCATGCCTGGACCCACAGGGGACTGAGAAACCCCTAAAGCAGACTGCCAGAGGACCCGCCAGAGGCTGCAGCTCAAAGAAGAGCAAGTCAAATGTGATTCAATTTGACAAAAAGCAGCAGAGTAAACTCAAACAGGTACCTTCTGATGCAGAGGATCGAGGCTATTGGCAGGAACCGGCATGTGCTCCAAACCTGCATCCTTGGAAAGGAGTGGAGGGCACATTCACGCCAACTGTCCTTGCATTCAGTGTTAAATCTGATAGCTGGAAGGCCAGACTTTCCGTTCGCCAAACCAATCATTGTTGTGGACCTTTGGAATGGTCTACCTTTTATCATTGAGCCCGATGTTTTAGCCAAAGCGTACATCCATTTAACCTTCACGCCTCACTTTGTACCCATACAGATGTCAAGTGCACTACTGAAGAACAGCAGGTCACACAGAGGAATATTCCCATGATGTGGAAAAACTATGGACTGGTCTATGTTAAAGGCAGGTACTCGTTCTTAGTACTCTCGGTCTAGAGGTCTACCTCATGATAAGCTTTAAACAATCCAGAGTGAAATTCTAAAAAGTCCATATGGACAGATAAGGCATGACACTCATTAATTCCCTTGGCTTATACAATTATCACTCAGCCTTCACAGACAACCAGTAAGGCCAGGCATATTGGGGCTCAATTAATAGCTAAGAAACAGAGCCATCAATGTCTTTACTAACCAGTGAGCCATATTTCCCTCTGCAGTCAGAGGCATGTCTCCTCAAAAGCTCCTTGGCCACAAATGTTGCTCCAGAAGACCACTCCTTTTTTGGTAACCCATCTGAAACCTTTCAATGAGGTGGGGGACCTTATACTAACCAGAGAATCCAGCAAGAAAGTCATGTGTGAAACAACAGTCATTTGTGCACTTTTGCTAAAATGTTAGCACACAGCATCTCTCTGTGAACACACTTAAGTTGTAGACTAAGCCTTAGTACCACACCATGACCCTTAGCATGACCCTTGTGTATACCTACATTTGGGGCTTTACCTGCATCAAAAGGTCCTGTCTTAGAAGGTTAGGACGCCCTCCTGGTCATTGACACAATAAAGCCTCATTCCTACTAATGCATGTTGGCCTGTATAGATTGGTGAGAAGCCCTATAAAGTATATCTTTATCTCTATTATACTGCTGTACAGTGATGTCTGAGGTGTATTCCTAGTCCTGTTGGTTGTCCGTCTTTTGTACACTACACTCCTTGTTCAGAGGGATGTGTCTGTAGACACCAGGGCAGTGGTGGGCCTTCTCGTTGTTGTGTGGTAGGTCTGCTGGAGGATACTTGCTATGCAGCCACCAAGAGAGGTGCTGGGGCCTTAGTCAGAGAACTGTTACAATTCAGAAGTTGTCTCTTGAGGGTTGGTGACTAAATGAGAGGAAGCACCACGGCACAGGCCTCAGGTGTGGGCCTAATGAGGCTTTACCGTGAAGCACTTCAATTTGCAGACGCTGTTCTCTGCCATATATGGAGAGAGGCGGGGTTCTGGGATGGGGTATGGGCACTCACATCAATAAACATTTTGAAGGTGGGCTGTTTGGTCGAAACTCACCATTGCTTTTTCACTCTCAGAGTGAGCTGATCCATATATGTTTTCACCTAGGTCATACAGATGACAGAAAGTTCTCTCTATGAGAATCATTGAATCTTAGTCCATGATTGTGTAGGTGTCAGACAGACTAGACAGCAGTACAACATACATGCACTTTGCCTTTGGGAGACGAATTGGGGTAAATCTCCTGTAATTTATCTGTAGTTTTATGATGTAAAAGTAGGAATTTCTCAGTTTAACTGTTGTGAATAATTCAAGGTGGAGAATGCATTAGCTAGTGCAGGAATCCTCAATCTCTTCCTCCATTCTGTCCAGCAATGAGAATATATCAGAAGAATTTTCCACTTCTACTTTTCCTCATGGAAGGATATTTGCACTATTTGAAAAGGCTAGTGATTTACTCCCATGGTGTCCCAAAATGAATAGATACTGAGACTAAATAAAAAAATTGGCGAGATTTAATCATCCATTTGTTACAATTGAATGGATGTTATGCTTGGTGAGTTAATTCACGATGGCTGAATTTTTCAAAACAGTGTTGATAAAGGTAAAAATGAATACTTGCATTTAATTGTTAGCCAAAGTTAAGGGCAAATGTTGATTGAATTCAAATCTATGGCTTTGAACTTCAGGAAGAAGTAGCAAAGGTTCGTCAGTCTTCTCATGAATAGCATGTCTAGGTTTTTATCCTGTTTTTCATACTTAAGTTTGCTGTTTACATCATCACTTCAGTTCTTTATTCAGTGACCGAATCTGACACAGAGTTTACTGCCGATAATGTAGCACACAGTGGGTAGGTGATCTGCATTGTCAAGTGTGGAAAAAAGAGGAGGCTGAACCAGGACTGTCTGAGCTCTTCTGTCTTCCTTCAGCCTGAGGTCTGCATGGAAAGATGAAAGGTCTGCCATTTTCTAAATGCCCCTCCCCATGCACAAGCACACTCACCAGATCAAGGCCAATCCTTGAGAATGAGCTTGTCCCTCTCCATTTGGATTTCTCCAAACACTATGGAGTGTTGCTGCATGTCAAGAATACCATGTCCAAATATATTTGTGGTGGGTATGTCAGTTTCACCAGAGACTGAGCCTGAACTAACCTACCTACATGATGCTTCCCTGTAAACAAAATGGAATTCTAGTCCAACTCCTAAAGCTGGACAAACTTACATTAACATGGGTCACCTGTGCCAGGCACTCCTGTGTATAGAGCTATAAGAGTATAGAGCACTCCATCTGTAGAGCTATAACTTTGGATGTGCATTATTGAGAAAGTGCACAGTGGACTCACCTTGCACTGGCAAGGGTGCAGTCCCTGGGAATTGCACCAGCACAATTCCCAGGGATCCTTGACAGTGAAATCTGGAAAGGCCATGACTTAGGGAGGGGTTTCTCTGCCTGGAAATTGTCTCAATGACTCAGGTTTTGGGTCATACAGGAAATCTTTACCTGACTCTAATGAAGGCAGGGCAAACATGCCCCTTAGCTGTGGGTGAGGTTTGGATGGCTGCAGGGTTGCGGACTGCCATGTGGGTAGGGTAGGTTGAGGGTAAGGGGTGCCCTTATAAATGGGGTCCACTGCATGGGGGCGCTCCTCCCACCTGCAAGATGAGGGTCTCCAGTTTCCCAGTCAGGCTAGTCATCACAGCTAGTACTCCTGGCCGACCCTTTCCCATGCTCCCCACATGATATTCCTTCGCTATCTCTGCCATTGGTTTTACTACTCTGTGGTCTTCAACGGAGGCTCCGTCATTATTTATTCTCAGTTTAGATAATGAATCACTAATTGGAATCACAACATTGCCAATTTACACCGGAAACAGTAACAGTTCACCAAGATGGCTCTTAAATAGAAAGACAAGTAGGGAGGTTCCAGATGGTCTGATGTTTCGGATCATTCTGGACAGAAAAAAAAAAGACAAAACAAAAAAAAAAGTGGCAGTAAAGAAGAGAAGCACGTGGTTGGGCAGATGAATGTTCCCTGTGATTCTGTGACCCCTGGCACCTGATGCTGCTTGTCTAAACCAACTCATCCGCAGGACCGGACTCAACAGCTGCGTAGGCTCCCTGACAGCAGCGGAGCTGGGTGTTCAGACCGGGCCCATGGCAGGATGACACTGCGTAGAGGACTGAGACGGGGCCCAACCAGGACAGCATATCAAACAACAGCTCACATAATGAGTTGTTTGGTAAGCAACTCCACAGCGCGCCTGGGGCCCACAAGCCCATCACCGTGTCCTTCAAGTTAGCCACAAGGTGAGGGGAAGCTGATTCCTCTCTTTAGAAGAAATAACTTATAATTTTAAATTCAGAGAGCCAGCTTTAAGCTACGCCTTATTTCAGCACAAATTTCGGGTTTTACCTTTTGTTATATACGACAGAGGGGGGATGGTGAAATATACACTAGCCTTACATGTGTTAAATCATTAGGGTAATTAGTCACTGTTAAAACGAGCACGTGCCGAACATTCTGTGTGCTAGTCAGGTGAAAAGGCACACCAGGGTCATTGGAACATGGGGAAACAGTAGAGAGGCCACACAACAGTCTCCTGAATAATACAAGTCAGTGTTCATTATTGAAGAAACCCACTTTACACAATGATAGCTTGCAGTGACAGTTTGAGTAAAATATGTGCCAAATGAGATTACATTAAGTTACACAGAATCCAAAAAGTCTGCCAGAGCTAAGGGTATTGACTCCTTCTTTTCTTGAAAGTTGCTGCACACACGGATTTCCTCCTCACTGAAGTACTTATACCACTTCTCTTTTGAAATGGCAAAAATTCCAGCTGAATGGAAGTTATCATATCTGTCAACAGGACGGCTGTAAAAAGACAGACCTGTTCTTGCACTCCAATTCTCATCCTTCCCTGTTCATCCAAGGTCTTAGACAGAGCATTCAATGTTGCATAAACATTTTCTCACTGACACAGTCTGGATTTTACTTGGCTTACAAGTGTACAATGGTGAACTGAAAAAGCCATCAATGAAATCCACATCGTCTTTATAAAAAATAGATTGTGTGCACCGTTCTTTTATTGTTCTAAAGCCCATGACATGACTGACTATCGGATAACCCTCGCCAAAGTGAGAAATATCTGGAAGACCTATTCATGCATAACACTGTCCTATTACTACCCCTAGGACGGCACTCAATGTGTCAAAACCATTCACAATGACTGTTCAGTTTCCCTACAACATTCCTCCCCCATATACCTGTAACCTCACATCTAATTCATTCACAAATGTGCTTCTCTATAAAGTACATGGTGGCATGAACAGAAATGGATCTCAAAGTGAAGACTATTTATCTGCCCACATTGATATCATCTTAAACTGTTTCTCATTTAATCAAACTTTCAAATGTACATAAAGCCATTCCTCATTAGCGTCTTTGTCATCCCTGCAAGCTTGAAATAATGTAGCCCTCGGTCCCAGTACACACACACACACACACACACACACACACACGCACGCACGCACACACACACACACACACACACACACACACACACACACACACACACACACACACACACACACACACACACACACACACACACACACACACTCTCTCACTCTCTCTCTCTCTCTCTCACTGTGTTCTGCCTCATTATTTATTTATATAACATCTATTTCTTGGATTTGCTATTATTTTTCTTTAAGATTAAAGTATTCCTTAAATACACCAGGATGAAGGCTAAATAAATGCCACATTAATTAAACTTGTGTAGTACAGTGTGAGATGCCACACTTTGTCTTCTGAGCGAAGGGGATAATCTCGCATTCTTTCAAGCCGGACAGGCACCACATAATGTCAGCCAGGGCCACAGGCATCCCGTGAGCTCTCAATGATCAACGGAAACGCAGTGAATTATTGCCAATTTGAGCGGCATGTTTTCAGTATGTTTCATAGTTAGATAAGAAGACAGTTTATGATCAGATAGTATATAGACAAGAATGATAAAAGAAGTAGGGAATGTGAAAAAATAAGGTGATTAAATACATTAATAAAATAACATATTAAGCAGACTTTTGATAATCAACAAAGTACACAAACGACACAATAATTCATTGTTATATATTAAATGAGTATAAACCTGCAGTGACACCAGGTTATGATGTGGGGAAGGTGTAATGCTCTTTTGCTGCATGTCTACCAGAAGACTAGCACAATCCATAGGCCTTTTTCTGCCAAAAGCAAAAGGGGACAGTATCTCCTTACTGTGAATGACTTTCAAGAGCTCAGGACACAATAAACAGTCAGTGCTGGGAGATCTTAATGGAAGCTGTATTTGTACGTTGCAGTTTTGTTAAAGTGCTTTCCAGAGGTTAAGTAGCTAATAACCACTGGTCCATACAGAGGCTATGGCTATTAGGTATATAGGAATATTATGTGCTTAGTCCTTGAATTTACATTTTTTCTCTTATATTTTAATTGAAATTTATTTGTGTAGTTTATAATACGATGTGGTGGTAATGTCTGATGATACTTTGTCAATCTTCCAATTGGAGCTTTGTTTTTAGCCAAAGCCAGATGAAGACAGGCTAGTTAAAGCATTATTAAGATGTGGTATAAATTGTGATTAGCAAATCTGGTTACAAAGCGATGCACCAGCTGAACACACAGAAGTATCAAAATTGGTACTTATTAATTTAGTCTACAGAACACGTAGATCAAAGTTATTGGTGGTTAGTGACACCAAGTACATTGTGTATAAAATCTAACGATCTATCCACAATGAAAATGAATGCTCCTCTCATGTTGCCAAATAAACGCATATATGATCCTCAAGAGCTCTCTCACAATGTTCTATGGAAAAATAATCAAAAGTGGAACGAGCATGGCGATGCCTGTGCCATGGTTTGTGGATGCTTAGCTGTGTCAGGACCTGGATGACGTGTCAGTACTGAAAGAACCGTGAATTCTGCTCTGTGTCAGAGATTTCTATAAGAGAGTACCAGGCCATCTGTCAGGCATGACAATGATCCAAGGAAGTACAAGAAATTAAAGTTTTGGAATTCATTCAGTTTTGGAATGTTTTGGCTAGTCAAAATCCAGACATAATCCCTATTGAGATGTTGTTTCAGGACCCAAAACAAGAAATTCATGCTCTACAAATTGTCTGCAGGAGGAAAGGAATGAAACTTCTCCATGGCTCTGTAACCAACTGATCAATAGCTACAGGAAATGTTTAGTTGCAGTTTTTTTCTGGTCAATTGTCACATAATCAGTTATTGAGTTTAAGGGGGTGATGTTTTTTTTCAGCCAATGAATTTGCATTACTCAACATACAAATGACATAATTTTTTATACGTAATGACTTATTTTCCCATTTTTGCACAGTAAAGTTTTGGTTTAATATCTGATAACACCCAAAGTCAGGAGTATGCAAACATGCAGAAAATCAGCACAAATACTCCTCAGCACTGTTTATGGAGTTAGTTTTTACTCACACAATGGACTTTCAGCTTCAGACACTGGATGAAACAGCATTATGGTGAATCAGCACTAATGGGGGAATGTTAAACCAGGTATACCTACATATACATACCCAATGTACACCAACAGAAAGATGTTTTTTTTACTGAAACGTCATCATTATTCACCTTGGGGAAAGTCTGATTAAGTGTTTATTTATAAATTAATGAATCAATGCCTGGCACCTACATCCTCACAGAAGAATGCAAAGTAATGCTGTAATCGTGCGTGTATGCATGTACATAAATACAGGACATGTTGTGGCGGACAGGCATCCTTCAGTGATAGGAACAAAGACATTTGCTCACACTATTTGCATGTTCACCCTGAATATGAATATGTTATATATGAATATTTTCAGTGTCAGCTTCAAGCCTTGTTTTTAACGTAGTTTTAACAACATATATACATGTAATAATGTAAACCAATGCTCAAAATGCATTTTTCCTTTCCTTTTATAGTTGCCCTCTTTTAACATGGAAGCAAAAAGGCTGTTTGATATTTTCTTACATAAATAACTTGCTATATATTCTATATTTAGTTACATCAGTCTTTGTTTCATATAGAAGTAACAAAATTATCACATGCTAATCCTGTTTAAAATTAATGGCCAAACTACACAAAAAACACTTGGAACACCATTTAGGTTGGATTGTTGTGACTGCCAATTACCTTTCTGTCCAATGGCACGTTCGGATTCATAGACATAAGAACAAAATAAAAACTTTCCCACCTCTCAAACCCTTCCACATTATACTCGAGTCCCCTCACTTCGAAAAATAGATTTTCAATTACCTACAAAGTGCCTGGAAGCTTTTACATTCTACCACCTGACCCCAATTGAACACAGCTTTCTTCAACAGAATGACATCCTTAACTCCTATGTTAGTGTTCCCACTTACAATGTAATTGGTTATGATGGGGGCCTTTCATCTCTCTGCCCAGGCTGGTATCCAGTGAAACTGGGAGTCACCGGCAATCACGCCACACAACGTGTCAGTGCTGGGCCATAGGAAAATGGGTTTGTCATTCCCTCTGACCACAGTGGACCGGGCGCATGTTGCCAGTCACCACAAATAAAATGGGAGATGCAGATTTTGTTTGCTCTTTTCAGATGCTTATGACTATTCCCATGCAATATTCTTTGTCCTTATCCTGAAGATCTACATCTAAAGAAAACTGTCTGCAATGTTTCTTATACCACAGCACGAGGAAAGATACAGAGAAGATTGGCTTGCGATGACTGGCACATAAAAGTCAAGATGAGAGGCAATCTGGACCATACATGATGTGCGGATTGTGTTGTTTTGTTCCTGTGAAGCATATTTCAGCACTTGCTCCTAAGAAAATCATGTTCACAAAGCAAGACATATTTTTGCAGAGAGCAGTGAGAATTAATTTACAGACAACTAGACATCCTAAGTCATTTTGTCACATTTTTCATAAATGATAAATGTGTATTTATCATTACGAAAATACACATAAATTAGCAATTCTCTGTGTGTTCAGTCATAGTGGCACCGTAGTTCTTCACCATTTAGATCGTGAAACAAAAGAAAATGAAAGAAAAAAAAACATTATGACACACTGAAAAACATGCAGTGATTGTGAAATTAACTTCCACTAAAAACAGATAATTTAAAAATCTATTTTTGACAATAGACAGCATAAATCTAACAGCTTTTCTGTTTCATAATAGTACTTTACCTCTTAAGAAAAGCATTTGGATTATTTCATTAAGCAGTGTATCTGCATTGGAAAAAAAATGCATGTCTCTCTGGTGGGGATTTTTTCCATTATACAGAGGAGAGAATGTAAAGGTCAGAGACCCTAATGCCTTATCAGTAATTCACCATTGCCTGGTTATTAAGGCCAGCTTAGGCGAAGAGCACTGAAGTACTGCAAGGGGTTAAGGTGAATTGATTGCCTCTGGACATGTTAAACATGACCCTGTGAGGGCTCCACTCGGAGAACGGCAGCCATGCACCTCACTCCACTAAATAATCAGCTAAGGCAAGCCTTTAATAAAATTCGGAAGGCTCCAGGAACTTCCTCCAGGAGATGTTTTCTACCACCTTGGAAATAATCAAAACCCGTAGCGGGGGGACATTTACAGTGCGTTATCATACAAAGCATAGAAAATCCTCACCTTCCCAGAGCACTTTAAACAAACGCTGTCTCGTCAGGCGGCTCTCATCCGTAATTTTTAACAAGTGCAGGGGAAACAGCAGAGCTGTTGTTAAATGCAGGGGCGGACATGAAAGCTTTATTTAGAGCATGGCTGTTTCGGTTTAGCGTTTCGGAGGTACCAGCTTGCGACTCGGGGGTTGCTGGATGATAATTATGGGGGAACTTGGACTCAATCTGTCTGTGCACGTCCCCCTTTTTGAAGGGGAGTTCCCCTTGATTAGGCGCACTCTTGCTCAGGGTGCAGTCCCCTCTGTGGATGGCAGTTTTAAGTCCATCAGAGGGGCCTCAGCTGCCACTGTGTAGCGATGAATTACACGCTATAAGAAGGTGTTGACAGGAGCAGCTGGACATCAGAGAGTGATGAAAAGAGAAGGAAATTCATTGAGAACTCCGACAGACTGGCCCATCAGGGCCAAGCAGGGCAGAGAGGGAAGATGCCATCTGCTGGGGGCAGACAGAACTGCAGTCCGGCCTGACAGAGAAACAACTGTGTTGAGGAAGCAGGGGCCATCTCTTTTGTTTACTCAGCCTTGTGTTTCCTCTCTAAATTGCAGACTGGCTCCTTAATGGCGTTACCTTACTGCATGATGGTTTTAATTAAGATTTTTTTGTTTTGTTTTGCTTTGTTTGCTTGTTGTGGTTGGTGCCCAAGGTCTGGTTATTTTCTCCCTTCCCTTGGTATTTACAGAAAAAACAATCACACTTTATTTTTAATGATATGTAGCTGACTTTAATTTAATGTTTTATTGAATTAATTACACTGTGATATATCATTTAAAATCGGGAGAAATATAAGGCAACGGTATGTAAATAGATTATTTTTGCACCTGCACCATCTATGTTCATTTATACATTGTTTATTTCAACAACTACATCTGGTGCGCAGCAGAAATGCATTTTTTTTTCTTACAAACTAAAAGATGTTGTTTTTTTTTTTGTTGTTTATGCCTTCATGAAGTTCTCATTCAAGTATATTGTTGAGAAATATGAATTTATGAAAAAAAAGCTATGAAATTAAGAGTCAGATTTATAAAGTGGAGTAAGTAATAGCGCAATTTGCTTCAAATATCATACTAATTCACGTTATTTGCTAGTTTGAGTACAGGGATGCACAGTAAATATAATACACATGCAATTATGATGCTCCAAAAGCATAATTCAATTGAACATAATACTTCCAGAAAATAAATCAGTACTGTAGATGAACATTTCTATAATCAGACACATAAACACTAACCCTCCACTATCTTATCATTTATCCACACCTATTTTGGTAGTGAGGCTCTGATTGAACAATATTCTTAATTCTCAAAATATATAATTTTCATCTCAAATATGTAGAAAATGGTAGTAGGATGTTCACACAATCACATTCGCACACACGCACACACACACACACACGCACACACACACACACACATGCTCAGACAGTATAAATTACAGTATGTTATTTCCATTGAAAATGATTTGTGGAGAAGGCACATTAGTGAATTTAATGGTGAAGTGAGCCACTGATTCTGCTAGTGCCCTGAGGTCAGGGGAAGTTCTATTGGTGTGATTTCACTATCCACTGTATTAATGAGCTGCCTCAAGGTGCAAATGATATTTTAATAGGTGTTACCTAACTAGAGTGGCCCTCGCACACACAAAAGCCTCCACATTCTCAAAAATAATTCTCCTGCTTGTTAGAATAAGTAATTAGAATGTATGAACACTCACACTGACACACTAATAAAGTGCCAGCCATCATCAATTTGGGATTTAATAAAAATAAAATTAAATATTCATTACGTTTTTTTTTTTACATTGTTCAGTTTTCAACATCTTTCTCCTTCTCTTGGAATTGAAAACCATTTTCCTGAAGTGTTTATCATTTTTTTCCTTGGAATTTTACTACTCATAGGAAACTAAACAGGCCAGAACCAGTTTTTACTTTGCGCCATTTTCCCTGCTGTAAGCACCCCATGTACGCTTAATTTACAATGCTTTAATGTGGTGCACTCCCTTCTATTTTTCCCCCACTTTCGTTTGAATTCATTTTTAAAAATAGTCTCCCTGCCTTTGGTTCCTCAGACATATGTAATAAAAACGTAATAAAAACGTCTGCGTCGCTCCGTAAAAAAACACCTCAGGTCAATTGTACACCAGCCTTTTCTTGGCTTTTAAAATAACAAACCAGAGAGGTTTATCTATTCAAGGGGACAAACCCATATTCCTGAACACTTGAAAGCCGTACTGGTGTAACCTTAGGGCAGGGTTTGCAATGCTACAAGGCAATAATAATAATAGCCGCAATAAAGCATTCCAGGGCTGGGTTTGAGAACGAGGCTCACGGGCGCTGGAAAGAAACCCTCTTTCAGGATCCTTGACATCAGCCAGTACTTAATTAGCTGTCATCAGCTGAGCTCCACCGAGGACAGAGAGTGACTAATAATTAATGATAAAACTCCGCTCGGCTACAACCACAGACAAAAAGGGAACGTGTCGCAAGGTGTGCCCCTCTGAAATATGGGTGTTCTTTTCCTCCCCTCACGGATGGAGACATGTGACCCCAGAGTCCAGTTTTCAGGGCGGAGGAGAGAAAATGGGACTATTTTCGCCGGTCGCATTCTCTATTATTCAGCCGGAGTGCACTGAGAGGGGAATTTAAACCCTTTGGTCATTTGAGTCGATGAGCGCAGACATGCTCTTCAGAAATGAAACTAATCATTTAAAAATCACTATCGGAGGTAACTGTGCAGCTTATCTTGTCCTCTGAGTCCCAAGCAATGCCACACTGCTGTGTTCTGGTCACAAGGGAGGCTCACAAGATTTTCATAATGACGGAAAAGGACAAAGTAATGAGAATGACACACGTGCATATGGGGTTATTTTTCAAGCGTGCGTTTGCGATGGAATTCTTCAAATTAGTGGCCACACTGTTTAATCACACCGGAGGGGCAAACTTGGATCAACAAAGACTGTGGTAAACAGTGAGTGATATTCCAGAGTTTCTAATGAACAAATAAGATGGTCTCTTTTATGACGTCTGAAGTATGACAGTGCTGCTAAGCTCTGTGTATATTGTAAAATCAATTGCTATATTGATCAGCAACTAATTAGAGGTAGACAAACAGTGTAAATGCACATATGCCGGCCCACTCTGTTGAGCCAATGCACCACAGGGTGGAAGGAGTCTGTGACAGATGATTTGGACCAGAAAGAGAGTGAGATGGAGGTATGCTATGCTCTCACCATGATTTGCATTTGGCAGAGATTTTAGGCGTTGTTTTAAAGACGCACTTCGGTGAAAATGACAGTTTTTTTTTGTTTGTTTTTGCCTGAAATGTCATGTTGCATTGTAACATGAAACATATATATCTCACATATTGTTTACCTCACAAGATAAAAATACTGCGCTATATATACAAAGAAATCGCCCACATGGGCTGTAATTCAATTACCTCTATAGGTAACATAACAGCTAGACATATGATGATGTTTTAGTTAATAAATGCCATCTTTTATTGCAACAATGGTTGCCAATAGAGGCAGACATTTGAGTTTGAACTAAACATCCTAAAAATTGCAAGAAATTCAAACACTGATTGCTGAGTGTATATAAATGGAGAGAAGCAGGCCTGACTGCCATCCTCGGTTATTTCGGCACAGTCGGCTCATTAGCTCCCTTACACTTGCATGGTGATCTGCAGCAATCTGTGCCCTCGAGTTGCTTTTCGTTTGGGCATAATGTGATCTTCATTTTGCATAGTTTGCATATGACTTTGCTTTTCTCACCATTCATGGCCAAGAAACCACAGAGTTTACAAATCACACCTTGATAAGTCATTGAAGTGATGAGCTCCTAAAAGTAGCTCGATTCATTGTTTTCGGCGGTGTCAACAGTGTGTCATCTGTCGAGCATCTAATTTAGGCAGAGAGGACCTCAGCCACATATCAAAAGAGAACTGTGTGGAAGTATTATACTGTTCATTGGCACTTTAGAACAATTCTCATAGTGTGAGAGAATGAAAAAGCTGTGGTGCCTTAAACACATTTGAATGTCCAGTTTATCTCTCAAACTGAAATAAACAGTCAATTTGACCTCTGAGCTGAAAGGCCTCCTCCATTTAGTTTAACATCCTGATTTTGCTTGAAAGAATACTCATGAAATGGGAATGTAAGAGTAGAGACAGATGAGCACAAGCAGGAGCAGTGGGTAGCTGGAACAGTTGTGCCCCTGCAGTTGCTCAGTCGGTTAATCAGAGCTTGCTAGTAAACAAGCTGAATGTCTCTGAGCCCCCTGTAAACACTGACCTGGCAGAGATGGGTGCCGCTGTGGAGGAGGCAAGTAAGTGCACCCTGGATGTGTCCGAATGTTAGCTGGCTAATATTAGCCAGATACCGATCTAGCTACTTTAGCAACCAACGTTGCTACCATTAAAAACAACCTTTCGCTTGATAGTGTAAATAAATTAGTCAAAATGATAAGCTATTTGGAGATATTTTGAGATATCCGGATGCAGGGTACTCTTCACCATCAGCAAACATTTCTTCTTTGAAGTCAATATGTTTATCCAGCAGTTGAACAAACACGGCTGAATAGAAACACTTCACTCCTCACTAGGGCAGGATGACTGACATGTAGTCGTCCTGCCCACATCCAAACACAGTTGCAAGGCTAGGATAGCTTCCTTACACCATCAGAAATGCAAAAGTATCCTTCTCTTTTGGAAGCAAAAAAAACAAAAACAAATCAAAATTACTTGATATTTGGCTACCAATAAAAGCTTCAAAACAACAGCCAATGTCTGACAGTGCATACAGTTATTACCATATTAATAATCTCTAAATGCAATATAATTAACTGAATCCATAGCAAGCCCACAACATTTTAACCAAGCTTTTTAACCAAGAAATGATTTTAGTGACAAATATCCCACAGTATATTTTCAACTTGAAGCACAGTGCAGAGTGAGACCCAAGAAATTTTGCAGGGTTCTGAATCAGACATGTGACACAAATCAGAGCACGACAGAAAATTCAGTTAGTTGCATCTTTCTCCAGTTCTCCTCAGGTCTATACGCCTGCATAACCTACTCACCTCTTTCCAGGAGTTTCCATTTAAAATGTGAAGTCTCGGCCAGTGCTCAGCCCATGGCCCAGCCCAAGGACTCCTTCTACATTTTCTAATGGGCCATGATTTTTCTTGTATAGCTCAGAGAATATTACTCAGCACTCCATATCACCAATCAATATTGAGAATAAAATACAACACATACAATAGGGAAGACGCACATGCTCAGAAATCTGTGACTATGGTGATGAAGCTTCTTTCACTCTCCTTGCGCCAACTGACAGTGTGTGCTTCAGGGGTCAAAGTTCACAGCTCGTGTCACAGGGGCCAGGGCAGGCCTCTGGAGATCCTGAGGGGCGAAGGGTCACGACAACTTCCTCATTAAAGTGGATATGCTTCAGCAAGTCACTGACTACCTTCATTCAGTTATTCAGAGACCATAATTATGGGAACGTGGATGCGTGGATCCTGGAGAAACGTGTCACTTCTGAAAGTGTGTGTGTCTGTTTTCGTTTTGTTTTGTTTTGTTTTCAACCCACCACTATTGTGCCCCTGGAGTGGGTACCCAGGCAACAAAGAGCAGAGACAATCCCACCTGGAGACAGCCGGTAACAGGCGCTCCCTGTGTGGGTTGATGAGGGGGATGTGAAAGAAGCTGGGCCCCTGTAGTGCTCATTTACTGACACAGATGACATTCTTAATGCACAGAATGGCATTACACTTGCTCAAAACAAGTTGCGCGAGAGGAGTAGAATGAAGTGTGCAGTAAATGAATAGCCCCTCCCCCTCTGAAAGTACCATAGTTCTTAAGCACTTCTAAGGACCCTTATTGACTTAATTGGATTACAGCTAATAAGTAAACAGAGGAAGTGAGAAGGGTAATGCTTTAATGAAAAGTGAAATAAAGAAATAAATAAGCCTTAAACTCCCCCACCCCGTCTCCTCTTGACAGGCTCGGGCATACGCCACGTGGCAATGCCAAACTAGTCTATTTACAGGGAATGGAAATACAGGCAAAGAAGGAGTTTGGGCTGGACGGAGGGCCGGTTTCCTGAACGCGTATTTTGGTCCTTATATGATGATTAGTTAGGTGATTAACTTCAACTTAGGCAGAGATTCCTGCCTCTATGGGGAATGAGACAAAGATTTGTTAATTATTAAAATGCTTACATCAGCCATTCACGTGGAAGCGAGAAAAAAAATGTAAGAACCCAAACACAACCACTCATTAATCAAAATTGCATAATTATTCTTGATTTGCTCTTTGGGATTTGTAAAATGCCTCAGCCAAAAAACTTGGCCATTGTGGGATACTTTATTTCTATTACATCCACACAGTACTGTGAAAAAATTACAGTCCTTTACATTTATCATTTATTTATGCTTGGGTTGGCTTGAAAAGAAAAAATTATTAATGAAATGTTAAAATTTTGACTGTTTTCAAATGGGAAAATCTATAGTGGGAAAGATGCTTATCGCCATTTAGAAGCAGTAAATACTATACATATGGATATTCAATTGAAATACTATATTTATACATATACCTGGGCTCAATTCATAATATTATAAACTCAAAATATTATATACTCAAAGTCATACTGAGTTTATACATATATATATAGTATATACTGTATTTATAACATATATACTATATATATAATATATATAGTGTATTTATAACAGGGCATATTTATTTCACTTTGTCGAAGTGCTGCAGTGTGAAGTAGTGAAGGAAAAAAGTTAAAATAAGTAAAATATGACCTGTCATTATGGCGCAGTGCCACGCTCTCACCCTTCCTCATTAATAATAGATAACTGCATGGTGTGTGCCCATGTCCGACGCCCTGATTCACCCTCTCACGCAAGTACACATAGGTTGATGCAGTTGGTGGCAACATTCACACCATAGATGTGAAAATTAGTAGAATGACACCTCCCTGCGCCTCATGGTTTTTAAGGAGGAAGCTGAAGTCTAAAGTTTTTATTTTAATACTCTCTGAGAAATTATTTTGCTCTCTCTCTCAAGTTCTTTCCCTGTATGCACACACATACGCACATGCACATGCACACATACACACACACACACACACAGACACACAAGCACATAGTCAAACACAATCACTAAATGTATGTGTGCATACATGTATATGTGTAATATATGTGTACATATGTTTGTAGAGGTTGGACATAATAATGGAAACACCAAACAATGTAAAAATATTTCTTAAATAATAAAAAAATGAGTTGGGCTGCCCTTAGCCATCAAAGCAGATTCAATACTGCTTGAAATCTCTGTTGCCTAAATTTTGAATGGTTTCTAGTGAGATATTAGATCATTCCTCAGGAAGGACGGCCTCTCATTCTTTGTGAGATGAAGGATGTGGAAGTCTACTCCACACTTTGGAAAGCTTCCTAAAAAGGTTCAGTGATGTTTAGATGTGCTGATCTGGTGACTGGTCTGCAGTGGGGGGGCGTACATGGGGGTGTTACTATCTCAGAATATGGGGGTTCCCTGAGGAAACACTGTTTGCACCATAGGGTGCACCTCGTTGTCTAAAAAGGCTTTGCACTTCTGGGCCATTATTCTACCATGCAGCATAATAATTAAACCAAATGACTCCTACATGATAGCTGCCCATGCCATACCAGACAGGAAGTGTAGTTTGAAGGCTTGCATTAGATAAACTGGTCCAGATGTAAGAAAAACTCATCAAACTACATTAATTTCTCCCACTGCTTAGAAGTCTAATTTTTGGACTAATTGCATCAAATTATACATTGTTGCACATTGGCCTTGATTACAAGTGGTCTCAGAATATCAGCCATACCATAAATATATCAGCTTTGTAAAGCTCATCACGTACTTTTTGTTGAGACTGGGTCACTGAGGTGGCTTCAATATGAACGCCTATGTAAGAGATATGTATCAGTCCTTCATTTTTAACTTTTCAGAAAAGCATCAACTCTGCAAATGTCATGTTTATTTAAGTCTATGTATGGTGGAAACAAACCTATGCAAATGGATCTGTAATTATTGGGATTTTATCATGTGTCCACTCCTCCATTAATGGATTCCTAAAGCCTGGAAAAACATACAGGTCACATGTCTGAAAGAAAAAAAATCAAATGCAGACTGCAAAACATTTAAAGTCAATATTGAGGGTCTCTGCTTTGTTAATCATTGGTTGACAAAGAAACCTCAGCTCAGCTTTTTATATGAAATCAACAACATTATATTATCGCTTATAACATAATAATGGCAGCCCTCTCCATATAAAAGAGTAACCGATTCTGGGATTCACATATACTAGCAGGAAAAGCTGTATTAAAACAAACACACCTGGATGGGACTTGTGGGTGGGGGACCCAGCTGACTCACTTACTCACTGTACAATGATGTGGCCTAAAGCCTGGGTGGAATCCTAGCAGTGCCAGCAGCAGCTGCTTCTGGAGATCTCACAAGGTAATGCTTAATTTACCACCGTGTCACCCAGGGAGGCAAGGTTTCAGTCAGCAGGGTATTCCCTGCCACATCACACAATAACAGTCCTTCTGGAAGACACAACACCTGAGATCCGCCCTCACCAGCTGCACTGGTTGTCCAGTCGTCAAGCGCAGCAAGTGTGAAGCTGCACAGTTAGACTGCAGAGGGGTAAGAAGCGATGCTTGGCAGCATGCACACGCTATCATTCATCACACTGCATTAACGGAGGAAACCATGGTGAGTGGACGGACCTACAGGCCTGTTGCTACAACCGGTCATTCAAAGCTGGGGAAGAACCATAGGAGGAAAGACACCTGATGTCCCCATGGCCAAATCACATTCAATACATTACGTTATCAGGTTCAGGTAACATTTTCAGGTCACATAATATAACATGTGACATACTAAAATAATAATTAGTACCTTGTTACAACCTCCGTGTGATTGGTGAAAAACACATTAGGGGCAGGATAAGTGTCTGTTAAACTGCCCTTTCCTTAATACCTATGGTCTACCAATCAGACTTGTAGATTAATATTTCCATCCAGAAAAACTTACTTCACATTGCTAGTGTGTATGTTTGTCAGCAAAAAACAAGCAATCAATCAATTAAATAAAGAGAAGGCAAGGGATTTCAAAAACAAAAAATGAATTGCCTGACAATACATTTCTGTGAATGTGTCCATATGTACTGTGTATGATTGCGTTCTTGCAGTTAAATAAGGAAAAAATGGAAAATTGACTTTCATGTTTGTATATATTGTATTCTATATAATGATTTTGACTGGACAAGATGTCAAGTGAAAGCAAAAATTATTTTAATTCATTCTGCCTTTATGCTCAAATTTTCTCCGTGGTTCATGCTTAAGATATTCTAAAAATCCATACTGAAAGGCAGCAATTAGTCAATTTCCTCTGGAGCATTTCAGCTTTCCCTTCACCGGAGCTGAACTGTGGGGCTATCACGGAAGAGAAAAAAGACAAATTAATTGTAGCCTCAGCTCTTTTGTGCTTAAATGTGTCCTGCAAATCTCTCAACCTTCATTGCATTAACAAGCTATTTGTTGTACTAGTTTTGGCCAGGATGAAAACTTCTAGGCTAACTTTCCTAGTTGTACAAATTTTAATTCACAATTAACACAATTACCTCCAAAACGGGTAAATTAGAATAACCTCCTGTTAATTATATTATCTGTCAAACACTCAACCCAATTGAATTACAGTGTGAAAATACAGAAAAGTGACTGTTATTCACACAAATTACGTTATGCATGTTTCTCTCCTTTCAGACAGAGGTAGGTTTGATTCCTTCCTGCATGATGTTTCCATAATATCTCATAATATCCACAACGGGTACCCACAGGTTATTCTGCTGCAGGTGTACTGGTTTGGTGGGTTTATAAATAAAGACTTCATAAAGACAGTCCTTCTTACTGTGCGTCATTTCATTTTGGTTTGAGTATATTTTCCAGAAGCACCTCTTTTTAGTTCTTCGAAAAAAGCCAAAGTCAGACTACCGCATTACATAAAAACAACTTTCTACAGTCAAAACCTCAAGATTAAAAAAAAAAAAAAAAAAACCAAAGCTAATGTTTCAAAATGAAAAACACAAGCAGTGGAGAGAGACTAAGGATGACCTGTGTATATGAGGGCTAAATACCTCCACTCCTGCAGGAAGTGAAGGTAAGGTTGTTTATTATTTACTATTTCAAGACTATCTCAACAGAGGAAACAGCGAGGTGATTACCCTTGTCTTGCACAATAATATCAGTGACCCAGCTTGGCCAGCCCTGAGGAAATGTCCTCCACAATGTTCCAACTGCTTGTAAAGACTCTTTGATTGGGCCTCTCCCAAGACTTACTTGGTGAGGGGGAGGGGACTCAGAGGTTTTTTTTGTTCTTTGGGCTGCAGACTGTGTGAAAACAGCCTCCACAAGCGGGCCTCTCCAAGCTGCCCCCAGACCTACAAGAGCTCTCATTAGGGTCCCGCGCACTGCAAACCCCACTCGAGTCCAGCTGGACTGAAAGGAGGGATATGGAGCTTGTGTTCCTCTCATTTTGTGCCAGGCGATTTCTTGACTGAGATTACAATGCTTGTCGCCGTGGGAACCACTTCCTTGAAGATATCTGCTGCTGCTCCGGTATCGGCGAGGCAGACGAGCTAATACATCAACTGTGGATTTGGTGAAAACTTTCAACTATTGAGTGCGGGAGGGGGGAACAAAAACCCCTTGGAGCCTCTCTCTCTTACTGTCCTTCTTAATGGGTGGCCAAGTGCTGCTTAAAAACACAGTCCTCTATGGCTTTCCCACTTCCCATTGTTCCACTCTGGCTTTTTTGTCACTTGACTTGTCAGGATATGTGTAGCAATTAAATAGGCCTTACTGGTAATACTTACTGCAATTCATTGTAAAGAAAAGAATGGCCAAATATTCTGTTAGACCTCTTGTTCAGGAATTCAACAAATACTTCAGCAGTGTATCAATTTTGCAATCACACAAATACATATTCCACAAGTAAAACCCTATCAACACCGCCACTTCCCGTCAGTCGGAGACAGTAAGTGGATTTGTCGTATCTTGAGAGTTCATTTAACATAGTACTCAATGAGACAGGATTTAAAGACAGCACCACACATAAAAAATGATATCTGTTTCTGTTATTTGTATTTCCACGCAATGATTGAGTGAAATACACCAAAATCTATAAGGAAGAATACACATAACCCTCACATCGACTCTTCACTATTTCAAGCTTAATTGCAACCATATGCAATTTTAAAGGGTGTTCTACCTTCTAATGGCTCCCTGGAGAGAAAGGGGTTAATTGATGCAGCTGTTGCTAGCTTTTCACATGATGCAGGGAACGGGTTTCCCTGGTGGCTGTTATTAAAGTAAGTGTTTAACGAAGTGCTAAACAGAAGCCTTTTTTGCTTTTCATAGACAGAGGATGCCAAAACAAAAAAAAAAAAAAACGGCTTCACAGAAGAAAAGACAGGGCTGCGCATCAATGTATTCATCCTGAAGGTGAGGCCATGCCTCCCCAATGCCATGGTGTTTGTGCCATGATTCGTTAGGATCCTTGGAAGGACCCAGACCTTGCATGTTTTGGAAACCTGTACCGTTCATGAGCACAAAGTGCCTGTCATTTCTCTGGCTCTCAGGCACTGCCGCTCTCAAGGAGGAGGTACAGACAGACCAGACAAGTCTATTATGTCCAATTCTTTGGAAAGGAGCCATGAATATAAACACTGCACATTTATACTCACAGCCAGTGCGAAAATAACAACTACAGACTCTACCCGACTCACAACCTATGTGACTTACGACCATCCATACATATGACCAAAAAATTTAAAATAAAAATAATGAAATATGAACTAAGAAATCTTAAATAAAAGGTAATAAAAACTACAGAATCATATACAATGTCAATTAATAAAGCTGGTTAATAAAAAAACGAGCTAATCATGGTAGAATTTGAGTAGGATAAAAGAATGCTGTACAGGTATACAACTTCTACACACCATGTTAACATACTTATGGACTTATGTCCATTTTGAGATATGACCAGTCGGTCAGAACGGAACGTGGACGTATGTCAGGGAATGGATGGACTTGTTTGTCAGTCGATACAGAATATACATTTAAATATTTGTGTGCTGTCTGAAACCAAAAGGTGCCATATGTATGATGTTTTACTAGTTATTTATTTACTAATTATTTTTCATTTTTGAATTCAAGGGCAGTGATAGATTTAACAGACTTACAATATCACCCACTGTTTGCAAGCTTGTTTTCTATACAATAATTCAATAAATAACTGATTGTTAAGAGAAAAAAAATATGTTATAAATGAATGTATTGCTGCATTTATGAATGCAGCATTTAAATTTGCAGTTGTTTTTCCCCTTTCTTCAGAGGGCGAAGGGAACAAGATTACACACCATCTGATGCAACAGGGGCTGGAAGGGGGCATTATTTGATCAAAGTGGGTAATGCAGTCTATCATACAGAGTGTTGCCCTCAGTGAGGGTTTGGGCTAAACATCCTCATCATAAACCACAATATTAAACCTATGATGACCCATAAAGGAAGAAAAATGTACCCCCTTCAGCGCGGTAAACAAACTGAAGCCTTCGATCCTAATGTAAATATCACATTTTTTTGGTGCTGGCTTTTCAATTTGCACATTTTTTGGCAGCAGTTGAACTGGAGTTGCAACATTTGTGTGGTTGAGTGTGTTGCAGAAGAGGCATGTTTAGCGATATTATGTCTCTTCATCTGTTACTGGAGTGTGTTTTTTGACGGCATTTTCCTTATTGTTGTGCAGTTTGTAATTGCTTTGTGTATTGCAGGTCAGAAGGGTGACCAGTTCAGTTTTTATAATGTCAGCGCCACTCTTTCATTTTAATTATGTAATCTATTAGCACACCACAGATTCATGCATCCTTAGTCCCATTCTGAACCCACGAAAGAGGTTACATATCACTGTTTAACTAGCTTTTCATATCACATTCATGATGCCAGTGGTTACCAAGGTTAATGTTCACATGGAAGTAGAAGATAATAAGGAAAATAAAATTCAGAACTAAAAAAACACAAACATTTTGTACTTACAGGCATATTTTTTATTTAAAATTTTCATATATAATGTGGGGAAGATCCACCGTGTTATGCTTAGACTGACAAAAATGAATCTATAAACATATTCTTAGTGGATTTTACAGTCACATTTTCATTCAAATGATGTTGCTTTTGTTTACTGACAGTACATGGATGAGATGTATCGCTGTACTTCAAACCTGCCATTTCAAAGTTACTATTCACAGCCACGCAAGTAAAAATACTGCAGAGCACAATCAGGTTAGATTTATTACTGTCACAGAACACGCTGTCTTTCTTACATCTATATCATAACCTGCGTTACTGATACTGACGTTCTGGAATAAGTTTTTGTACGACTGCTTCACTCCTGCAAGTCTTTACATTCAGTACCTTTGACAGACAGCTCAAGACCCTGCAGTGAGCATCTTGTTTAGGAATACATCATTCATGTCCATTATTTAGTATAAATAGTATATAGAATAATAAATATTATTTGATAAACATTTAGCTGTTTATATATAATAAATTGGTGAGGGTTAAAAAATAAATAGCAATTCATCATGAAAATATATTGTCATCAAAACCTGCAAAGTCACCTGCTTATGAATTATGTTTATGTGCATGAAATTTGTACCCCAGTCTTTATGGCCCGCTGTGTATACATTCTCTTTTTGGAGGAGACATCTTGAGAGGGTGAGGCCCACTGTTCAGCAACCACATTAAGAAATCATCCTCTGTGCTTCTGACATTTTAGAACATAACGATTCACAAACGCTGATTTCCATCGAATGACAAATCCCCCCAAAAAAAAGGGCAAGCTATGGTAACAGAATGAACCTGGGGCTCAGTAGACCGTTCAGAATCAGGGGGCTGATTGTGAAAGTCAGTCAAAGTCACACAGTCAACGGCAGAATGAAGACATGGCGGCATGCGCGGTGCCAGCCGCTCGCCGAGGCCCACTTTCCCGCAGTCACTAAACTGTGCTCATTAATGTGACAAATCCGAGAGCACAGCGAGCGAGGCGCCCTCTTCAGCTGTGCACGGCACCTGTTCCCTGATTGACAAACCCCCGCTAATGTGGCTTTAATCAAATTTACAACAATGCACATATTTTTCATTTCCAATTTCCCTCCCCGGCCCCAAACCCTATCGCTAACCCCAGCAATTCTCTGCCAGTAAATTACAAATAAAGACAGTAAACAGCCCGCTTGCTTTCCTCCAGCAGATTGACACTGTGCGGTGCCACTGACAGAAAATTCATTAGTGGAGTTTTTATTTTTCCAGTCAGCTTCTCGCTTGATCTGTCAGCCTCTTCCTTCCTGATTATCCAGAGACGCCAATTTCAAAGAGACATCTTAATAGTGATGTCAACGAATTAATTAGATGTGTTAATGAGCTAAAAGCAACCCAAATTAAATTAATGCAGTAATAGGCACAGACAGCGAAATTAGCTTCAATTTCTGTAAATGATTCTGAAGTGTACACAACATCTCAGCCTGCTTGAACATTCCCATCCCCCAAAGCTAATCAAGAACTACATTGCAATTAACTGCTTAATTACAGGCGCTCTCTCCGCTCAGAAAATCCTGCACCATTAAGTAATGGTTCTTATAGCATGAAGGTAGGCTATGTTCCTTAAAAAAAAAACATTTGTACCTAATGGCCTGCAGGGATTTCAAAGGGCCAAGATCCACTGAGATGGAGGAAGCTCCGGCTTTGTCTTCCCTGGGCCTCGTTTGTCCAGCTGGAATCTGTTTGGAGAGTTTGGCGAAGACCAAAGATCCAACTGATTTAACTTGGGGTTTCATAGCTAATTGATTTGCCAAAAAACTTGGAAGGCTGAGTCATAGGCATCGTATGCATGTCACTACCTCATCCCTGGTCTGAGTCGAGTTTTTCTAGACAGTTCCAGGGAGTTGGGCTTTCCCTTCATATTTCACCAGAGGATCTCGTTTGGCAGTCTCCTCAATGTTCCCTGACCACGTCTGAGACTGCTGACAGAATTCAGATCTGAATAGTACTCCAACACTATAAAAAGATTTTGTTTTTATTCCAATGCAAACCTATTCAGAGGTCTCTGACTTCATAGGGAGGGGGGTGAGGGTGGGGGTGGGGGTGGCGGATCAAACAGAGGCTTACTGAGAGATCATAAACATTTTAGAAACAAACTGCTCTGCACAATTCCAGCTGAAATTAAAAATAAAAAAATACATATTTTTCCCCTTCTGAAATAAGTCATATGTAAGAGAAGACAAAGGCAGTACTGCATCAGACACCTGTCAAAGCAACCCACCACTGGGAGATGTCATGAGCTATCTTGGTATTTTCGTTGCATTAAAGACTAATTAATCCCCAGCCCAAGCTCACGGTGGACTCATATGTAAATACCCACTAAACAACTGCCCACTCGTGCAAAGACATTCATTTCAGCAGACCCCACCTTGCCAACCAGGAGCTCCACTGATGTCAGAGAAGAGGAACCATGGGAAAGAGGTGGGGAGGACTTGAGCGACGCAGGGCGAATGCGGCCTAAACGTCGGGCCTAGTAAAAAAAAAAACCTAATACGTATAAGATGAATAAAAACAAACTCAGACAGAAACGTCGATGAATGTTGTCGAGTAGACAAAAGGCATGAGAACAACAAAACAACGGGTGAGAGTTTTACTGAGCAAAAGGAACCATTTAGACATTACGAGTTAAACACTATGGCAGACACAAAGCGAGATCTTTAAAACGCACAACGCAAACGCTCACAAAATTTAGATTCCATTTTCGGAGCAATCTTTTGTGCCTCTCTGAAATGTAATTCACACTTTCATTATTTTTCCTCCCAATTTTACACATCGCAATTAAGCTTCCATTATACACACAAAGCACAGCGTAAACGGTTATTTATTCTTTCATTAGCGCTAAATAATGTGAGACGCTCTACGAGGCGCCACGCATGAATCACCTGATGATGTGCCCCTGACTTCTAAGCTCCCCGTGAGAGAAGCTGCCCGGCCTTCCAGCGAGGTGCTGGTTCCGGGGCTAATTTGACCTTCTGCGGCAGAAGATAGTGAATTCATGTGCAGCTCTCCGATTTGGCCTTTAATCCGCGGCGACCGTGATTTGCGCCTTCCTTCCCCTGATCTCGATCGTGGGGCTGACGTGTGCCTCCGTCTGCGGCGGCCGGGGCAGCCATCGCCTTCTGCTGCTGCCGTGGAGGCTGGCAAATCCTTTGTCCCAACTGTGAGCCTGGCGCCTGCTCAGAAGTGGGCATTTGCAGAGTCTGTTCGCAGGAGGGGTGCGCGGTTATTCCACCTCCCCTTTAGCCAAGGCCAGGCTAGCAACAAACACATCTAATTATTTTTTTTTTTCTGTGACAATATGCGCAGCCGTCCAAGAGCCAAAAAAAGCCTGTCCCCCTCCAAGCCCCCTTGAATAAACCCGAAAGCAGCATGACTGAATGCGGGGGGAAACTAATCAGGCCCGCACTCGTCCGAATGCTCGGCAATCTTGAAAACCTGTCGCTGATACATACGGCCCCTCGCCTTGCATTCGGAGAACAAAAAAAATGAGAAAAGCCCACTTGCACGGTTACGGTTTCAAAGAGTCTGTTCCACTCCTCTTGTCTGGCAGGTGACTCATATATTTAATCAGGTGAAACGGTTGTAATAAGAGCTGACACTTTCAACCCCTAATTGTTTAAAAAAAGAGAGAGAAAGCACACTCAGAGAGCAGTTTTGAAACTGTACGATTGCGTGTTGTTTTGGTGAGGCCTCTGCAGTTTGCGCTTGACTCCCACCTCGGCTGAGATGGGCTCGCAATCTTATGGGGGGAAAGCAAGACACCATGTCCAGGTGGCGGCCCACCCGGCGCTTTGTATTCAGTTATTTACTAGTTAAGAAAGTGTGTGAGTGAGCTGTGATTAACACCACTGTTAGAGGTGGCACTGGGGGATCCGTGTGTAAACCTGATCCTCCGACAGGTGTAGGCCACAGCAGAGCATATGCCATGAAGTTGGATGGGATTTTCAGCAGAGACAGGCTCTGTTAGTGTTTCCCGGGGCACAGCTCAGCTGGGAACAAGCATCACTCACAAACACCATCTGTCAGGAACAGCATCACCTGCTAGGAGCATTTAACTGAGGAACTACAAATTTTCCTTCCTCGGTGAAGCCCCCTCGCACTTTTAAACCCGGACCTACCTTGGGCTGAGATACAGGTACTCCTCTCCGGAGGAGCCTGTTTTTCCCACCAAGACAACCTGTCTCGTGGTGCACTTCAGAATTCACCCAGGTTTCTGAACATCAAACACGGCAGGACACATGGCACAGGGAAGAGATCAGTCCTCAAAACACTCAGTGACACCTTCCCTTTGCTAGAGAGAAAGAAAAAAAACACCTGAAGTGTTTGACTAAATTAGGTTTTCAAATATACTAATTAGAATGATGTAACTTTTTCCCCTGAAGGTAAATTACCTGCTAACTAACTGAGCAGGATTCTAATTATAGCCCTTTGCTTCAGGACCACTGATAGAGCTTCTCATACACCTCTGGTGGTAGATGTAAAACATGCTGAAAACATACACACACACACACACACACACACACACATACGCGCGCACACACATACACACAGATATGCACATGCATACCATTGTAGAAATTGGCTTACCATCCATGAAATATGCCAATTAAGATAATGAAATGCCCTGTGCGGTTTTGAAGGTGATGAAGTCGGTTGAAACCAGGCTGATTTCACGAAGCTCGGAACTGGGATTGTTGAGTGCAAGGCATATAAGACTTTCAAAGTAGGCCTTTGTCTCAAACAATGCAGCTATAAAATGAGAGATAATTTTGTCAAGATGCATGCATATTGTAGCTACCAGATGAGAGCGAGCACACTACATTGTACATTCCTGTTTGACAACTAAATACAGTATGCATGAAAAACATTCTTAACTTCAAACTGTGGAACGCATCATGGACATTAGCACAGAACAGGAAAGGGTTCAGAAAATGGATGTTTATTCAAGGTATACACACCACAATGGACAAAGCAGATCCATGCAAAGCTTTAACCATCATGCAAGAGAATGTTCAGATAAAAAAGCAATTGTTGTAAATGGGCTTTACGTGAAAGATAATTCTAGGAAACAATGCAAGGCAAGAATCACCAAATTTAATGCACATTCATCCCTTAAAATTATAAATATTTCCCCAATATAACGTAACAAAAGCGTGATTTTTCCCCCAAATCCCTTGCTAAATAGTTAGCTGTTTATTGCTTCTTAATTACTTTATCCTACTTCTTGGCTGCAAAGCAATAGACAAAATCCTCAACTGCAAACCTTTGTGCTTTTCCCTCTGGTACCTATAAAAAGACATTCTGTTTCGAGAAAATGGAGAATATTGCTGAAAGACAGAATAGCATGTAGCAGTACCCCATTTTCCTGAATAAGAATGAATTCCAAAATTATTTGAAACAAGAAACAAGGAAATTGATAACCTTCAGCCTTTTCCAAAATGACTGCTTGCACTATTGCAGGTGGCCATGGAAGGTAATCAGAACACACTACCCAGAGTTACCCAACAACAGGTATCCCGAGCAGCAAGGGAATGGCAGTGATTTTAGCCAAGCCAGGCTGCTAAAACAAGCTGCTAAGTAGCAGTCTTCAGCAAACAATTGTATAAAAGCCACATTGTCCTGTAATCCGGTTAAATATACGGCAGAAAAAAATGGTTGATGACAGCTTTCAACAATCCACCATTCACTCATTCTTCTCTGATCCTTACTGCGAAAGCTAATCCGTTAGATCACTGGATGCCTTCACAACTTTCAAACATCCCTCTGCATCCACACAAACACACAAACACACAAGTCCTTCCAAGTCACACCTGAGTTCTCACCACTGCAGTTCTTACCTCAGAGAAGTCGGGCCCTCAAGAGTGTCGGCCCCCAGAGGGAATTGTGAAAAAACCATAACCCAGCGTTCTAAAAATTATTTACTCTAAGTAAACACCGGTACATTAAATATTGAGCTTTACTTTTCTTTGAATTCTGACTGTGAATTAATGTAGCTTCTTTTCAAAATAACAATTCCAGGGTTTTTGGTGGCCAAAATTGATGAGATGTAACCTTTCATTAGTGAATTATTCCCATATTTTTGCACATTTAAACATTATTTGATTTGCATGTAATATAAAGCAAAATCAAGTTTAGTTTGTGTGCACATAGACTACTATATCTCAAATACGGGCATGGCAGCATTGACACTTGTTTACTCTATAAAATAAAATTGCTGTAGTAAGGCTACAATGTGTAAATCTTACAGCATTCTAAGACACAGTCAGTATCCCTCACTGTTTTCTCTTTTATGAGATCACATGGAAATGTTCAGATTGTGTTATGAGCTGGCCTGTCTATTAGTGTTACAAATTATTGTTATTTCACAGTATCCAGCAAGTCAGAACATTAAATGTGTTGTGAGAAAACAAACGTATTGACTCTGGGTGAAGACACTTAATTTATTGGTTTGCTTTTTCTTGGCAGCAATATAAACAGATTAGGAAATCAGTGGTAAAGGTTAGAACAGTTTTTTTTTGTTGTTGTTCATCAACTGGGTCGAGTTTAAAATCCGCACGACAACAGGCACGACAACGGCAAGATTGTAAAGGAAGTGAGTGGAACTCTGGAAGCCTAGAGTAAACGAGGGGGCCAGTCATTTGAATTCACTCCAGATTGCCCAGCACTAATTAATATGTAAATTTCACGTTGTTTGTTAGTTGTGTATTAAATTTTGCTGTGGAGAGCGGCTTCGAGGTTAACAGGGATTTACTGAGGATTGAGCACTGGATATCCGCCAGAACCCTGACAGCTCATAATCTAATATTTTTAAAGTACATTCACTAATGTATGTCTCCTGTTTCAGCACAGAACCTGGAATCATGGGAGAGAAGTTACTAATATATTCTTAGGCCAGTGTAATTAAAGAGCATCATCACATCTAAATTTGTAATTAAACACTTTAGCATAATCATGGAACACAGCAGGACTCCAAATGAATTAATTAAAAGAAGCTGATAAATTAATTTATTTGGACTGTATTGTCTCAGTGTTTTAATTTCACTCGTTAAAAGTGTTCGATTTTATACCAGGTAGAATGGATGTAATTTTAATTTTCTATTTTATTAACTATTGAAAGAAATCCTTGGATGAAAATTAATTCTAAGACATTGATAAGAATAGTTACCCATTAAAAATAAAAATGTGTCCTCTTTTTTATGGATTATAGAGATTCACATCGATTTTAGACAGTTTAGTTCACAGTGAGGCATGCCAAACTGCAGCATTATTTGCATTAGTTTTATAAACATTTGCTTTGTATTACTTCTGCTGATCCACATTCACTGGAGTGCTGGAGGAGCACTAATTCTAATTTAACAAAGCCACCGATATCCAGTCACACTGCCTTCCGCACCATCACATGCGTGGACGTCCCCGAGAGCCCCACACTGCATGTGCACTAAATGTGGACACGCAGTCCAATGAAAAAAAAAAAAAACCTCCTTTTCCCTGTTGTCGGGCGGGTTTTTTGGACGCGGAAGCGTGTGTGAGGATGTGTGATGCGGGTGTGGGTTTTTGTGTGCTGGCTGATGAGGTGTCTGAAGTGAGTTAATTGCGTATCAGGAGAGCGCCTGCACTTTGCTCAGGCTGCCGCTGTGCGCTTAACCATGAAAAAGGGCTGAAACACAGAGACAGCTCTGCTCCGGCCCCAGCGGAACCATTTACCTTTCTCCAAGCAGGTCCAAGATATTAATTAAGATAAATCTACCTCAATTTTGAGATTCTGCTATCATGTAATTTATCAAAATTATGTTAATTATTTCTGTAGGGCAGCAAAATTATTACCTCTTTCGTGTCTGATTTGTATTAATATTCATAATTTAATAATTCAGCATTTGAGTCCATCTGGTTTGGGAGCACTGCACCTTAGCATCTTAGCAGTGATGCCAAAAACGAAGGAAAAAAGCACACAACTTCACAGCAAGACTCCCAGAGGGCTTTCACAAAAAAACAATGCTAAAATGTACCCAGACAATAAACGACACAGGTCCTCATACTTCTAGCGTCTTATATTTGAATTGATTTGTAAATCATTCCCTTTTATTCTGTGCAATACATATCTTTTACAATAATAAACGCTCGTCTGTCACAGACCCTTCTAAGCCCGGCAGGTGAACAGAGCTGAATTGACATTTTCTACACTTCATGATTTTTACACTGTAATTTGACATAATTAATGCCTACATTACTGCTGATAATTTAGCTAGTTAATTAAACTCAGAGGAGATAATTAAGGAGAGGCTACTGCTTGGATTGCTAATTGTTTTTGTCATTATTTTTGGGGCCTGGCAGCTGCTGGCTGAGTCATAACGCTCTGTCAGGTGACGGGTCATGTGACCAGTGTGCCAGGGAGCTGGGTGTTGGGAGCTGTCTGAGGGAGATGATTATTAACCAGCGAATGAACTGAGAGACTGGTTCAGGCAGTACGCCGCCGCGCCGAGTCCCTCGGCAGACCTCTCCTCTCCTACGGGCTCACTCGTGTGCAGTGACACAGATTCACACTCAGCAGTGTCAACTAGCAGGAGACAGGGCAAGCACAAAGAAGGATTCACATCGCAAAAAAAAAAAAAATAATGAAAAACAAAGACAAAATATGTAGCCATTTTATCCTGTACCTTATTCAATAAGAAACCCAAAGCCTAAACAGCACCATCTATTGATCACATGTGCATGAGGATGCAAAGATCTCTTAGATGAGGGAGAAAGGAAGGTGCGGTAGCTCCGGCTGAGGCATTCAAAGGGGAATTCTGTAGCTTTGGGGCAACTAATGTGATCACAATAGGAGGATGTAAAAACAAATGGTGCTTAAGTATGCAGCTATGGAGAACAGAAACATTTAACATGTGATAAGCTATTGCACCTTAAAAGGCATGCCAATAGGCACAGAGCTAACATAAATGTATTTTATTCTAAACATACAGCAGGGAATATTATTATAATTGCTTATGATCAAAGAATATTATAAATAAGAAGGATTGTATGCACACAAACATTCTGCTGTGGTACAGCACCTCAGCCTTCAGTGTTCTTAAGGCTGTTTCTAAGGGTGTACCTACTCCATACAGCCCAAGCCATTTTGTTAGTACAGTGATCATTTTTTAAGCATGCAAAAAAGGATATTATAGCCTTGTACACCTGTTTGCATTTACTATGAAGTACATTGACAATTTAAGTGTTTTTTAATGTTTTTCTGGGAATATTATTATTATTATTATTATTATTATTATTATTATTATTATTGAATTAAATTTGTAAATTGTGATTGAAAATTTGTGATGATAGCTTTTGAGGACTGTAGAATTCATATAGCCACAGTTTGTATTGGGCCAAAAGTCACTGAATTTTAATTAGTTTTGATAATTTTCCCATATTGCCAGGTACGATTGATTCTGGTTAATTGCACCCACAGTCTGCCTACAAAAGCTACTCATGGAGAGTAATCCTCCAGCTTCTCTGGCAGTGGGGTGGAAAGAATCTGCAGCTTCACATCATGTGTTTTAGAGAAGACTCCATGCTTATCTGAACCCTCCCAAATCAGACAGAGGAGATCACAGTGATGAACACTAATGCACAAAACCTGGGAACTGAAAACTGAGAGAAAGTGTGCCCAATGTCTCATAAACAACAGAAAGTTGGAGATACAGAGCTCAGAGTTTGAAAGGGGAATATCAACCTGAAAGTAACTTTCTAATAATGCCTTTTCTATTTCAATCTCAGATGCAAAATAAATAAATAAATACATTTTAAAAAATAAAGCAAAAACTATAACTAAAAATAATCACTTTCAAGTGTTCTTGAGAGAAATTTTATTTTAAAAGTACTTAAACCTCATCATATTTTTTGTTCCATTTATTATTTTTTTGTCCGTGCGAACACCAGTTCCAGTAGCCAAAGTCTTTTACAATTGTTGACCAGTGTTTGCATTTCATTTAGCCTCATGTTGGTGGAATCTGTGACGGCAGAATGCTGGAACAAAAACTTTATTACAGTATCCTTTTTTTTCAGAAACAAAAACAAGTCCCTGCTTAGCACTACTGCTCAAGAATAGAATTAGGGAAAATATGAGGCTAGCAAGAACACTCTACTAGCTAAATCAAAGACACATACAAGTGGTCATACAAGTCCATCAGCTGGATAGCGACTAAGCAAGACAAGTAAAAAGAAAAGAAAAAGAAGGTAGCCAACAGTAAGAATATGTTAATCATTAATAGTGTTACAAGCTGTGTTTTGATAAAGCTAGCTAGGTGTTATTCTTGTGCTATGTTCATAGTTAACTTGATATATTCTTGTGTCTGGTGCTTTTATTGGTTAATACCTTTAATTTTCCATGAGATATGCACACGTTGTTTCTGTTTGCCATTTCAACCACAAGCCACTGACCTTTAAATGGTTTCCCATAGACCACATAGACCCAAGATAGTCACTATTTAAAAGATGACAGCATGACTTGCATTGCCAAACACAACTTTGCTTTTTTTTAACTCTGCTCCACCCTACCTCAGTCCCAATGACCCACTGAACATATCTGTGAATATCTCTGAACTACCACATCCTGTAGTTTACATACTAAGTGCATTTAAATCTTGAATTACCTAAATTCACAAAATACAATAAACAATTTTTCTTTTATGTCTGTCATTTACACCCAAGTCTTTACTTCTGATCTCAAAGTACACATGCTATGCTGAGCAGTCAAACACTAACAAAGAAAGATTGATGGGTGTGATTTTACATAACAGATTAGAAATTGTACTTATTCACACTTCAGGTCAATGACCGGTCAACAGACAGCAGGGTAAGCGATTACCTAGGAGCTGAGGAGAAATGCATTTGAAATGTGGATAATGCCTTCAAAAATCAGTTTGCAGGGCAAAAAAACTATGAGCAATGAATTCTGATTCAGATACGATATTTAAATACAGTCAGCTAACTATTGATATCTGACAATCTTGCATACCATAACTGATCTGTTTGATTGTCCCCCTTTCTGTCTTCTGACAAGAGTTCAGCTTTAATTACGAAGCAAATTGGTCAGCCATTGCTGTAACTTAGAATAACTCAGTTTGTGAACAATAAACTACACCACTTTAAAAAGTCTGCTTGCTTGTAAGCTCAGAAACATAGCTAGAGCTAACTATTCATTATTATTTAGTGTGAATCAAACCAGACCCATTTCAGAGTCCATTGCATTATACAGTAGCCTCTGTTGGCCTGTGCAGGCAATTGGAACCTCAAGCAAATATATTAACATAAACATTATTTGTAGTTTTAGCTTTTTTAGCTTTTTAACTTAAATGTAATATATTTCAAAACATTGATACATTAGTGAATGGTACTTCAGTCTTGCAAAAAAATTCTCAACAATCTTCTCAAGAAAGGTGTGTCACAGTCATGTTTTAGTATGTGTGGACCTCTGAATTATGATGCTGTAAAATTTTAATGTAATAAATGTTAACTGTGATTCAACCTTGAACAATCTAAAGAATGTATTAGTTTGTATCATTTGGTGTGACCTCCTCTTTCTCATTTGTCAAAGTTACAACTGTATCCCAGAATCTATAGATGAGATAGCTAGAAAAAATAACCATCTGCCATACCTCAGAATGTTTTTGACATCTTTACTTAAAAGATGGTATGTTGGAGTTGCAATGTCATGGTAGCGTATGGATAGGGATAGATTTTTAAATCATGGCCATAGCTATTGATGGGCAGTTAAGTATCTTTTACAAAAATGATACATTGCTTTAAAACTGCATGTAAACTGCATGTAAACAATAATGTATATATATATATACATTATATACTTATATAATGTATCTCTTTTAGAGAGCACAAATCTAAATGAAGACATTTTTAGAAAACAACAACTGAATCACCTTTCTTTCTTGCTTTCATTGACAGACATCTTTGTCCTGTTAATTCCTGGACTTAAATTAAAATGCTTGGGGATACTGGAAAACTTCGTTTCCAGCTTTAAGGGAACAGCAACTGCACCTAAAGACACAGCATGAGTGTCAAACGTCTCTGTTTCACTGCTTGTAGCCAATGTCGTCGGACACTGTTGGGCATTGTTGTTGTTGCTCTTCCAGGTTTTTGAAATGGCCGGAGATGGAGATTAGCATGTCACATGTGTACAGGGTGCCAGGGGGGGTTTCTGCCAGGGCTGGAGTGGGGCAGATCACACTTCAGCCCTGGCCAAGCAATAATTAGGGTGAGGATAATGTGAGGCCAGGGCCCTGTGATTAAATTTATATTTGGAGGAAGATCTTGACCGGCATTCACCTCTTGTCTAAATGACATTTACCCAGGATCAGGATGTAGCAGCTGGTGCCTTTTAACCCTTGAAGGAGCAGCACACTCTGCACAACGCTATAATTACCATATGGATCTGAAAATCCTCTGCCAAACTGCTGTACACACAATGCTTCTCCCCGTCACCATCAACCTATGTTTAAATTGTTTCAGTTACATTAATCCACATTCAACCCAAAGTATTACTGCATATGGCACTATGTAGCTGAAGTACATATCCTCAGTCCTGAGTAGAGTTAGCCCTATAAAGTCAGACAGGGAAGACTGCATGAGTCCTGGTCGATTTCAGCTTGACTGAGGAGTGAAATCTCTATGAAAACATTCAGCTTACAAATACCCAGGATCCAGTGCTGAAAAGGACAGACTCAGCAGATCCTCCCTATTCAGACACCTGGTGCTTATAAATTTGCTCTATTAAAGGTACTGGGGGGGGAAATGCACACAACTCCTTTACCTTTACTTCACCTGTGTCCACCGACTACAGATTCAGGTCGCACTCTGTGCTGGCTGATGTTTGTCTCACGTTATATTTACCTCCAGCCCATTTTTAAGAAGGTTTTGTAATTATTCACTGATTGCACTGGAGTGCAGAGTTAGAACATACCCCGAAACACCTTTGGATATCAGAAGCGATGTGTACCATTAAAGGTTACCGTGTTTCCGAGAGAGTAGAAGGGCCTGAATTTCTTAATTGGAATTCTTGCTCCTTAATTTGTCTGTGTGCATGGACAAGGCTATCTATCCCTATCTGTGTCTAACACGCACATTAAGAGGAACGAGGCTGCATAAAAGCTCAGAGGGACAAAATTATGTGAAATAAGAGATAGAGTGGTAGAGGGAGAGCAGCCCTATCAAACTACTGCAGGCAAGATAACATGATAAAAAATAATCAATCAATCCGTGCAAAATCCTTAAGTGCTTGATGTATCCTCTTGAAAATTGAATCACCCTTCCTTCAAGGAAGCCGGATCTTGTAAATAATTGTAGGGGGAAAGGAATGATATTGAAAAATAATTCTATTAGGACCCCTGATGAAGTTTTACATGAACATTTGAAAGGCAAAACTAAAAGGTTTGGGGTTTTTAATTTTGTAAATGAGGAATATTATATCATTCAATTTGCAACAGAACAGTGAGAAATCTGATTAGGCCTAATGTACTTTGAAAGGGTGTCAATTCTTCCCAAGACCAACACAGAACTGTAATATACCCTTATTAACTGTTTGATCTGCTCACCCCAGTCTATCAGTCTTCATCAGTGTTTCCAAAGGAGCCAGGAAATCAGGTTAGCTGGTCCTCAGAACAAAGGCATGGAACACATAAAGAGGAGAAGGAAAGTTCTGGGCTTACCTACTGTAAGAGCCATCCCTCTGGTACATAAACAGAAAAATACTACACGCTTACTTATTCACGCTGCGCGCAGACCTTCCAGCCGTGTGTGTAAGTGAAATCTGACCATCTGAGTCATGAAACGTTTTTGCCCTGTCAAATCGATGCTTTATGGTTGAGGGAAAGTCAGCCCCATTCTACTCTGTTCTGCTTTTAGGAGCAAGTGGATCATACTTGGGGCATTACCATACTTGTGTGGCTAAAGATTGTACATATATTTAAATAGGAGATTATTGCACAGCGTGCAGTAAATGTCACGTAAGCGCAATGGCTTGGATAATATATTACACTACAGCATGAGCCAGTGGCCAACTACTCACATTTCTGTCCAACTTAGGTCACAGTCTCCTGGTTTTAGACATGTCCCCTGAAAAGAGCCCTGTTTTCCAGCCACACAGCTCAATTAAAACGCATTTAAAGAGTAGAACGCTCCATTGACATGAAAAGCATAAACAGATCTGAAAATATAATAAAGCCATGTTGGGTTTGGCTGCATCCTCTCGACATTTTGAGTTATCACCCCCTCCACACGAGACACAGAGAGCGGGGATATGGGCACAGATGTCAGAGTGAGGAATCATAGCTGTTAATATTCATAGCAACAGATGAGTGAAAAAACAGTTGCGACGATCGTGGCGATTGGTCCCCCCCCCCCAGCACGCAAGAGCCGGGGTCTTTGCCTGGTGAAGCAGAGTGTCATGACAATATGAGAGTCAAGGGACTGGAGTGAAGCAGCCAAGGAGCCCCGTACTGTAAACTACCCATATTACTGTAAATCACAGACAGTGTAGTAAATCACACCAACTTTGTAGCGAAACCTGCGAGGTCACTGAACGATATGAAGTCATCTTGCTTTCTTTCACGCGCCCACCATTTGCGGCTGGATGGTTTTAAACCGCGGAACGAAAAGGAGGCGAGGTATCGAAGAGCCAGTGGTTAACAGTCATATTGAGATGGGCAGGCGATGACAAAGCAGCCGAAATCCCCTCAGATAAAGAGTTAAGCCCTTCCATAATTAACAGGTTGTGTAACGCGGTATAGCTTTTAATGATCTGTGCAGAGGAAAATTGTCGTTTTCCTTTTCCATCACTCATTTTGCTTCTTTTCTAAGTCCCACAGCATCACTGCCATAGATAATGAACCTTTCTGACATTCACATTTAATGGAATATTTGTCCAGATTTGCCATGTCAAAATTTAAATCTGATAAAAAAATAGTTTTGCCAGCCTGAACAGTGAAAGAGAAATGTCAAAACACAGGAGCGCAGTAGTGGGGACAGTGTCTAAATTGCATCAAATCAAAACTTATTGTCACGTCTGTTTGTTTTGAAGAGGTTGAACACCCTTTTCAGAGCTAACAAATACCTCCCCGGTGATCAATCAGTCTGAAACAGCCGAGTTAGTGTGAATATTTGGACGATTGGCGAAACCCTTTTCCACCCGTACAGACAGATGTAATTTCAGAACGCTGTGGGCCTACCACAATACACACTCCTGAATATTCACCATCAGGAGACTCTCTCATTAGCATTTCTTTTCTCAAAGATATTAAAAGATAAGATTAAGCAATCCACTTAAGAAAAAAAATTAGATTAATAAGAATAAAATATATCAGATAAAACAGTATCAGTTTCAACTCTGCGGCCATCTTCATGTGAAACGATGATGGTACTATTTTCTTTCAAGCAAATGTTTCTTTATGTAGGCCTATGTCTTCTGAACAATCCCTTGAAGCATATAATTAAAGATCCCTGATGTAAAACGCTTGCTAACTTAAAAATATGAAAAAAGAACATTTCTTAATTTAATTCCATAACTTCCTCTCACAGTCCATAAATATTTACACTTGCCTGCAACCAATTCAATTACCAATTAATTGAATTGGATATGTGCTAGAATGCATTGTGTACAACACTTAATTCATTTACATCTAAACAGTAAAATAAGACTGTTGGAACAACTAAGATGCATTACGCAAACTGAGACAATAGTAATTAACCAGGAAGCCTGGGTAAACCACTGTATTCTTAAGCCTGAAGATAAATATATATATATATATATGTATAATTTTTACTAAATTGAACTTATTCAATGCTTTGCAATATCTGCAGTTTAAAAAAAACACACACACACAAATCCAATTCTGTGTATTCAAAACAAAAATCATTAAGCAAATAGGTCATCAAGCGATTTTGTTCTCTGCAACTACATCACTGAAAACCATTGGCATGTCAGGCATCTAAAAAAGGGATGTTTAGCAACCAACCATGTCCAATTACAATCAGTCTGCAGAAATAGAGAGGGCCGTGTGTGCTGCCTCATGCTAACCAGTCGCTTATAGCAAAGCAGCAAATAATAGACAGAGTTTAAATAATGAAGGGCGGAAATGGGCTGTTTGTTTCCCCTGCAGACTCCTCTGAGGTTCCCCTGTATTGATCTCTCTGGTACAGCTGGTGAATGGCGGTGTGAAAGAGGACCCTCCGCTGTGGAAAGGGCCAGGTTTTGCCTGCTGTAAAATATGTACAGCGTTTCCATCTTAAGGTTTATTGCAGCCAATTATATTTAAATGAGGGCTCTGGTCAAAGAATGCATGATTAGTCATTGCCAGCTTGTTATGTCTTACCCGGGAACTCAATGACTGAATGGAAGGTTTATATGTGAGGCCTATTTAACTTTAGCTATTCTATGTCAAAGGGGCTGTTCTTTTTTATTATTTATTTTTTTTTTTTTTTGGTGGGGGGGTGGGTGCACGTGTGCAACTGTTTGTTGGTAATGTTTGTTAGTAATATTTTTTAAGCTCTTCTAAATTACTATTGAATAAATAACATTGTGATAAGGTAAGAATGTTTTCAAGCCTGCTGTTAAAAAAATATATATTTTTATATATATTTTTGGCTCTGATAATGCTAAAAATGAGTTTTATTGTCTGAGGCATCAGACAGCTTCATGACAGACACATAGTTCTGCTGTTGCCGTTGTCGGCAAAGTCACAGGAAGTGTAAGTTTTTTGTGCTCCAGTGGAAGACTTAACCAAAGCCACAGCCATTTAACAAGCACAACACAGACAGAGAAAGAGCATTCAGGTCCCTGATCACTCATCATGAGTTTAATACTATCAAAACTCTAATCTTCCCAGGATTTCATGTGTGTTAACACAGCTAAAAATGTAGAAAGCAAACACTTCAACCGCATGGTCTTTGGAAATCTGAATATGAAAACGCACAATAAATAAACTATTCAATCCCAGGGATTTGCATGAGAAATGCGAGCGTTAGGAAGCGCAGATATGCGTTCACAATGTCAGTGCCTACTTTATGAAGAAGAATGGCTCTAAATATCATCCCGAGAGGAAAAGAGAGAGTTCAGCTGCACTGACTATGCGCTGAGAACCACGCTTTAGAATTTTGGCATCAATACTCACAATGCCCCAAATGTAATACAGTCTCACAACAGAGCTAAAATAAGCTAATTGCTTAATTAGCTGACCCAATTCGATAAGCTGCTTCTTGTCGCGTATTAACACAGTACTATGTTCCAAATAGCCCCAGCTGCTGAATTGTGGTACTTAATACACTTTAGTCATCAGGGTGAGATATATAGAGAGACAATGCCACAGTCTGCGGAATAACTGTAGGTTGAATTTGAAACCTTTTCATGGCAGTTATTATCAAATATTTATTCCAGATAATGAAATGAGACACCTCATTAGGACACGCTGCTATACTGGCTGGTTAATTTTTGAAGAAAAAAAACATGAAAGAACCAATTATATATGACCAATGCAACTGACTGGAAACTTCTGTATGTTAGCTCTGATACTTTATAAATTATTTATTAACTACATACAATCACATTTTAGAATGCACATCATCATGCAATAAGTGAGGCATTTGTGCTGTAATGTCTTTAAGGACAACATTCCTTAGAATTTCCAGGTTAGGGAAGCCTTACACAACTTAGAATGAATATCGGAAGAAACAATTAATATAATTAAGAAACAAACACCAAGTGACCAATGTTCATTACAATTTGAAAATTTGTCAGTTGTATTCATTCCTTTCTCCACAGGCTGAATTTATGATAAATTTGTCTCAAACAATTAAGTTGTCTTTCTGAAGTTAATTAAACCGAAATGAAAGTGTGTCACAGATAAAGCAGCACATAGAAGCAGTGACAAAAACAATGATTTCACAAACATCCATAAATAAAGGTTAAATGTGAAAATGGTAAATAATTAAATGAAAATATGGGTGCAATAAATTAATTTTCATTTTCTCCTGGCATGTTTTGGTATCATATACTGTAAGTAGTATGAGATGCGGTCCTTGGCACATACAGCTATAGGCAATTGGGCAGCATTTGTATCATATGAACTCATTTATATGCTAATTCATAGGGATGTATACCCTCTAGATTTATTTCCCTGATTCCTGTTTACCTATTAAACATTTTTATTGTTATAAATGCAAAGGAACATTGTAATATTAAAAACCAAGGGCTGTAGGCTAGGAAGCATTAGCTGTGCATTACCCGATATCATATCCATATTAGTGTGCCGTTGCAGCCTGAAATTTGGCTTTTATTTAAGTTGTATCCCAGAGCCGCTGTTTTAAACGGAGCTGAGCACCTCTTAAATAACCACCTCAGAGAGAGGCATTATGAATACCGGTAGTTAGCTGGCTTTTTTTCCATTTTAGAAACAATTTATAACTTCTTGGCTGATAATATTTTCAGCTCCTCGACAGAATGGCCTTTTTCTTCCTCACATCTATCTCCTGGATATGGGAGGGTAGAAATCTCATACTAATTTGAAGAAGGGGAAACAATGAGACTCCTTTCAGCAACAGCACAAGGAGTGAAAGCCTGAGATATGACAAAAACACGCATAATCATACAAATAACAACATGTACATATAACCACAAACAACACACACACACACACGCACGCACACGCGCGCACGCAGGCCTGCAGCATAACTTTACGCCAGCCGGAGGGTTTACAAGAGCTATGTCTTCATATGTGCTGCATGTATATGGTGACAGCAACACCTCCACACCAAACACAAGAGAACATGACATCACTTCACCAGGTGCCTTTACCTGGAGCAGCTCTTACAATGGCAGAGGCCTGTTTGAATAGGCTGGCGGATCGCATGGTGCACCACATGGAGCCCAGGACCAAGATATCAATGTAATTGGAGGAAAGCCAAGTGTGACTGTGATTTCAAACCAGCTAAAAGATGTGATCATCCATTTCAGACGCATCTCACGATGGTGGCTAAGGAGATGCCACCTCCTCTCCTTCATTGTCTGTCTAAATTGCTAGGATTGAAACTCAAGTGGAGCTCAGATTTTCTTTCTTGCGCTTCATCTCACAGACTCTCTGTCAATCAGCTCGGTTTTAAAAAAAAAAAAATGCTGCACAAAGTGCGACCACTTCATTAACCTCACAGGGCTGGAGATAAGACAACAAGGTGCATCAAAGCGGCCTGCTCCAGAAAGCCTTGAATGCATGCGCGGCAGTCGTGTGACGATTACACAGACAGAACGAGCCCCACTGGCAGAAAAAAACCCTCACAGTACAGCAGCCCATTAAGACGTTCAATTGGAATATTCTATTGATCTCAAAGGCAGGGAATATAAAGCAATGCTCTTGCCATTTTAAACTGCTCTCCACAAACACTTAGAGGAGCACAAAGACTTAAAAGAACCAGAATATCCTGTCTCAACCGCCCAAATAATATTGACATTGGTACTTGGAGGAAATGCTCCACTATGGACCATTTCGCTCAAGCCCAGATTCTATTAAAGTCCTCTGGGCTCATGAGAACACATGCGTGTGGTGGACATGGGCCACAGCAGCAGGTCACCTCAGGAGTTTCAGACTTTAATGTCTTTTCCAGACCTCTACACCATCAAAAAAGAGGGGCTCGGTCTATCCATAAGATCCTTTGTTATACACATATTCAAACTGCACATGTTCATAATCTACCTAAAAGTAATTATAGACATATCCTTATTAATGCCATATCATCCATTCCACAGAAATCCAATGCCTATAAATATATACTAAAATCATCATCAATTGCCATTATCTTCATTATGTCTTTGTGATATATTATCAACAATATTATTATCAATATCATTATTATAAAACTATATCTAAATATATATGAGGATTATTATCAACCTTATCATTATATTATTATTGTTATTATGAATCATTATCATTATTGGTGTTATCACAGCACCAACTTTGTTGTTGTTTTCATTATTGATTTCAGAGCCTCTAATCCCTTGAAAAGAAAGAAAAAATGATTTTCCTCCAGAGTAAGTTCCAAATCCCTTTCAGGATTCTGTTAAAAGGCTTAAAATGTCACATAAATGCCATATCCTAGACTCTTGCAAATATGTGGGTTTTTAAAGAAGATGTTCAAGCATTAAAAGCTACCTGAAATTGATGAGGTTAATATTCTTATCGTAGCCTCAAGGTGCTAGGAACGTGGATATTAGCCAACAATCGTTTCTGAAAATGTACATTTCAGCATGACTCTCTGCATTATCAGGTCTCGCAAGGCCTTAGGTCTACTGTAAACATGGATAACTCCTTAATTGTTTAGCATCATATAATTTACTTACAGAGACCAGGCTGCACAATGCAAACATAGCCATCTATTGCAGTTTCAATTTTTTGTGCTGTATGCAAATTTGAAAGGAGGATTTAGTACTTTAAACAAGTGAGGTTTTTTTTTTTTTTTACCAGTGAAAACATAATTCAGAATTTGGTTATGGAATTTCCGACTGCAGCATGAACGCAGGATCACAGATGGAAGAACAGAATGAATGTGACGGGCATGTCATCTGTCTCTTGGCACCTTTGCCTCGGGCACCACAAATGAGAGGCATTAAAGATCAAAATCATGTGTGTGCCACCCAAAATAGATCCGATTCAGTGCCGAGTGAAAATGCACAAATTCTTATGTTCGCAAAAAACTTTCCTCTCGCCCCGCACCACCCCCCCGCCCCACCCCAGTCTGTTAGTAAGATGTCACCACCACCAGTGTACATTAACAATGGCCTGAAAGGTGCTGAGCATTTCCTCACTGCTGGTTTTGACAATTGTGTGTTGTCAGGTTGCACATTTTGACACTGGTGCAATGAAAAAGCCTGTCAGCAGAGCCTTCAGAAGTGAAGGAGATTGCAGAGGCTCAAAACGCGGTCCCGAAAATGTTTAGGGTTTCCTGTGCGCAGGCAACACAGAGTGCTGCACGGCACTGGGTGGAGAGGGAATTCAAGGGGTGGCATAAAGAATAAAACTCAATAGAATATCTCTCCCTCAGGATAGCGCCATTTGCTTGACTTTCCATCACATTTTGTGTGTCACCAGAGCGAATGCCATGATTCTAATATGACTACGACTAAATAAAAGTATGTTTATTGTCAACAGACCCCTGTGGTTTGTCTGCCCTTCCTTCCTCTCTGTAAGCACAATTACAGAAATAGAGCACATTTACTGGAGAGAGAGAGAGAGAGAGAGAGAGAGAGAGGAGTACAAATAGGGCCTATGTTAGAAAGCACAATATTCTGCACGTTTAATGGATTGTTATGGATATCATCTTATATGGGTTTTGTGTCAATGCAAATCAGAGGTAACACAAGTAATCCACTGAGCCAGTCCTTCGTGTGGCTAGAATAAGACATTAGCATTTGTTAGAATTGCAATTTGTGGCAGAAACTCTGTAATTTGTGTTGTGGGGGCTTTTTACTGATCCATAAAGCCAGCAAACGGGATAAGGGCAGAGTGTTTCCGAGGCCAGCACATATGGTACACAAATCTACTTTAGTACCCCTACTAAATTAAAGAAGTCATGATCATGTTGAGCAGAAACTCAGTCGGAATCCAAGCCTTCGCACCAAATATATGCCGGGATTAGAACTGTTTAGGGAAGTGAAAATTATTCATTCCCAATAGATGAAACCGGCGCTTGTCAAGTCTCCTTGTCATGCACTCTGCCATTTTACAGGCATCTCATACCTTATACATGTATTTTTCCCTTACAAAAATCATATTTACTGGTGCCTTTTTGAAGTATTCCGTGAATCAGAATGATAATAGATAGAATGGATTATTTCTATAAAAATGAATTCAATACTGAAAGTGAGCAGAGATATTTCAAACACAATGCTAGCCACAGTGCGGTGATGAGAATCAAATTTTATGCCCAGATTACAAAATAAAACAAAGAAAACGACCGAAGGTGCAATATGTGAGACTGAAACTCTCATTACAGGCACTCAGCACAACATTTGAATGAAATAAAATAACGTCTGGTAGACTGACAATATCAACAATGGGATTCAGCGCAGATCTGAGAGATGTGATCAAAATGTGCGCGCGATGACCTTGAACCAGAGGCATACACAATCCGAGAATATGCTTTTTAAATGTGACTGTCGTTTACGGTGAAATACATAATTAAAGCAACAAAGGCAATCCTTCCTGTCAGCGTCTTTGTCCCAGAATCTGCCCGTACAGACCATGGCTCTCCTTTTGTACAAACATTATGATGATCTCGATGATGAAAGCGCTGGCTCTTCTGCCTGGATGGCCAGTAATTAAAAGCAAGTCTCTTGTTTACTCGACAGTGCTAATGATCCTGATGAAATTACCTCTGGGATCATAATTATAGTAACTGGCTGCAGAGACTACAAGGGGAATGGCACCAAGAGTGAGACTCAAAGCACAGAGACTGACACAGGCACAAGCTCACAAACAAACCCGAAAAACTCAACCAAGGCTTTCAGATCCTGTGACCACACAATGGGACATAACTTGTACTACTGCTCAGGTCTCATAAATAATCCTCTTTCCAACATCAATATATTAGATTGGTGCTCCATTGTAGTTCTCATTTGTTGTTTTATTGCATTCATTTTACAGCAACATGGCCTGCTGGGGTGAAACCTGATCACTGTACTCCTGGCCAAGTACAGTAGCTGCAAGCAAGTGCTTGAGGTCCAGTCACTAAAGTGTGTTGTTTCTATAACACTCCCCGACGAGAGTGTAACCAAAGCATATTCACTCCTCTTCAGACGCTTGCCGTACGCAAAGAAAACTCCATGTGTCAACAGCAGGCCACAGCTCTGCCCTCTCTCCTGAAATGTGTATAATCCTAAACCAGTTTGCCATCCATCCATTTATGCATGGCATTGTGACAGATAGCTTCATTTTTAATTCCTTTTAAAAAAAAATAAATAAAAAGAACGGTTTTCCCCCGTAATGGTGTTTAGCTGGGAGAGTGCTGCCTGGACACAAGCCGCCACTGCGGTGGGTTTCATTTCCAGCGTCAGACATTGACTGGAGGAATTGTTTTACTTATGAATATTAATGCCCCTCTAAGTCGAGGCTGTTGTAATGCCTATTTGTCGTCAGGAGCTTCACAAATCAGGCCGTACTCCTGTTAAAACCATGTATTAGACACCCCCTGACATTAAACCCTCGCCTTTGATTCCTAATTGCAGAAGCGCAAGCATTTGCAGAAGATGGAACGCAAAGCTTTAATTAACTCTTATATCACCCATATTCAGCTTTGATTGTCACTCATACTGCACGCTGTGTTCAGCCCTCAACCCCCCCCCCCCACCCCCAATAGCCCCCCGGCCCTCCGGCACCACAGCCCCCACTGTTCACCTGACATCCAAGCTTCTCTATTCAGCTACAAAACATGGCAGAGTAATAAACATAACAGAAACGGAAGGTAAAGTGGGAGGCAAAAAGATGTACACAGTAGGAAATTGATATTCATCTTGTTCATAAAAACTCCAAAATCTATTAGAAGCAAAATAATTTTTGTCATTACGCCTTCAAGCAAATTAAAATGTCGGACTGATGAAATACCGTGGATTTAAAAACAGAATTGATGATCATGGTGAGTCATCAATAAAAGACAAAAGTACCCATTTATCTCAGATACAAATCTCCAGCTTACTTGTGGGATTATTGTGTATCTTTATTGGTGGGGGGGGGGGGTTTCACTGCTAATAATCAACTTTCCTGCAATTTTCCTAAAAAATAATGATAAAAAAATAAAAAAAAATAATAAAAAAAAAAAAAAAAGTGACACGCACTGTTAACTGCTTGCCGGTGCTGTGAATGGGTGTGCTTCCTCAACCTGGGGAGAGAAGTGGTAGTCTGGACTACCGGAGGGTTGGAGACAACCACTGCTGCCCCCTGCTGGCTACTGCCAAGTTGCAGAATCAGCTGCGTTTTGTAGTCCACGCAAATGCTTCTTAACAAAGAAACCTGTCAGCGAACTAAATGGCAGCCCTGGCTCCTGAATTTGGACTCAAGGTGCCACAAAATGTCCTTTTATTTCAAAGAGTACCCACTAAGAAAAGAGTCAACGATTCGGTTGTTCACATGGTTTCATTCCACTCACCAAACCCCAACATTTCACTCCAGGTTTTGCAATGGAGAAAAAAAAAAAAAAAAAGCCTGTATGAACATTCTTGGAAGTTAAGATGAGTAACACTACAGTCTTTCAACAATATAAATACAAAATGTTGCATTGTGTGCATGATTTTTCTTTTTATTCCTTTTTTTTTTTTTTAAAAGTGCAAAGAGATGAGTCCAGACATTAAAAATCAAAGAATATTAAACAACAAAAATAAAATAAATCACTGAGTTTGACGAGTGCCCAGGTGTCACTCTGGGAAATAAGTGCACATCTACACTACTGAGTGAGAGGCATGCAGCTGGGTTTTTGAAAGTTTTATTTGACAGGAAACAATTAAATCACAAACAAATACACTTAAATACATGTATATTCCTTTTGAATTCCTTTCCCATTCTAAAAAAATATTTCCAAAAAGTTTCAAAAGCCTGTAAAATCCTTATACATATATCAATCCAAAGGAACAATATGATTTTTCACCACAAGATAGTGTCATTTCATTGGCTTTATCCACACCTTTAAAATCATAAATCCTGAATGCGATGAATCACACTGATACTTCCTGCATTACAGCAATGGTTCAGACAACGTCACAATCAAAAGCCTAACTTAGTGCACAGCAGCTGGAATGAAACTGAAGGGAAATGGGAAATGTAAAGAGATCATTAGAGTGTAGATTTAATACACATTTTCCAAACTGATTAATGCTCCTGCATCTACAGTGCTGGGATTTACACCACATACAAAACTAGTGAAACAATTAAAGGACAGAAGTGTGGCCAATTTAGTCTGGGCTGGCAGGTTCCTCTACAATTAACCCCACACTGCCACCTTCTGATTAAATAGCGCCAGTAATCCTCCAACCACTTCCTTGTCATACTACCTCATTGTGAAAGCAATTTGTACCATTTCTTGATGCAGTTCCAGAGGAAAAACTCTGCTCTCATAAGTTATTTCCCTTCTCCAAGTGTTCTATAAAACATCTCATTAAAACACAGCCATTCATATCAAACATTAAATTACACTTTAGGTCTGAGGGCCCATACCTTTCAATTTCTTATTTCTTTCAGATCCAATATGAATCAAGACAAAACATAATATTCCTCATTTTCCCATTTGCATTGCCAAATTTGGATGACCTTTAAAAATGGAATATTTAGTTATAACAGCCTCTTTAAAAACAATAAGGCATCGCCCACAATGTGCTCTTTTGGTTCTTGAGTTGAACGCAGTTACTGTTGAACTAGTATTCAAAAGCAAACAAAAACCTTCCATTACACAAGTCTCTACCCGGGTTCCATCCATAATTAGGCCCACTAACACCTTTTATTGCTTACAAATGATTCTTTTCAGAGTTCATCTAAGACCACACAAAACTAGGCGCCCACGAGAAGTGCCAATTGTGGACAAAGAATTAAAACGGATACAAAAACCACTCAAAAACAAGATTATGTGCATTAAAAAGTGTCATTTGACCCACTGCCAGAGTTCCATTTTGCAAATATTGTAAACATGTTTAATCTGGAGAACTGAGGAGCGTGTGAATCATCTGAAACGGTGAGCGAAATGAGCGTATGACGACTCAGCGAGGCGACAGAATTAGAAGCAGCCTCTGTTTGATATTCTAAAATCCCCTTTAATCTTAAAACGCTGAGATTACTGCAGACGACCGAATCATATGGAATCGCAGATCACAGCAACACTGTTGTGAGTAATTAGCCGGTAATTTGTTTGTTTGTGTGCTGGGCACTAGGTTCAACGTGGCAAGCCGAGGGGGCCTGACGTGTGCCTTTCCCGAGAGCACACCATCGCAGCCGCCGCTGCAGGCTCCCATCGCCACAACTTCTACAGAGCTTTGTCCGGGGCAGGCTTTGCGCTGTTTGCTTTGGAGCGGACATGAATGCGCATTCAGATCCACAATGGAGTGACAACACAGAGACACAAAAACAAGAGCAGGCAGTGTGCAGGACAGTCCCGACACGGCCAGCAGCTCCCTCCACCCCACCCCCCAGGGTCAGTCCACCACAGGCTTTTTAACTCTTCCATCCAAATAACTTTTTCATTGGAGATTTCTTCTTTTTCTCTTTCTTTATATCTGTTTTAAGAAAAAAAAAACAAAACATAAACATAAGAGGAAGTGTGGGTTTGTATGCCTCTACCCGTTACAGCACAGGAAATAAACACACTCCAAGTGCTTAGTGCAGTAAAGCAGTAAATTAGCAAAAGCTGTATCAGTGTTACTTTTCAGACAACTTTTTGATTTAGTCACTGTCCATCTTTTAATGAAAATTTAGTTTTAATTTATTCAATTTTATTTACTCAACTACTCACTATCATGAAAAATTAAGATGACAATATCTTAATTGACAAGAACAGTTGTCAAGCTAATCATTCTTTAATTGTTGATTAGAATTGGAACAATTAATGCCACTGAACAGAGTAGCTGTGATTATAACAGTAACGCTGGCATTTCCCAATTAATCAGTTAAAAGATTTTGAGCACTACACATAAATGTGACCTTACAAAATGATTATCAAGATAACTTACTGAGAACATTGTCAAAAACATTTTCATGAACACAAAACTGCCGTGGACACAGTACAATGTTGTGTTCACTTCTTACCCCATCTTACATCACCATAATAAACATTCAACTTCAGTGTTCAGCCCTTCCCTCAAATAACACAGCAAGCTTATGTATCCAGAAAACTTAGATGAACACATGGGTTAGTCACTAGCTAACTAACAACAAGACTATAATGTTATATATGATAAACACATTGCTTATTTTCATAAAATGTGAATGGCAGCTACTAAGCTAGTTCAGTGAGTGAATTCAAGTGAAGTTGAGGTCATTTTGAGAATGCAGCAGCAGCAATCAACAGGAAGATAGCATTTTGGAAGTTACGGTCAGCCAGCTATGTTAAGTGGCTAAAAAGCTATCATGCTACTGCTGCATAGAGGTCTGGATGTGTAGGCATCTCTCCAGCCTCATGGTGTTTCTCTCGGTCAAAGTCTGCACACCCCCAACTGTGCACTTGGTTTTGAGGATGTTTTGCCAAATTTAAAGAACTGCCATACATTTGGGTTTTTACTCCCCAGGCATGGCAAACTGTCGGCCGCACCTTGCAGCTTAGTGAAGGTATGGCATGATGAGATGGACGAAACAGATGCAGCATGTCTGTGAGTGGTTTATTCAACCATGCTCTTTCCAAAAGTTAACTATGTAATAAACGGTTTTTGTTTTGTCATGCTTCGGTCAATAACATACTGAAATCAAATGTATTTCTGATGTCATGGTGCAGTGTTTGGTCTCAGTCATTACTGAGTAAGTCAGAAGCTCCTTGATCAATGAATATTTTAACACCACTTTTGTTGACAAAGTTAACACTAAGCTTTATGCTCTCACACAGAACCAAAAGAGTAGGGTTTAGAATGCTGGTCTATGATGGGTCAAGAATGCCACCTCACACTTAGAAATCAAAAGTAAGTCTACAAGATTACAGTAGAAAAGCAGAATATCTAACAGTAAAAGCTAAACATACCCCATAAGAGCACAGAAGGACTCTGAAAAGGGACCGTAGAGGAAAGCGGATGCCAAAAGCTCAAAGCTTTGTAGCCTTAGAGCTACAGCACGCAAAGCCAACTAACAAAAGAGAGATTCAGAGGAGGAAAACAGCCAAAGACAAAGATCTTCTGTGATACAGCAGCAACATAGACAAGCTCTGCTCGTCTGTAAAGACGACCGTTGCCAGTGTTACGACCTCTCCTCTAAGAAACATACCACTGCAAATGCACTGACTCTTCTACTTACAGCTAGGGTCGTGTACAGTATGGGATTGCATGTATTTACACTGGATACCACTTTTTATGGGACATCTGTGCTACTCAGAACTTTGAGTAATTACATATTGATTATGGATCTTAAGTCTGAAAAATATGTCACATATAAGGGCACTGTCTGTGGAACATTAAAAGAATTTGTGTGCACTCTCCAAAATACCCTGTGCCAACTATTGAACAAACAACTGAAAGTAATCAAAATGAGTGGCATGTTATGCTTTAGCTCTGTAAATATAACATTTATTTAAATGGCCAAAGGTCTCCCAGTAGAGCAGTGCCAACTAAAACTATGAATTTCACTATGAATTTTAATAGAATTTTTGCTTTTCATAGTTCACCATTTTCAATCATGAATTGCAAATGAGAGCAACATTTGACTACATTATAAAAAAAAAGGTTAACTGAAGTTGATCAATTATACATAATGGCGAGCATGCGTTTTTCCAATATGCATTTTGATTTGAAAGAAAAAAAAATGAAAGCAAAGAGGTAAATCATTAGATATGTGCTCCTCCATCCAGGGTCCATTATGGGTCATTAGTACAAAATGGAATGCATAACTTCCTCATAATACACATTTACTCTTTTGAGCCATCAAAAGTAGCAGGGAAAACAAATACTCATTATGAGCAAGTTTCAGATTTAACAGATTTAAGTGGTAATAGAACGGGGTCTGGCAGAAGCTGAAATGCAATCGGTTAGTTGAAAATGTAAACGAGCTCTTGCTGGGTGTTGGGCTACATGAGACCATGTGCTTCGTAATCTTAATGGGTCCTACACAGACTTACCCAGGTCCTGCATCAGTTGATTCATCTGCTGGTCCTCTTCCTCTTCCCTATGACAAACCGATACAAATAAAAACCATTTAGAAATGTTTCTGCAGAGCTATGATTTCCAGTGAACATTTTCACTTTGGTTGTCCCTTTCATAGGCCGACACTGTTCTGCATTTTACCAAGCAGGCTCGGAAGGAAACAAATTATGCACATCAAAAAGCTATTTATTCAACCAGCTATTACATGCTATTGGCATTCCACTTAAGAGATGAGAATGAGTCAATGGAACCTGCAGTAGATTTATATTCTCTAATCTATCTTTAATGTGTGACACAGAATCTTAATGCAGTACAAAGTATTTCACTTCAAATTTACCTTAGTGTTTCTAGATAAACTCCCAAGTACAAAATGGAATGTAATTGCAATGAAACGTACACAGGAGAGATGGCTCAAGAGACAGAGGTATACAGGGAGAAAAGAACAGAGATATTAGGAGCAGAGGGACAGACAAACTGAGGCACAAAGACAGCTGTGCACCTGGACAAATGCCTGACAGACACAGACGCAGAGACTACTGTGTACAAAATATAGAAGGAGATATACACGCTCACACATGCATGCACACACACAGGGTTACAGTAACAATGCGGTGCATGTAGGGACAGAGGTGTACAGGGGACAGGGGGGAGACACACACGTGTTTGATAATTTGACAGTATCCATCCTAACCTCAGCCTGTCCTCGTCTAGCCCCTCCACAATGGCGTTCCTGTCATTGACAATCTCCACCAGCTTCTGCATCAACTCTTCCTCTCGCTTCCTGTCTGCAGGGGTCTTCAGACGATCTGAGATCCACAGAAAAAAGTCAGCTTCATTTCCACATGTCAGGGTATGCAGTACTGTCTGATGATACTACAACACCATGACTCAGGTACAGAGTCAAGGGGCCCATTACACCAGAACACTGAATGAACTGCAAAGAGATTACAACCTCATGTATGTAACAACTCAACAGCAAACCCCAAGCATAAATCCACATTAAGCAAGGTACTGAAATACTGATGAACATGTAGAATGCAGCTGAATGAATGGAATTGTGTAGGGTTTATAACGCATGCTATATCAGTGTCCCTGCAGATGGGCGTCTGCAGAGAGATGAAATGGGATTCAGTGCCAGGTGCAGTGAGAGACAGCAGAGTCCTGCACAGTCCCCCATGTTTGAGTGAGTGCTTTGCAGGATCACCTGGCTTTTCCATCAATCTCCGCAACTCCTCTTCCACACCGGGCTGTTGCTCCTCCAAATCCTGAGTCTTCGCTCTGCGGACACAAAGCGTGAGAACATTTGACCATCCACTGCCCGATAAGAATATCATATATCAATATACACACCACCTAATATCAGAGAACTCACAGTGCAGATATAAGTGCCATATTCGGTAAGTAAATCAATAATCTCTTACATGTAGACCAACTCTGACTCCCGCCTCATGTAAATTTGTTTGTTCCGGATCAGGTTGAACCAGTCCACCATCAGTTCGTCCACTGAGCTTTCCTCGGCCCCCTCTGCAACACAAAGGCCAAGGTGTTGCAGACCATGGGTGCTCCACAGAACAAAAGTCAAGTCGCTTAAACTCAGGTGATAATGAAGTTCTGCAGGTCTGCTCCACGGGAAAGCATTGACTGCGCAGACACTTCCCGAATAAAAAACTTCACAACCTTCTTTCTTTAATATAAAGAACACCATTTCCAATGTTATCGTGGTGGAGAAAATTGAGAAAAGTTCAAAATTCTTTAACAGTTTCGCTTTCATATAAATTCTACCAGGAAAGCATGCAAACTAATGTAGCAGCGAGATTTTAATTGAACATTTCCTCTGGTCAGCTCTTTAATATCAGAGCGGGCGGGCCGGGGACTGAGGGACGAATACCATGAGGCCTTTATTAAATTTGTGTGCCTCTTATCAATTGGACAGGTGACTGGAGCGGCGAGTCTGGGCGCTGCGATGATATCGCTGTCGTGCCGACACAGGGCTCCTTTCAAGGTCACAGCAGGCAGGGTGATCGCACTTCCTCCTCCTCCTCCTCCTCCCGCTCTGCGTCCAGTCACCCGAGCTGGTCCCTCACTCTATTTCCATCCTTTACCTCAATCCCGCAGAGAGGAGAGGCTATCAGGAAGGGAACGGGGGCGACTCTTTGTGCCTCACTTACCACTTGGCTCATTTGGCTCTGGCTGGTGGAAATTGAACAGTTTTTGGGTCACACCCCTTCAGGCTACAGCAGAACCCCAATCTAAGCCCCAGATGGGCCCCCTTCGTCTCCCTCACTTTGGTACGGGAGCAGAGCGCCCAGGCTACCCCAAGACTGACAGACAGACACATACACACACTAACACACTAACACACTAACACACTAACACACTAACACACACACACACACACACACACACACACACACACACACACACACACACACACACACACACACACACACACACACACACACACGTACAGGGGCCACTCATTTCATTTTGTAATGGGCTGAAAAAATGCAGTAGCTCAAACCCAAGGACCGGCCATGACTGCAGAGCTTCACCAACTTCACCAGACTGGGAAATAAATGATCTCGAGGGGAATCAAATGTCCTACAAATTACATCTGTCCTCAAACTACTGCAGCATTCCCAAAAAGCCCTGCACCAATTGCCAAAGTCCCTCAGAGCCAATTTAATCTTGATCGTCTCCATAACCGGTGGTAGCATTAACGCAGAATCTTGCATTATATACGCAGGGAATTTTAATGAAATGTAGAAAAAGGAATTCCCTTGCGTTTTCAAAACACCGTTTTCATCACTAATAATTTTTGAACCGATGTGGATATTCTGAGATCTCAATGTACACTCTTTTCCAGAATAATCGCACTGGGATTAAGAGAGACATGGAGATATGACAGACGCAGCTGATCAGCTGTAGGGATTCAATGAGCGGGCAGGTAAACGGTCATTACAACACCGAATATTAGCCCAGATCTGGCGAGGTCAGAGAATCTGTCTGTCAAAAGACTGCCTTTGCTATGGACTAACTGGGAACCTTTAATGGAAGTATAGAGGTTTAAATTGTGACACTAATTCAATCATGAGAATGAAGTTGTTGAAGAAGCGGGCCATGAGGTGGAAATGACAAGGAAACCCCCCTCATTCATTTTGTGATGGCAAGTTTCAGACATGATGCCAATTTTCAATTATTTTTAACCACGTCAGCTGAACTCACGTGCTCAAAAATTTCTCACCACTAGAAAGTGATCAAGTATGCAAAACAGATGTAGGTAAAAACAGAAAGGTTTGCTTTGTCACTGAGCACACATTTAGAGCGTTTACAGAAATGATTTTTGAAACTATGGGTTTCTGAATTGGAAAAAATGTATACAGCGTCTCAGAACAATTGGCTACCATTTACATTAAGAGCCGTCTCCCCAGGAAGCAGGGCAGTGCATATAACACAGGTTTTAAGATCTGCCTTTGAGAAAGTGGAGATTTTAACGCACATATAGAGGCCAGCATGACCACAGATAACAGCTTTTTTTCAGTCGTCAGGACCTAGAGCTTTTTTGCCTGCACTTAGTGGTGATTTAAGCCCACTTTGGTGTAACAAACCGTAAAATGTCTTTGCGATGGAATGTTCGGAGGAGCGGAATTGACTCTGTCCTTCAGGTCTCTTCCTTGTTTTGAGCGTTAGCGTTGAGGTTATTCAGATATCACCCTGAGGACATGCTTCCCTAATGTCTGTCAGCTTCTCAAACTCAAAACGGCGAGGACATTTTTACTTGATGATCAGGTCAGCCTATCCACATCCTGTCGTCCTCTGAGGTCTCAACTCATTTCCCTGCTTCCCAGCCCGTGTGGTAATGTATTGCCCGAGATCTACAGCACAACGCGGTAATCACGCAGCTGAATGTTGTGTGTGTGTGTGTCAATATTAAAGTGTGACAGTGCCAGCGTAAAAACCACATCTCCCCTAATGCAAATCTTTCTCCCCTGACGAAGAGCGCCCCTTGTTTTACTGTCAGCTCCAGTCAGACGGCTATCAAGGAGCCGTTTCTGCAGATGAAGGGGGACCGAGGGTGGGGGTGCAGACACCCTCATAACCCCCCCTCGCTTTCGCTCACCTTCCTCGCTACGACGGAGCTGTTTCTCCAGCTCCACTCCCTTCTTCTCCAACTCGTTCAGATTGTTCTCAATATCCTCCAGCTCCTTCAGGATCTCCTCCTTAGGGATGAAGTCTGGCTTGCCCTGGAAAAAAAAAATCATTTTAATTAAGACATGCTTTTACTTATACATAGATAACATGCTACACTGCCAAATTTCATTAACACGTTCTCGCTCTCTTTTCGGTTTTCTCAGATTTTGGAGATGGAGGCATGAAGATGCACTTCTGAACATAAAAAATGTGATATAAAAAAACCAAACAAACTTTTCAGCTCCCTGAAAAGCCAGCTTTTCATTATTACGGAATTATGCATTTGTCTTTGATTTACTCATTTCTGAGCATTTTTTTTTTTTTTTTTTTTTTTTTTTTTTTTTACAAATGGAACTGCAGATGACAAATTTGCAACTCGTGGCCTGTAAATTAATTTTTCAGATGTATTACCATAATATGTGAAAAGCCTGCAGGAAGGTAGAGCACCAGTCACAGGGAGGGGAAAAAAAAAAAAAAAAAAAAAAACTTCATGAAGAACTGTACATCTTGTTGACGCCAATTTAATTAATTCTTTCAAGGTTTTGTCTCCTGTGCATTTTATCTAAAGATAATATTATCCCCAGGCAGCTTTATCTACACCACTCTAAATAAGCTCCTGCCAATTTCACCCACCCCCCTCAGACACACACACACACACACACACACACAGACACACACATACACACACACACACACAGACACAGGTCCTGTAGCACTCTGCAGTGTAATTAATATGTTAAAACTTACCTTGGGTGACTTCACTTCAGGCTGGGAGGCATTTGTGGATGATGAACCCTTCCCATTTTGAAAGCCTTAAAAGGCAGATGAATAAATTAGCTTGAATGGGGGGGAAATACAGATCATTTTCTTTGTTGTGTTCATTCATCGAGCTCCATATTCAAGTTCAATTAAAAGTGGCCATAAATCCTGGAAACCAGGCTGGAAAACAACTGGTCCTGGACAGTCAGTTAAGACAGGGAGTTACCATTCAGGAAAGAATCTACAGAGATTTAGGTTTCAAACTGGAGTGACAGGACACGCAGAGCACATGGTGAAAACAACATTTCCTTCAGTGAGGAAATGTACATAACCGAAACAGCAAAAGCACGTCAATTTCTGTGAAATTAAGGAAAACCTCTAAATTTACAGGTTTTTTTTTTTTTTTTTTAAAGCTTTTCCAGGAAACCTGCTTTCATTGCTGGTACAAACAATATTCCCAAATGCCCAGCAAAGCAAAGCTTTCAGATCGTCCCTGACATGCACACATCACCCCTCACATTTAAGAGACTTTGTGCTTTTTCTGCAGCTGGGTTTACACCAGGCCAGCGGCAGTATGAGGTAAACATCAGCCCTTGCCTACACTGGCTGTCATTTACATACTCTGTTGGAGCTCATTTGCGGCAAAGCCACGGAGCAGCACATAAAAGTAAAGGTTTCCATGAATGCCTTTGTGCTGCACTGTCTTATCACCAGAGAGCAATGGAGCTCCAGTCATGGCAAAAGAGCCACCCAGGAGAGGGAGGCCTCACCCCAGCTTCCAGGCCCGTTGTGCGATGGTTTGGGAGACGGTGCCCTTTGACTGCTGGGTGCAGTGGGAGGGGTGCTGGTGGGGGCTGCTGCAGGCCAGCCGGGAGCAAGGCCGCTGGGTGACGGCTTTGTGGGGGCCTCGGCCTTCTTTGTCTCCGTTTTGAAAGGGGGGTCTTTGGGCTCTGTGGTCCTGAAGGAGAAAAGGCAAAAGGGGGTGGGAGGAGAACATGAGAAACAATACCCATCCGCAGTCCTGTGGTTTACAGTGACCTGAATGGCTCTCTCTCTCTCACTCTCTCTCACCTCGGGCGTTTAGGGGGGTTGGATTGGTGCTATGGAAGAAAGGTCACCGGGGGCAACTCAATGAACTGATTTGGTGCTGCGTTAGGGGGCGGGGCTCAGATGCGGTATTCCGTGGGTCTCGGGTGGGTCGGGGAGAGGGACAGTGGCTTTGCTCTCAGCCAGTCCATCACTACAGAGAGGGGCGAAGCTGGGCGCCGGACCCGGCTGGAGAATGAAGGCACAGAAGCCCCGACCGTCAGCGCCCTTTTCCTGAAGTCAGAGCTTTTAGTTTCTCCCACCCTTGTGACCATGCCCACTGTCCTGAAGTGCATTAGAGGTGTGGGTAAAGACCAAAGAAAAAAATAAATAAATAAATTAAACTTACTTGGCTCCTTTCGTCACAGGCTTGAGTTTGGAACGCCAGTCTGCTGGGGACTCCGAGCTACTTAAATCTATGGCACAACGAAAATAAAAGAACAGATTAGGGGCTAACAGACTTAACCCTGGCAAAACCCTTCAAAGTAGCATACAAAACATTGAGGGGAAAAAACGCTGCTAAATATTACTGAAAGCTTTAATCATTCAGCTACTTTAATGTAGTTTATTGCAGAGTCACGCTCTGTCATCCTCTCAGTGTTGACTGGCTTAATAAATCCAGAATGCAAAGCAGACCTTTGATGTTTGAGGAGAAGGTGCTCTGCGGTCGAGGAGAGTCCTTGTTGGTGGTCTTGGTCCAGAGTGGTCCCGTGGTGGTTATGCTTGTAGTTGTGGTCGTGTTTAAAGGGGAGGAAGGTTCGACTGGTTTTCGTCTGCCTACACCAGGGCTGTTCTGATCCTTCTTCCAGCTGGGAGCTTCTGGCGTACTCAGTTTGTTACCAAACCTGAAGCAAAATGGCGGATTATGCCGGCAAGTTAGACATACAGGGCCAAGAGGCTGATGAGAATACATCTAACCGGTCAAGACATTACATGTCTGACTCCAAAGACAGACAGTAACAAATATTAAAATACTCATTACAGTCATCTGCTTAAGGAATGTCAGGGTAATGTGGCACAGAGTGGAAATACAGTGGAAGCACTTGCCGTTTAACTCTGACAGAACCACAATAAAAAAAAAAAAAAAAAAATGTTGCATCCCTGAAAACAGACGCTCAAGAAAATATATTGTAGGAGTCAAGGCTTTTTGATAAACAATTATATAAAACAAGTACACTGATTAAAGTGTAGCACACCAACCAGGTAAGTTATCACCTGAAAAAGAGCGTCCTACATTTATAGATTCACAGCTGCTTCTGTGAACAGATGTTGGGGGAGGATGTGGGGGGGGTGGGGGGGTGTGGACACCGACATCACTACCAACAGGCTGCTTTGCACATTAAAGGGTGGAGATAAGAAGGAACGCTGCACTTAGGTTTAGGGTAACCCTTGATTGTTCATTCACAAACAAAGTTACTAATTAAGATTTGGTAAGAAATCCCTCCTAAATCTGGTCTGTGATGCCTAGAATTAGAAGGGCTTACCAGATTACAGCTCAAAACAGCCCGGGTCCCTGAAGTGTTGAGGAAGTTGCGTAGTGACTATGTTCACATCCAAGCCGCGAGAAATGAGGAAGTCTCAGCTACCTTTCATCTCTTCTCATCTCTTCCCATCTTTGCATATCTCACTCCCTCTCTAAAACGGCAGCGTGGGCTTCTGCGGCTGTCTGTGACAATCACCCGCTATTAACGGCTAGCATTCATATCTTATGGTAATAATGTTTTTTTTTTTTTTTTTTTGAACATACAAGTGTGTCAATCAATCAAAAGGCGGCCTTTCATTTCAGTCACAACTGTGTTTATAATATATCTCTTTAAATGAAATCCCAAAATAATACCTCAGCTGCCAAGCACACAGCACACTCTCCCCTTCCCCAAATACCTGCCTCAATTGTAATCCACTTATCGCCTAAAAAAAGAATGTATTGAGGCTGTATATTAATCCAAAAAAACCAATCAGATCAACTTCATTTACAGTACTGGAAAGATCTATTCTATAAGGAGGGGGTTAGCACAGCCAGTTGAGAATATGCCTGTATTACCGAGTAAAAGGAATGATTATTCTGAAAAATACAGAATAGAATAAGGGTTGTATTGTTTGATGATACCATCTTCAATTTCATAATTTCCATATAAAACGAAGGAAAGGGACCCCTTTCATGCTTACACCTCCACAAAGCAGCACGTAAACAAGGCATCAGACAGACATCATTTAGAAATATGATCAAAGAACAAATGTGTGAAGATAAACGACACTGTGGTTGATCAATACAGTGTAATATCTTCTCCACGTCTCTCAAAACGATTGAAAAATATTACATGCATTCTGTCTGCCACAAGAGGTCACTGTTTCTTGCTATGAGAGGTGTTCCCCCATCTCTCTCATCAGATATAACAAAGCATTTCTCATTTGAAATAAATCTCACATGAATGTGAAACTACCGTTTAAACTAACACTATAAGCCTGAATTTGGCTTGGCAGTTCAACAATCTTAAATGTGCAAATTAAGTGACAACAAATACCAATTGTAGTTAAAATAAAATAACTTGGTGACATTGGTCCCCAGTAGAAATAAGTCTATTTTAGGCAAAGTACTCGACCCAAAGCCATATATCTAGCAGAGCAGAAAAACCATTAAGACCTAAGGGTCCTTGGATAATGCACGCAGTGCGCTGTGAAAAATTAAATCAACCATTTCAAAACAAAAGACAAATGGTCAATTGAGCTTTGGCTGCAACTTGGACACTGGGGAAGTATCGTTTATGCTGCTGGACATACAGTAATGAAATACTGCTAGCAGCAGACATATGAATTCGTCCATTAGAAGGTAACATGCATTCACCTGTTTTCTGCAGGCCGTAGCCCTGACTGATAAGTGGTGTTGTTGTTGTTGCTGTTTCCCTCAGTCAGTTTCTTTGTAATCAGCAGCTTGGCCATTTCCTTCGGCTCCTCCACTTTCAGCAGCACTCTGCCCTTTCTGCTGCCCTCCTGGGCGGCAGTCGGTCGGCTGATGGGCGTGCTTTCTGGCGTCGTGGGTGTGGACTCGAAGAACCTTTGCCGAGCTTCCTGGGTCTTCGAGGCCGTGGAGGTCCAGGGTTTGGCGGTGGAGACTGGGGCCGGGGCCGGGGCTGGGCTGGTGGGCTTGGGGCTGGTGGCTGTGACGGCTGGGGTGGAGAGTGCAGGGGAGGGGCGCGAGGTCACGCTGCTGTCCTTCTTGGTGGTGAGCCAGGTGGGCCCGGCTTTTGCAGGAGCGGGCCCGTTCCTCTGTAAGCCCCCAGTGGCAGGGGCCTTACCGCCACTGTGGGTACTGTCATGGGTGGTACAGATGAAGCTTCCTGCCACAGGCCCCTTCTTATACGTGCCAGAGAGGAGTATATTGGAGCACTCACTGCACCTATTGGAAATTATACCCACAAATAAAATAATCAATATCAAAAGATGCATCTATACTCAAAATGGTTTCAAAATATTGTGAAACAAAACTCTTACTTGAAACAGTTCCTGTGGTAGAGATTCCCATCCACCAGGTGGCGCTGGACAAGGTGAACATGGTTTTTACATACGGCACAGGTGCTGCTCAGCGTACCCGTTTTGCTGGAGTTGTCGGCTGAAACCTTCTTCTGTGGAAGAAATGATAAATAATTAATAACCCCAAAAACAGCCAGATTAACTGGGCATAATGTCCTCTATCAGCATAAATTAATCAAACCAGTTGTGCATAACATCTAAACATAACTTAAAACAAGCATTTTTCATGTTCTTATTTAACAAACATTCTCAAAACACTGCAATAGTGACATTTTTCTTCACTAGAGGGTGCTCAAATGCTATTCGTGAAATTGAATTTTGGTACTTGCACAAGGTGTATGTGTAAAGAAAGGCTCAACAGTGTTAAACACTACTCTGAAATTAAAGCAATACATCATATCAAGTGATTACAAACTAATGTGCAACATTGGTCTGAAAAGCTTTAATACTTTGTCATACGCATAGACAACAGTGTCAAACAGGATTCTCTGTGAGCAAGACCTTTGCATTCTGAGCTCATGAGATAAAACACAGCAGTGAAAGGTTTATGGCTGCTTGACTTGGGCGTGGAACAGCATGATACCTTTCCTCCAGACAGCTGCATAACCATTAGCAATGCTTAATATCAGTGCTTTTTTCCACAGGCCTGGAGGTCTGTGTCACACCCAGCAGAGCTAGGGAAACAATGAAACTGTCTTTTGGCATTAGAGAGGGAGGGATTCAGCATTGTCTGGACAGAGCTGTTATGAAATAATACCCAGGAGTTTTAAAAATAACTCTGGCCAGATATCTTTTGTTCTTTTCGGGAAGGCGTGAAAATTGGGCTTGGCTTGAAAAAACAAACGCGTTGCCAGTCAGCAAAGTACCATCGGCAGCAGGACTGAATGGCTGGTGGTCCCATCTGCACACATATGCCTTGGACACAGCTAGCCACTGATAAGTTAGCATGTGCTGAAGTAAGTGAATGAAAGGTCTAGCAAGGACTATGATCACATACTGCCTACATATATGGTATACGGAAGAGCAAAACAAACAGAGTCCCATCTGCTATTGCAATAAAACATTCAGAGGTCTAGCTTTTTGTACTCTTATAACATTATTATTATACAGCTCTATCTCTTCAGACTGCTGGAGATACAAGCCCAGTCCCTTCAACTGTAAACTGCCCACTGATAAAAAAAAGTTAATATTTAATCAGCCATCTCACATTAATTTTCACCTGCTTGGTGCCATTGTGGTACGATTACATTAACGTTATGTGATTATATTGATTAGCGACTGAGAATTATCATCATTATTTGTTTTTAATGAGTGCAGAAGTGAGCACAATGTAGTCAGACAGGAAAACCTGGCTGACTGGTTGAGGTGAGAGAGGACTGCTTTGGCAGCACTGCCTGCCCAGACAGGAGCTGTGAACACGGTGCATTTCAAGGAGGCGTGCATTTGCAGTGTAATCTGAGAGCTCGGTCTATACTACCATACCACAAAGGACTTCACACTTCAGCCCCTGTTAGCGCTGGGCCGAGATCACATGACCTACACTCACTTCACCAACAGTTACACTGCGAGGGGATACCCCCCTTCCACCATGTTCCCATTTCCAATATTGCAACCTAATATTACCATCAGATCCGCAGGCTGAAACCAGACACCTGCGGTGTTTGTGTGCATACATACGGCTCCGTGGCGGGGGCTCTTGCCTGATTGGCTGCTCGGGATTGTTTAGGTGAGGGTTTGGAGGGGGTGGTGACCGTTATGGTGGGGGCTGGGCGGCTCTCTGCAGCGGGTCTGGAGGGGAAAGGTTTTGCGATTACAGGTTGGTTCTTCTTCCCCGACGGCTCCTCCGTGGAGTCCTCCGCTGGCCTCTTGATGCCTGCCATCCCGCCAACTGAAAAAGCAAAGCACAGCTGTGAGAGGTTACCTGTGCTTTGAGACCTGCTGACCAGAACAGGAAAAAAAATTGTCTAAGATCTGTCCCATATGAACTAATTCACTTTGTGAACTTCAGGAGATACAGAAAAGACAATCTAGTGTAACCCAGAAACTAAAGTCATGACACAGCAAAAAATTTATCAAAAATACATACATTTGGGACACACCCCTCCTTCCAGGCATACACATTCACACATGCACACAAACCTACAAAACAGCATTCTTCTGTGATTTATTATGTAGCTGGAATTTCATACGCTGCTATACAAAAATCATTCATTTTGTCATTTGCAACAGTGACTAATGTTAAAATCCAGTCTGAGCTTATCGGCACAGCAGGAATTCTCCCTGTCCATGCCTACACTGTCAAATCAACGTCGACAGCCACTCTTAAGCATTAGGAGCTCCGGGATCTCTGCATATCATTTATTTCAAACCCATAAATTACTGTTATTTACCTTTTTTTGTCTATTCTTGTTTGGGCTCCAAGTGCAGCCTAGTACCAGTGCATTTAAGCAATATCACAGCCAGCAAGCTGTTGTGAACCATTAGTATGGCGAGGAAGCAAAGCATAACACATGCTGAGAATGAAATTATAACATTTAATCATTTTTTTTTTTATTATTAAAAAGGGATAAAAACAAGAGCAGATGTCCATATATATACATTAAAAAAAGACTTTGGGTAGCAGAAGAAAAGCTTTTCAAACAAAACTATTGATCGAGTTTAAAAGCATTTGGCTGGCCAGCTGCATGCCCATGAAAGACCTGGCTCAGCAAGTCACTTCCTAATGAATAGATTCTTGTAAAGGTCTATAGAAGATTCCCCCGGAGTATTTAAAGTAAAACATGATTGATGTTAACAGTGCAATTAGGCTTAGTGGATGCAGCACTTTTGCACTTTTGTGCCTAATATGACCGCAGACTAAAATCCCTAACGGAGGCAAAAGTGGTGAAACGTGTATACAAGCGGGACCATTATACACCCTCAAATGCAGTGTTACAAAATCCAAGGCTCAATTCCTTCACTTGATTGCTTCAGGTTTGCCCGTTTTCGCTGATTCATCAACAACTCTACAAAAGCACCAAATGCACCCAAAGGAGAACACAGCTCTGTGCGCTCAAAGCCTGCGGCACCTAAACACTGCATGTACTGCTTCCAAAAAGACAACGAGGCCCACGATCCCACTTCTGACTGTGGCGTCTATCAGAGGGCCAAAGGAAAGTGGCAGCAAGCTTACTGGGATTCCGGCCATGGAAGTAGTTGTAATACTGAGAGACATAGGTGAGGATGCTGAGACGGTCCGGAATTTTCAGTGCGACCATGTCTTCCGCATCCAGCAGCGCCGGAATTCCCAGCTGGTCCTCCGCCACACGGAATGCCTATAACACAAACACAGGCCGCTGGGATGAGTTCCAAGTTTTCTCAGGTCGCAGCCAAGCCACTCTTCACCCAGAAACGGCTGAATCATTTTATTGACTTTCTTGTAGGCGTACAACATGAGAAAAAAAGCATACATTCCAGCTAAATATACATACCCGTCTGCACATTGGTCCACTCAACATGATAAAATGTTTATTCACCTGACCGTTCGCTTTGTCAGAAACAAATTTCCTTGATAGACTCTCTAGTAAAAAATGTTATAGAATGACATGACAAATAATGAGTTTTTTTTTTTTTTTTTAAAAAAAAAACTGGCCTCTTATGAAACTTTGCAGTTTCAGGAAACTCCATGTCAAAATAAACCGTCAGACCTCAGCCACATTAATCTGAAGTGAACCAGAATGCTTTTTTGTGAGGTTTTTTTATAATGTCCTAGGCCTGCTCCATGTTGCCTGGGATCCATAATTAACAGCATCTACAGACCAGATAATAAACAGTTTCCAGAAAAAGATTAGGCCAAGAATGTGAGGCACAGCCTCCCACTTAAGGCAGCCAGGACAAGGGCATTTCCTGTGGGCTCACAGGCTTAGCATGAAGCTTGGGTGAGATGGGAGATTTGGAAGAGGTGCGGAGGAGTTCCTGACATTGAAAGCACCAGTTTTTGTGAGCATGTATGCATGTATGTTAGGGAGGGGGTGGACCAAACAGACAAGCAGGTTATCACACTCTGACTGTTGACAGCATAGATCTGCTGTGGGTGATGACTGAAGTCTTCTGAAAATACACCTCCTGGCTATGGTATTTATGACGACAAACAACAATCACACTTTCACTTGAGCCCAAGGTTCATTTTCAGTAATACATCTTTCTGGCTACCCTCAGGTACCTAACCTCACCTAACCTTCAGTCTTTGGCAAGGCAGTGGAAACACACTTTATATTCACAATGTAGGAATCTCACGGAGTCCACACTGCAGAGGAAATTAACTCACATAATCCAAACATGAAATGGAATAAGGCTTTCCTGATCAGTACCACAAAATCAGCTTAAAAGACATTACATTATACCATTTAATTAAAATGAATGTCCCCAATTTAGTACAGTAAGAGCCTTAAACTGGAAAAATGGATGTGCAGAGTATCATTCATTTCCTCCTCTCAGTACCTTGGCCTTAATTTAAGGGCCCTCATTCTGCATTATTCTAAAGCAGACCCAAATGATGTGAATGCAACCACAGCATTTGTCTATACAAATCAAAAATAAAACAGTCCGCTAATTTTCCCAGTCCACATAGATCTGATCAACCTTGAAAATGCGATTAAAATATGCCCATATTTCAGGTGCTACAGATGTTATGACATCGCACAGACTCTGAAATAATATTTGCATATCATGTCATCCCATGATGACTGTAAAACCTGATTCATACCTTCACATGAGCTCATATTGCATGACACAAAGGGAAACTTGAACATGTCATAATCACAAAAATGTGGTGAGTGACATAACTCATATCCTTGAAGGTCAGGTGGTTCTGTGTTCAATCAAAGGTCAAGATTACCCATCTTCTTCAGCTGGTACTGTGAAGTCTTGGGGATATTGAACATGGGTGTTCTAAGCCTACACACTGAGAAAACAATGACACCAATACATACAAACAATGCTGAACCTTATTTTAGGACTTCAGTGAAAAAGTACTGGACCAATGGACCAAACAGTGGTGTGAGTCAGCAGTTTCCCTGTAGGAGAAAATGCAAGGTCATGTTCACATGAACGACAGCTACAAAAATAAGGGGGGGGAGGGGTGCCTATGTTTTAGGGAACATGGTCTTCAGGCTGAGGGCAGGAAATTTCAAATTCAGTGACACCACTTTTCCAGTCTGGACAGAGGAAGTAGCTGCACAGCACGGGGTCTAGTTTACCCTGAGTCACTCGAACCCGTTAATGCCGTTATTGTGCAGTTCTCACCACGCAGTACATGGATGTTGTTGTGTTACATTTTACGTCCTCCTGATTTATCACCCCTGTATAGCTACGATGAACCCAACAGCAGCACTGAGAAGTGGAAATTTCTCCAGCAGCGACATCAGAGTGATTTGGTTTCCGTCTGCTTACACCTCCAACAGAATGTAGACCACAGGCAGGGCCAGTCAGGCTGGATTACCTCTGTCAGGAGCCACAGGAGACTGCATTCAACTGAAAGCTACTGGAAACACTCTGTGAGGCTGCGTTGTCTGCCAACAAACAGCCCTTTCTCAAAACAGCTCAGCTGCTGAGCTCAGCCCAGCCAACGCCTGTAATTACAATCGCATGTTTAAATTCAAAAGACTCTGACCCTGTACGCTCAAGTCAACTGCAGCGAGTCAGACCCACGCACATAAAGTTTCCTGTTCTACACTGAACGCTCTGCAAAAAGCTCAAATACAGAGACATTTGCCGGTCTTTATCCTTCTGGATTAGTGGTGTTTTAGGAGATATCCAGAGTGCCTGTGCTCTGAACATGTTCACTTCATACACATGGAGTCTAAAGTCCTGGCTGGGAATATTTCTCCATGTGTCAGCTTTGATCACCGAAATCACAATGCTTCCTGATGCGTCTCAGACTCATGGGCACATGACCATGTATGATATTCCCAGGAATCCAAGGATAAAATTTGCTTGAAAGTTAATAAGTATTATTATAATGAATATGTTTTCTTCAGGTTATGTTGCACAGCAACAAAACTACAAATAAGCTTACAAAGAAGACAAGTCAGGGAACTATTGTTTATGGACTAATTCTATTTGCTGCAAGCAGCACACACTGAATTGATGACCAACGTCTCTTTCGGATCCCTAAAAACAAATGATGGCAAGCGTCATTGCAAACAGAAAGTTCAACTGCCAGTCAAAGGTCAGGATGGTGGGACAGCGGTTCTTTTGTTCTGAAAAGACATGCATGTTTAAATGGTATGGGTTATGTATTTCAGTGATTACTGTAGTTAAGTCTTAGAAGCTTACAGGGGAACCCAACTTAAGCAGCGCTGCTAGCTTTTTCATAGAGCTTTTATCACTGCTTTACATTGTCTTTGCAGTTAGCCACATATCATTGTGCCTGTGTGTTTAAGTAACACCACCTGAGAATAATTATCTGGTACCTGACTCTTTGTACCCATTAGCCATTCACTCACCCTTATTGGAATGTTCCTTCAAATCCTTTAGCTGTCACTCCCTTAAAGACGAAATACCTCACAAGCATTTGAATACAATACAAGGAGACATTTAAGTTTCTCTGTCAGAATGCCTTCGTTTCCTTTCGCTGATTTGCTTTTCGCTGTCAAACAATATGCTAAATTACATTAACAATGGAAGTCTTCAGCCCAGGAGAGTGAAAGCACCAGCACAATACAAACCTATTTAAAGTTCCTAAAAACAACAACAGTGAATCCACCCCCATATAAAAGAATTCTGAGAAAACTGTGCATCCATTATTCATAACCCTGGGATGAACAGGTCAATTGTTTATTCAGTGGGAGAAGTGGAAAGCAGAACAATGAAGCCCACCACTCAGCTGACCCCTGGGTCTCTGCAGGGTCTACATGGACTTCCAGGTCAAAGATCCTGCATGGTAAAACTGCCCTCCCTCATCAAAGTCAATGTCCAGAAAAAAAAAAATATATATTATTTTAATTTTTTCCTGAAACTCAGCAAAATATAAATAACACACACTTCACTGTTATTAGTTCTTTTGTATGCTGAATGGTGTATTTACTTAGCATTTTGTTTGCTTAATGTGAGGCATACTTAGGAACATTTTACACAGTGGCCACACATCTAGAACCAGTTACCAATTAAAAATGAAACTCAAAGTGTAGCGCTGAGCTCACTAATTACCTCCTTGCCAAATTTAACTGAAAACCATTTTAACAAAACCCATGTTATATTACAGTAACTCTTTAATAATTTTATAGCCTATAGATATACTGTCAATTGGCATTTCTTGATGTTTTTCTCTCAATAATCAGAAGCCAAAAACCCTCAGCTGACCGTTCATTGTGTTTCTGGGTGACTGATTACTATTACTGCCACACTGTGAAAATGCTTTTGCATAAGAGGGCATCACTCACACATCACACAAACACAGAAAATTGTAAAAAGAGTAAAGAGTAAAAGTAAAGAGCACTGCCAGATCAGGAAGTCATTTTTCATTGTCTGGTAGCAATTAACCTGAGGGTTATACTATTAATGTTGTTTAGTAATATGGTTGTGTAATAGTGGAGTGTTTATACTGGGGCCATTCCATATGAGGTCAAGTAGAAGGTATCCACATTTTTGGTGACAGAAGGGGTGTTTACTGTAACACAGATTCAAGTGAACCACAACATTCCTGGGGCAAATATCACATTTTCCCTATGCTGCAGGTACGCAATTTGAGTGGAATCCTTTTCATGCAGCAACACAGAAAAGTAGTACCTTTTCCAATGTAGACACTGACCATTAAATATGAAGGTTTATATCAAACACTGTGATAAGCAGCCATTTTCTTCTACTGCATGTGTGTGCCTGGGTGAGTTTTTAAACTTTGCCATGCATGTCCCTGGTAATTAAAACAATTATACTGCACATAAGACAATATAAAAAATAGGAACGAGCTGAGCTGTGAGGCTGAAAGACTGTGCTGTGCTGAGAATCTCGACTGTCCTCAGATTTCAGCAGTAGCATATTCAGGAACAAAGGCCTGCATCATTAGGAAGCTGCAGCACCGGACCAGGACTGCAGTGCATCCACTGTGCCACACAAAGCTGGACTTGTACAGCGCTGAATAGATACCGCACAGCCAAGAGGCGGGACATAACCTATGACATTGCTGAAGGCTAATGCAGGCCGTCTGCGAGCCAGGCATATGTGCTTAACTCACTTTCAAGTGAACAAGCCTCTGCTTCACAAAATGCACGTATAAACTGCATGCAGACACTTGTTATCACCGTCATCTTATTTCATGGGGTACGGTTTACTTAAGCTTTGCCAACTTTCGTTTTCATAGGCCAAGAAACAACCACTTCATCAATCTTACCAACACACAACGTATCGGAAAGCCCCAGACGTTTCCCTCCATTAATAATGTCACTAAGTGTAACATTCTCCAATCAGTTTGAAAGAGAGGGTGTGAGTTACATTTTTGATTGTGATCCTGTGATTTGGTATTATTCACGGTCTAAACAGCATACATTCAGTTCCTTATCCACCATGTCAGTTAGGGGCATGAGCTACCCTGCCCTAAAGGTTGAGATGCTACATGTTAAGGTCAGAGACAGCAGCATTCATTGTCATTAATGCTTGCACACTTCCTGTCCTGATGTGATTTCTGCAGTGTTAGGCTTAATAGGGTCATTAAACTGACTGAACACATACCGGATTACACAAACTTTCAGTACTATAAAATCAATCTCCATACTTTTAGGAGAAATTCTAAAATTCTAAAATGCCAAATATGCCATCTGTGTTTGGGAGGATCTCTTTATTCTACATCCAAGCTATACAAGAATTGACTCAATTTGAAGGACAACAAGTAATTCATTCCATTTAGTGAATTGAAATATTAATTACTGGTACTTCTCCTGTCTTATAGAATTTACAGTAATATTATTGAACATTAAATATTGTTAGAGGAAAAAAGAGTTATTTAAAAGGAACTAGTACTCATGTTTGCACATTTCACAGAAGTAAATCATAATCATATAGCTACAGAAGATGTTGAGGTTTTTCCCACCAAAACAATGTAATAAGAACATTTTCTTTGCCCTTCTCTGTAATGTAAAGATGCTTCTTTTCAAAACAAAAACTATCAACTGAAGAGTAAATGTTAAAGTTTTCCTCATGAACAGCAAGACTTCAGTTCCCTAATATACAATAATGCAATGAATTGAATCACAAAGGAATGTATTCTCTGTCCAATCAACAGCCCCAACTGCTTGTGTCCCATAAGTACTTCACATATGGGGTACAAGCAGTATGCTACTTGTTCAGTAGTATTTTAAGCTTAATTTTAGTCATCTGGCTGCTCAATTCAACCATTTACTTTTGACACAGGAAACACCTTCCACAATCCATAATTATTCTTCACATTATTTTAACTACCTATGCACATACATTTTACTAAGAATTATTACATCTTTGAGAAGTAAATGCTTTTACTCGCAAGGAAATGAGTTTTAAAAAAAAAAAAAAAAAAAGAAAATGATGCCTGTATGTCTACACGTTACCTGCAACAAAGTTGGAACAAAATGAATACACTGGAGGGCTTTTGTGGACATGCTTTATAGCCATGAAAAACTTGAAAAGGCAGTTCCTTTCAAGTAATGTTAAAATCATGAATGTTTCTTACCAAATTGTTGTTGTCATAGACATTTTCTTTCTTGAGGGAATCATAGTCTCTGGGGAAGAAGGAAAGAGTTATTAACTTTGCTCAACATGAATACAGGTTATGTCTACCTGAACTTGCATTGTTTCACTGTTACAAAAAAAAAATCAATATGGTCAATTGTGGTTCTCAGGGCCAGTTTCTCAGACATGGCTTAAGTCTAGTCCTAGAATCGAAGAAAGCTTTGAAGCTCTCCACGGAACAATGTTGCTTTGGTTCTTGCCAAGGAAACTTGCCCAAAGTGTCTGGCTTTATTTGAGGGGTTTTTGCATACATCATACAGTCGGATATGCATCTTCTAAGCAGTACAGGTATTCCATGACATAACATACCCATGAACGGACATTCATGTTTTTCGTTTGTGCTACAAGACCTGGAGGACCTAGGTCACCTGTGTAACGTGAAAGGGAAAGGCGGAAGTATGAATATACGCAATGGCACTACTCACTGTCCATAATCATTACTAATACAGCAGAGCCAATGGGAACGGAAGCCCATCAGATCTCAGAAGGTCGCACCAAAATACACACATTTAAAGAATTTAAATAATCCATTGATTGGAATCAATACCTTAATATATAAATAAACCTTAAAAATTACATAAATCTATAACTTAACCAACAATGAAAACAGCAATGTGGTCTCCTGACAGCACACACTGGTGCAGTCCAATAGGTACCAATTATGCTCTTTCAGCTGAGCCATTCCACAAAATGTATGGAACTAGGGTTTTATTTTGAAGTTTACAAATGCAAAGTGATTTGTTGTTATTTACTGCTTGCTATTAAGCATCACGGAAAACACAAATAAGCAGCTAGATAGCTGTGGATAGGTGTGGTTTATCCTGGCCAGCTAGGTAGCATCAATTTCAGCCATTTGGCATCAGACCAGTCGAATACTTCAAAACAGGATTTGTAGAAAAAAAACATTTGTTAGCAATATTGCCACAGTATGCCCATTTCTCTAAATTTGATTGTGTTTAAAATATTTAATCAATGGAACATGTCATGGCATTTTGGTGTAACACTCGCCTGCTTTCGTAGTAGTTAGAATGCTACCTCTGCTTTCATACCATATTTTGCATATCAGAGATCCATGAGAGGCACTCCTGTATTCTGCATTATCTAGAGCTATTCCAGGATCAGGATGAAGATCTCTGAAAGAAGTGGTGAAAATAAAGCCTGGGGGACTCTAAATGTCGTAGCCTTAAGATTTCTGTTTCTACACCCCCACCAACAACTCCATGGTGCTTTCTTTATTCTCCTTGCACTCTTTGTAATTACTTACCTGAAAAAACCCTTGTTTGAGTATTGAATGGATCTGCTCAGTTGTGGGTGGCACTCTAAGATGTCATAGATCAGACTGGGCGCAGGGCACTTGTGTACACTGCCTTCACTCATAATGACAGCAGCTCATTAGTTGGCAGTCTTCACACCAGAGGCCCACAGATGGCTAACCTTCACTCTAAACTGGATATCTTAATCCCTGATGCAAACCCTTAGATAAAGCACTTTTGGGTGTTGAATAACAGGATATATCCCAGATATAAGTTACAATATGTATAATCTGATATTTTGATCTTTTAAGGAGGCAAACAAAGTCAATAATGGCTTAATGTAATCTCGGTTATGAATGGGAAGGACCATGCATAACCCCATCTACAGCAGAACCTCAGTAGTCTGGAAATACTCCTAAACCTGGTGGGTTATAAACCTAGAAGTGCCTAATCAAACTTCTGCCAAATCAAATTTGAATAGGTGGAAAAGGGATGAATGGACTTGTATATAGTTGGACTGCTAATATGTGTCTGCCTTGGTATTGGGTGAATAAATCTGTAATGAGACAAATGGCCGGCTAGCCAGTTAGGGTGCAAAACAACTAGACATGAAAAGAAAATGGAGCTCACTAGCTATCTAGAACTGAACTGAAAACACCACACTTCTTATCTAGATTACCATGCAATTCAAAAAGGTGACCATTAAACTGGAAAAAAAAATTAGGCTACACTTTCCATTGACAATACAAGTTTGAAAGGTACAACTTTTGCAACCAGCTGATTAGACGAAAAGCTATGTTGTAAAGCCAAGTTTTAATCATTTTTAACTATACACATTGTCCCTGTACGAACAGAGCCCTTGTGTACAGCATCATGTTGGCATCGTTGGATGATCTGATAAAAGGTTTATATTTGGACCCTACAGCCCCATCAAAACAAAAGGATGGCCTAGCAAACTCTGCACATGCCTTCAAGCCATGTAAGACTGCTAGAAACATCAGTGACCTAGTTTTTTAAAACACTATTCTTTCAAGTTTGAATATTTCTGCAGTTATATTTTCTTATTGTTTTACCTTGTCTGTTACACCTGACTGTAGGCTACCGCTTTTAGTTCCAGTGTTTGTTTTATACAATACACTTTGTTGTCCTTAAAGATAGATTTTAATAACCTCAGAAGCACGGTGGTAGGTTTTTTTTTTTTTTCTTTTCTTGTGTAAACTACACATCTGTTTGTAATTATGCCTAATTTGAACACTTTACTGAATGACCACAGCTGCACTTCCTGGAATGACAGTATGAACGCATGACAGCCATCTACATGTGGAAACATAACAGCATTCGTTGTGCAATACAAATGACACATGCACAACAAGCCATTCTCAGATTGCGGTCATCTCTTCTATGGAAAATGTGCTGTCAAAAAGCGAAACCAAGTCAAATCCTTCACTCAGGCAATCTTCCATTTTGTTCTGTTAACCCTCGTTTTGGTCTGTTCACCCATTGTATAATGTAAATGGTAAATCGTGTAATAATGTAAACTGAGTAAATCTTTGGAGCTTTTAAAAATGAGTGGGCAAGCACAGTTGTTTACTGAATGGGTGAAACCCCATTATTTCCAGCGCTCATTTTAATGTGTAACAGCTTGAGGGATTTAAATATAGAGTGCCTGCCAACATACTGAACTTTGCAGCTTGGCACTTCAATTGAACAGTAGGCAACTCCAAATAATAATAAAAAAATGTATTATGCGACTTCCTACAGTCTTTGTATGGTAATAATCGTGCGCAAACTGATAATCCGATAACTACCCAACATTATCAGCTCTACTCTCCCGAGTGGCCACTGGTCCCACACTTTCTTGTTGTACGAAAATGTCGATGGTTGCAAGACAACAGATTACAAACTGACTGCTCGAATAAAACTATTTAGTGCCATTCTGACATCATCATCATGAGACAACTACATTATTCTAATCAAACAATTGGCAATTGGCAATAACAACATACCACAAAGTTTGCCAACTTCGTTGGCTGTGGATTTGAGCATTGAAGATGCATGTTTGAAAGCATTAAAAAGCTTTATAACTGAAACCTTGGGACACCGATACATTCTTCTCGAATGGTGGTAGTTGCTCTGCATGTTCCAACATGTTTTAAATCTTGCAATTACCTACATCACTTTCGCATTTGTATATGTTGGCGAATTGCATTTTTTTTTCTTCAAGCAATACCTACAAACACGCTCAACATCACACTCAATGGTAGCCTACATCACGAACTAACATTTGCGCGTTACAATACTCTGTCAGATCTTCAGGTTAAACAAATGATCACTCAAAATCCCGCTGTAAATTCACGTCCTTTCGCATTTGAAGTTCCGTAACTTAGCTAGCATATGCGTTAGCCCGCAGCTACCACTTTTTCAACAATAGTGCAGATAAGTAATGTGTTTCTTACATGAGGTCCGGTCTGTGCTTGTGGATAAGAGCACAGAAAGCCATTCCGTCCCTGAAGGAGGTTGTCATGTTGGTAATTGCCACATCTCGATACCCAGTGCATTGAATTTTACACCACTGCTGTAGCGCCTTCACAGCAGCCATCCTTCACAGCCGAGTGTATTGGCTTTAATGTGACCAAGAGTTGTCCAAGTTTTGGAAATGCTGTGGAATGTTGAGTACATCCAGTTGAATGGTGAAGTCGGCCAGTGGGCTGTAGGGTCTCTACATACGAAGTATTAAAGTTGTCGCTTAAAAAAAATGCCTCACACGAAGGACACTAGCAGGACACTAAACTCGAAGTGCATTGAAACTGAAACAATACCTGAAAAGGTTTCTATCGTGACGCGTATGGGGTGGAGACTGTGTGTTTAGTATCAGCCATGATAGAAACTTTGAAAGTTGATTGTTCCGGATTGAGTCAAGGTGCAGTGCGTTTGATTGTTTTCAATTCTCATTGCGTCCCACACCTGTTAATTACATTGCATGTGTCTTTAATATGTCTATAATTATAAGTAGATGATATAATGCGATATATTTTACACTTTAATGAACTTTTCAGGGACTCGTGGTAATATTTCAGATTTGAAAAGAGAATGAGCTGTCATTACGTGATGGATCTGCGTGCCTCAAGAATAGGGTATTCAACCAGGTAACTGTTTCACCGCCCCGTCAAATGACAAGTGTCAAAAACACATCTTCCCGCCCATCACGTTGTCTGTCAGAGTAGAAGGTGATTTATATTGAAACTTAAAATGAATATAATTTTTGTTGAATAAAAATGAAGAGATACAAGTATTTGATTTGTCTTTAATCTTCTATACCACATTTCAGTAAGCATTGTCATTGCATTGTTTGTTTCGTACAGTTTTGTTTATTAAATTCCAGCTAAAGATGTCCAGTAAAATGCAATTCACACCAAGTCAGTAACCTTTCACTGTTGTTTTATAAAATCCCCATACATCCAAACAAATCTCTGTGGTTTATATTTTGTCACAGTGTTCGATATGTAACTCTTAAAGACCATAATATTTAGCTTTTCTTTACACATTAATGTTTCCCTCAGACAAAAACAATGTCCAATTTATAATTACATGGTGCTTAATGAGCTTAGTTAATTCATGGACAGAATTCCTGCATTGCTAATTAGTATTTAAATCATGAATACACTGACAAGCTCTTGTATACCAATTTACATATATGTATGGGGTATTTATTAAGGGCTAAGAAGAGGATTCGTACTTCATAATAATGAATCCTTTAATGAACAAATTAGTTCAGCTGGTTATTGCATTCATATTTTCCCTTTCATAACTGCTCATCTTTGGATAGCTGTCTATAAACAAATGCGGCAGAGAGGGGAAATCAAGCTTTCCTTTAAACACAATCTTTATAATTCAGTCCTAATGGTAAACCATTTCTTTGAATGTCTCAGTTTTATCTACTGTATGTTAATGATGGCATTGTTTTATCTATGCAAATGAGGATACTGACCTAAATAAATTGCCTTCTGTTGTCATGCTGAAAAACTCATCTATTTTTTTCCCCATATTATCTTTTCATTGTACTGCACCACATACATATAGTGATATCTCAGCAAAGCTTTGGTAATTCCTGCGCTTTTAACAGAGTAACACCAGGGGGTAACTCTTAATGTCTTTCTGTAAAAGGAGTATTTCATCAGCGGTGGTTATTCTGTGTTCCAAAACTGCCGGCTCATATCTGCTCATGTCTCCAGTTAAGCCAAAGAGATCTGTTCTAAACACACATAATTACTGAAGGCAGGCCTTTTGCAAGCTATACAGTGTATTAGTAAGTGTAGATAACTTAACTTGTTGATATGATGGAAAACATTCTGAATAGCTTTTGGGTACCTGTGACACCAAGGAAGTCAATCGGAATAGGATTTTTTTCAGTAAAAAAAAAAAAAAACTGTTATCATAGTGTGCAACAAAATCATGTTCAAGTTATCTGCCAGTGCCAAAGGTTAGTTGAGATATTTGCTAACTGCATAGATAAAACAACAAAATCTAGAACGACCTTGTCTTGAGCAAGTTAACTTCCCTGTACAAATGCTACATATGCTACACTTCTCAGCAATGGAGTTTGGTTGTTGATTTGTTTGGTCCAGTTATGTATTTTTAACTCAGATCAATGACGGCCTTGTCTTTGAAGTTGACCCCCAAATGTATTCTAATTTCATTTTGGTTTGCAGGGATGATTTTGATTACAGAGGCAAAGAGCTATTTAAAACCATGAGGCTTGTGGACTCCCAAGGAACCAGGGATACTATAAACAGAGCAGCCACAATAGAACATGATGGTATGGTACCAGAAATGGGTGATTAAACTCTACATAGATACTTTAATTATCTAAATGTATTGATTAAACTCCAAAAAATACAATAAAAATAAAATCCAAAACAGTACATTTTATTTAAAATATGAAGTGTACCGTAACATCATGTATGTTTGATGATTTTACCTTTTGTCATTATGAAGACCATAGACACTTGAACTGAATGTCCCTATAATTCCCTGCACATACTACATGTTTGACCACAGAGATATTTCTCTCAGTCAGAGCTAAGATATAATGTCCTACTCCCAGGCAAGGCTATGGTTTTCACAGCTTGTCCTTATCAGATGCAGATAGAAGATATATGCAAAACAAATGAGACATATTTAAAAGTGTCAGGAAATTAAATGTAGGGTCCAGAAAACAGATGAGTACAGTCACAAAGAAGGCAGTGCGAAATCGCAAACCATCTTGAATGTTTGTCGGTCTTAGTGATTGGTTAAGTACATCATTTCAAGTAAGCCAAGCACTTAGGCAATACTTTGAGTGGTAATCGCAAAGGAGGGCTGGAAATCATAAAACAAAATAGTCTGTTTGGACCCCAGCCTTTTGGATACCGAATGTCCTATCTGATTGTGGTGAACACATGAAACGAATTCACTGTGCTTTCCTGAAGGAACACAGGAATCTAACTCGCTGGAAGTCCCCAAAGCTTACTGTGCTTTCCTAGGAATTTGCAGCAGACACAGTTAGTGAGGGAGCATGACATTGCATAAGCCCAAAACATTATCCTGAAATAAAGCAGCTGCTTTTCATTAAGAGTAGCCACCATAAACAGTGTGGGTGCAAACATCAGATGTTCCAACAAGAAAAGGACCAGGATGTGATACTAGTTTCCGTAAATGATTGAAAGTACCATGCATCATCATGGCTGACATTGAGCTGTATGTATCCACTCATAAACAGGGATTAGATGTTGCCCTTTGGGGCAGCATAGCTTGTGTTTAACATTTGGTATGCACTAAGTCTGAAAGGGCAAAAATGCATTTCTGATGGATATTTTCACCATATTAGGAATAGCACAGGGGAATGGGGAAAGGAACAGGACAACGCTAGTTATGAGAAAAAGCAAAAACATAAAATATAACGTACACTTAGGGCTGAATTGGGTATAGCTGTAAAAGAGACAAGTCATCATGTGCAGTCAAAACTAGTAACATGCCTCTTTTAGATTAACACCGTAAAAGTACTTTCATTGTTAAGAATGGATGTAGAGTATGATTCATTATGTGCTTGTAAATTGTGAAAAATAACAAAATGGCAGGACTTTATTGTGAATCAGGAAATAAGATTTATTAAACATTGAAAAAAATGCTGGTTTATCAGTTTATGTGTGTAATAAGTTAGGTAATTGTTTTAGCAATTGTTTTACCATATCGGCTGCCAGCATTTGTATTTTATTTAGCCATTTCCAGCCTCTGCATGGTTTTCCTATTAATTTGGGTCATAACAGAATATTCCTCAGGCAGATTTATATTCCTTAGAAAAGCACTTTACACATGTCTACAGCAGAGAGAGAAGGACAAACTATATTTACTGGACTTCAGTCAGTAAGATAAGATTCACTTTGGGCTCTCTTTTGACTGTCCAAACATGTAGTGCAATGATAAGAAACACTATGTTATACTGAATAATTGGTTCATTAGAAACCCAGGTTTGCGTAATACCTGTTCTCCGGGTAAAGTTCCTCTTGCAGCATTTTGTAATGTAACTCTTACAGTCGTGACCGTTATTGCTTTTTTTGTGTTTTTTTTTTTTCAGATTGATGCCACATAGCTCTGTAATAAACAGCATCAATTATTAGAAACTAAATGTCAGTGTGCTCTATTTTGACTTTGAGATTGCACAATGAAGATCACTTAAAGCAGAACACCTTCCTGATTTGTTTTTTTTTAAGAAGCAGTATTATCTCTACCAGTTGGGGGTGCTCTTGTATATAGAATAGCAATGAATTGTGATACTTGAGTTTATCCAAAATTGGATTCCAAAGCAGTAGACCCAAATAGGTTCAGCTCAGTTTGACCATCATTTCTTAGTAATGGGAATATAGCCAGTTACAGACAGGTATGCTGCTCTCTTTTTTAAGCTTGCTTCTAATGAGTCCATTGTAAGTGCATGCAAAGTTCCATCAGTGCTTATGAAGAGTAAAACGCTTTTGAAAACATGTTGCATTTTGACAGTGTTGAGTCGTCCGCCTCTGGTAACTGTCCCCTCCTCCCCTGCAGTCCGCTCATGTGAGGCAGTAAAAGGAACTTCCCGGCAAAGCCCGGGCAGCACAAACAAGGCCAGTGTTTTTAAAAAGGCATAGCCTCTGGCTTCAGCCCCGCTAAACCCCACAGGAAATGCTGTGATTCAGAGGAACAGAATGCGTCCGATGCGAAGCTGCTGTTCTCACCGTGTTCGGAGCTAACGGCACCGCTGCACTCTCGACCGCTCTCATGATATACACCCTCCTGGATGGCACATCTGGAAAACGTTATTCCCGAGCCTCTGTCTATTTACACGCAGCCAACCAAAGCACTGTTTATGTATATGTTATTTTGGCCATAAATTAATCATTCTACTCAACAGCAAAGACAGAGGCCTGTCATTTGTATTTATTTGCTATGTGATTCATTGTGTGAACATGGGCAAATATGTAATTGCTCAATGTATTTGTAAACTACAGACTGCTGGTGGCCTTTCAAAATCTGTGTGTGTGTGTGTGTGTGTGTGTGTGTGTGTGTGTGTGTGTGTGTGTGTGTGTGTGTGTGTGTGTGTGTGTGTGTGTTTGTGTGTGTAAGAGAGCACAAGAGATCGAGAGAGAGAGAATTAATTAGTTACACATTCTCAGCAGAACACCAGCATTAGCTGGACAGTTGGAAAGATTACACAAGCTAAAATATAAGCTGTACTCTGTCTTGTTAAGTACACCCTGTATGTACAATGCTGTGTTGTACTGTATTGTCCACACATACCCAGTGATCCCAAACAAATGCAAGCTGGCAGAAATTATGCTCCATGAAATGCAAGTGTCCATTTGGAAATCAGCCAAGATGGAGGAGCGATTGTCCAAAGCTGAACTAATTCACTGATGAAAGAAGTAGCATAATGATTTATTCAGGAGGAAGTCCTTTCTGAAGGATGGCCAACGAAAGGCAAAACAAAAGCATGGTTGTAAATTTGGACTTAGATTTGGAGACAGCTGGCATATTTTGTAAAGCAGAGAATTATTTAAGGGCACAAGCACCCATCGTGCACAGTGTACAGTACATGCACCTTTGGGGCAGCGCAGGGGTTTTTGCACAGAGTAAAAGCACAGGTTCACAGTGCAACTGTGCGTCCCATGGTCTCATGGCTGAGAGTCTGAGTCCCAGCTGTGCTATTATCAGCTGTGCCTGGACGTCTGCGCTGAAGAGCCAATAACTGGTTCAGCTGTAGAAGAGAAACATGTGGGTGAGCTGATTAAATGTGTTGCTCTCTAGTGACCTCTCCTGGCTGGTCGGATGCCTGCAGGTTTGCACATTGAACATAACAGCACCCTTGCTTCGTGTTCCTACAATGGCATGGCAACAGGGATGTTGCTAGACTTTTAGCACCACTGGGGCATAGTCCCCCAGTGCCCACATCTGCACACTTGCAATTTATGATACATTTTAAAACACTGATTACTTTTCATGATCATTTACTGGGGCACGTGCCTGGTCTGGTGGCACCCTTGCATGGCAATATGTGATTTTGTGACAAATCTTCATTGATAAAAAATGGCGAAGACTGGCCAACATCTTAAACAGATGTGCTCCCACTCCCTTCTGAGTCTGTGCGGGAGGTTTGCAAGAGGTCAGAGGGTGGAACTGTTATCGTATTTTAGTTCCGGTAGGAAAAAGGTCAAAAATGGGATAAAATGAGCCATACACAGGTTGTATGTTTATGTGGATTATATGAAGGTTGCTGCAACAAGTGACTGAGAGAAAAAGGTAAAAGAGTAAAAAAGTGTTGTTGCTGAGCTCCCATTGAGTGATGTAACCTTAGCTCTTTAGTCAGTTGTAATGACAAAGAGATCATTAAAGAGGTTATATCGTTATGGTTATGGGCATAACTGTGCATACAGTCTCTGAATGATTCATTTTCACAAACAATGACATTCACTGTGTTATGTTTTGGTAATTCTGAGATTTCAAATAAAAGCTTTAATTGGTGATCTCATCCACAGACTTCCCTCAGTTCTACGGCCTTCTCCAGATTGTTTCATGGACTACTTGAATTGAGACACAGATGTCATTGCAAGGCAAAAATACATTTCCCATGATTAATTAATTAATGAAAGAAAATTAACGAATATCCTTCATTTCTAGGGAGAACTGCTCCATTAATTACAAAAATTACAGGTGATATTCCATTTTAATATTTTGCATTATTTTCCAGATTATACTATTTCTAATTTTCATGTTAATTATAAAAGATGTTTTCGGAAACTTGAGAACATCTTGCATAATGTCAGAGTTATGGTGTTGTAAAGAGGCTACAGACATTTATTTTGACTTGCTTTAGATGGTATTTTCAGATGTTCCTTTAAATTTTTTAAACAGGCACTGTAAAGAAAATTAAAGAACATAGTTTAATCACACGGATTATCAAAGTTTGAGTATTAAGAATGTATTAAGCTTCAACTGGTTAAGAATTGAGTTGAAGTTATTCACAAATGGGACACTGATAATGGTGGGTTTATAGCGACAAGATTTAAATGGAATTAATCCTGAACATTAGTTTTAATACAGGCAGTGGATGGAAAAACGAGTGCAATCACATTCAGACGCATCCTGCCCTCACCATGTTTACAGACATGGAACTTTATCTACATGTTGAAAACGTACACCATCTAGTGGCCACATAATTATTTATATCGCCAGGCCCATATCAAAGAAAAATCATGATTTTGTTTCCATTTTCCATGTTTCTGAGTAAATGTTTTAGTTTCCATGAGAAAACATTTCCTCAGCCTATCGATTGGTAAATTTTGAGGCTCATGGATATGACTTTGCAGTTTTGTTTTTCAAAAATGGGAGGGTGTTTCAGGGAACACGAAAATACAGGGCTGAAAATGCATCTGCCTTTTACACTGTATGTTCATCATTAGCTGTCCAGGAGTTCAGACCGAGTCATGCTGCAATGTTAAGTACCCGATGCTGCTGGACTCGGTAAGCCGTTTACATTGCAGCAAAGACATCCATAAAAAATGAAGAAGTATTTGTTATCTCTCACTAACATCCCCATTCACCCATACTTCAGTGTGAAATCCTTTGTGGTGTTTCAGTTCTGTGCTGTACAAATCATAACGCTGAACAGAAACAGTCAAAAAATAGCTTTTTTTTTTTTTGCTGTAGCATGAGCAATTCTTATATTGATGGATATATGGATGTAGTATGTATGGATGTGCCATTATAACAATGAGAAGGAAGGTCAAGAAAGGCATATAACATTTTTAAAAATATTTGAAAAGAATCCTGCTTTAGAATTTTAGAATCTACTTTAGCACCCCTTTCACTCTTTTCATTTGTTGTGCAAAAGTATGTCTATTCCAAAACAAAAGAATGTTTAAATCAGATATATCATATTACATTAAAAATGAGCTAAAAATTTGATTGGTGTATTTATAAAGTCAGGGTGCAATGGGTGGGAGCAATTTTTTGTCTGAAAAAAGATTTCTTTGATAATACCATAATAACCATACATTTCAGTTTGTCCAATAGGTGGAATAGCTCCTATCTGATCTGGGGTATTTAGACACTGTACAAACCATTTCAAAAGATTTCAGCCTTCAAACCATATAAAGCCTGTAACTGCATGACCCATCACAAAGAGATTAAAGGCTGATAACACACACATTTACTAGCACTTACTAGCTATATAAGTAATTGGTTTAGGCACTGGTCACAGGAGATGAGGTGATTGAGAAAATATACACTAAAATATACTATTCATTGCCTTGAACAATAGGAAGCAAAAGTACTGTGCTTCCTATCCTGGCACAGAACACTAACAATGATTTCTGGCACAAAAGCCCAGACACGGGGAAAAAAATGTACTTTTACAACAAACAGTGTTGTTTCTGGATCTTGTTCAGTAAATGTTCCACACATAATAAATCAAGCTTTGGAAGATAAGAAATCACAAGGTTCAGCCAAAGTGTCGAGTCACAGTGAAGGTGATGTCTCATAATGTCCTTGCACTGTTGTTCTCAACCTCGACATTTACCAGAAAAATTGCATTTATTGCAAAGTTTACTTCAAATCCATAACTCTTATGTTTTTCAGCTACACGATTATCTGGTAAATGGATATCAACAAGCACAACGGTTGTGGAAACACATTGTAATGCATGGTTTATTTTTCTATTTATAAAAAGGTAGATGTGATATTTACTGTACAGCATGCACTTATGCAGACACACAAAAGGTAAGTATCAATTATAAAACAAATCAATTTACAAAAAAAAGTAATAACGATGATGAGGCAAGTAAGTCTGAGTGGTGGAATTTGCAGTGTTTTTAATTTAGCTTCACATTGTCCCTTTCAGGCTGGGTCACTAATCTGCTTTTGGAAGTGTTCATGGCTGAGTGGCTGTGGAGTGACAGGGGACATACTGTGCGGTGACGCAGGGCTCAGTCACTCTCCGTGTCCCTGGGAGAGGCCTCTGAGCGTGGCGGCGGCTCCTGCCTGGACCTGGCCGCGAAGCTGTGGATCTCCGCCTCGTGCTCCCGGGCTTTGGCTCGGAGTTTCGCGATGCTGACGGAGCGGAACTCGTCTGCTTCGGGGCCCTTCGCTCTGTCCTGCTCCTTGGCTTGGACGGGGCCGGTCGGCGCCGCGGTGGGGGCTAGAGGCCGGGTCCTTGGCCGGGGGCAGCCTGCTTTCTCTGGCTTCCTGTCCCAGTGCTCGCTGTCGGAGCTGTCGAGGTCCTGGGCAGCGGGGTGGGACACGCTGGGAGTCTCCTTGCTGTCTTTGGCTGTGGTTCTGTCCCCGATGCGGCCCTGCAGCTTCAGCTGCCGTCGCATCTTAGCCCTGCGGTTCTGGAACCACACCTAGAGAAGCACAAGGGCCACTGTCAGGAGACAGACACTGGAGTGAAAGCAACCATCAGTCTGAAAGTACATATAGCCAATTCCTTCTTAAGAATAATAGATATTGAAATGGAAAAGTTAAATATACCCCATTCACAAAAGATCAAGAATGATTATTTGCTGCCTGCAAATAATGGATATGAGAGTAACCTTAAGAGGCCAAATGTTGGACAGAGGACAATGGACCATTATTACATAGGATATATATACGCATACATAAATATTATTGTATGTGTATTCTGTCTTCAGTTTGTATGGTCATTCAAAGTAAATTACATTTATCCATCTATTAATTGCCTCTCAGTCTGGTGATAGATGCTCAAGAGCCCTGAGTGAATGCTCCAGCTCTTTAGGCCAGGCCGTCCTCTCTATCTCCAGGTGACGTGTCGGACAGGCCGGCACAGGTGACGAGGAGGACGGGGGGGTGGTACCTGCACTCGGGCCTCGATGAGGTCGAGCCGGAGGGCCAGGGCCTCCCTCATGAAAATGTCAGGGTAGTGTGTGCTCTCGAAGGCCTTCTCCAGCTCCTCCAGCTGCCAGCTGCTGTAGTTGGCCCGAGCTCGCCTCTGCTTCACTGGCCGCGGCTCGTCTGGAAATCACAGCGTGACCGCAGCGCCACCAGCAATTAGGGAGACGTCGGCAAGTGACAAGGCTCTAATTGCTCCAGATTGGATAATTAGCAGTGCGTTCATTAAGCCCTATTAACACATGCCAGAAAATTGCAGTGGCAATCAATTGTTACTCATGAGCTGTTAGCCTATCCATTGTAAACATTTGCATTGTTTAGTTAAATGGCGGAAGAGCCTAAAGCCCTGTTAACTCTTTCAGGACATTAACTTTACACACAACACTAGATAAAATTATTATGTATGCGTACATGTATATCTATATGTATAATATAATATATGTATATATGTAATATATATTCAATACAATATGTCGAATTTTAGAGCTCTGCAAATGAAAACCAAACCGTAGAGATTCAAAATGGATTAATAACCAGGGGGTAGGAAAATGCATATATTGTGTACAACATGCGACAGAACCCACTGCACAATTATTTGATGTATGTTATTCACAGTGTTTCAATATTATGTGAAACATTAATTCTGGATTATTGTTTCATTGCCTATCCTTTATCAGGCTCAAAATGCGCACACACACACACACACACACACATATCCACATACACCACATGCTCAGAATTGTGCCACAGACTAACACAGTCAAATTCTATGTCCAGCAGAATGAATAGTCTGAAAGAAGACAAGCCTCTTCTCAGGTAATCCCTCTCGGGTCATATAACCCTCCTTTCTCACCTGCGTACTCCGTGATTCCCACCAAGCCGGCCGCCTGGGTGGCCAGGATCAGAGCCTGCTTGCAGGGCTCGGGCTGCAGGTAGCTCTGGAGGAACTCATAGCTGACCAGCGGTCTCGGGAGGAGAAGGCTGGAGATGTGTGGCATGCCCAGCCTGGAAGGGAAGGCCGAGTAGAAGTGCGCTGGTGAGGAGGGGAAGACAGCGGGCGACAGGGCTGGGACCAGCTGCCCTGGGCTGAACATCTCCACTATCCCCACAGGGTCCGGAGGCTTCCGCGTCTGAGCCGATCCCGCACAGCCAGGTGACAACAAGGGGACAGCTAAACAAACACCTCACTCAGGCCCTGCACAACAATGGGCCCCTTGGATGGTGAGCGTACAAATTGTAAATGCAGATTAGACACTGATATAGAGCAGTGTAATGTAATACAGGTGCAGGATCAAATAAAGCAACGTGCAGACCGAGAAAAAAAAAAGTGTTGTAGCTGGTGTCACCTGAAGAGGTAGGGTCTTATTGCAACAGCCAATTAAAAATAAGTAACAAAAAAAAGCTTCAGCCTAATGTATTGTGTCCCCATTCAGCCAAATAAATCTTCAGACTTGCCACTGGTGTAAAAGAAAGCACTATGGCACAGCTGAATACAAGAATGGCAAGATAAGTAGTATGAATCCATGTGATCAGAAAGCAGGTTGAGAGCTGTCCGTAGTGCGGTGAGAGCCGGCTGATAGGTGAAGGTGGATTCTGCTCAGAGGATAGAGCTCTTACCTGAGCCAGGTGTGAAGCACAGTGCCCCTTACCTGTTTCCTCCTGCCCAGATCCCGCCTTCTCCCCAAGGTCACATGGTCCACATGCGTCTTCAAACTGAAGAGTCGGGGGAGAGAGGAAAAAAGCTTCAAAGAAACTCTTCAATCAACTGAGAAGTATGAATGCGATCAGAGAGCCTAGATAGAATTTCTGAGCAAATATTCACACCGATTCATCATTCTCCGTGACCCGATTCACACTCTGGTAGTTCTGTGTCCCACTGCCATTACACCCATCCCCAAATAAAGTGTTTGGCTATATAGAGAGGTTGAATGGCTGGCACATATGTACAAGAGTGAATCTATCCTGTTGGGGCGGGGGGGAGAAAATAACAATATATCAGCCATTTCTTTGTGAAAGGAATACGGAGAGGACGTGCCCTCATAAGCTGTAATTTGGACAAGTCAGGGCACCGTTTTGTTTTGGGATTTTTCAATCAATGTGATGGAACAGGAGTCATTAGAACTGACATAAAAATGTATGTTCTTTCTCCGTCAGGACGTTTCTCAGAACACGTACACATTGTTTAAAGTGTAAAGTAGGTTCTGTTACCCTTAATTACACTTATGATTATTTTGAGAGAACAAGCATACAGTACTATGATCCACATATCATAAGAAGGACTGAGGCCATTCTGAAGGAAATATTAAATAAAGGAATTTATTAAATAAATTAAAAAAAAAAAAATTGGTGTTCCCCTTATTTGTACCGTCGCCATCATAAACATTAGCTTTACTAAACTCATAAAGTTATGCTGTCAGTGAAATCCAGTTCTGTGGTATCATTTGAAGATGTTATTTTGTGGTTTTTAGCAATTGTCCTGATATGTGTCATATATCTCTGTCTTTGACGTTTAAATTTTGATCTCTGTTCCTTTTTACTGATGCAGTTTTCCTTCTTTTGGCATATGTTGTCATGATTTTTGACACCGTTTCCCTTGACACATTTAAAACATTTCGTTTCTGTGACTGATGCACCCACAATTCAGGCACCGACAATTTCACAACCTTTGAAGTTTTGATTTTAAAATGTCTTTATAACATGGCAGAACATTTCTTTTTTTATTTTTGTTGTTGGTGTCTCACAATTACTTGGACTACCCCTACATGAATGTGGAAAAATATCCAGCAGAAATTGCCCTTTTTGTTATATTCCTATTGCATCTTGAAATCACTTAAAGCAATGATTGATATAAAGTTTTCATTTTCGATTATCCTGCTCATTTTTATTTATATAGAAATGCAAGCAGCATATTAATAACTGCAGGGGAGCAATCCAATGGTTTCCTCGGCCATATCAGAAAGACTTAGGCACCCAGAGATAACAGACTACTGGGGGAACAATCTGAGCTTTATTTCTGTGTGTGGATTAGAGAGACTTCATGGCGGAAAACAATCATACAGGAGACAGTATTAGGATAATTAGAAAGGCAAACTAATTTGACTTTATTGCCCAGAGAGATTTAGTATCTTAATGACAGGGTGCCACTCGGGTGAAACCCACACAGACCCAATCAGGGAGAGAGAGCACAAAAGCAGCAGTGACAACAAGCCAGGAGAGAAAGAGCCGTGTGTAAACAGCCCTTCAATCCACACCGATAGAGGCCATAAACACAGCCGATTCTATCTTTTTAATGAGGCGAAAAAACAAACAAGCAGAGTTTACAGGAGAAACACACCACACTAATTAAACTACACACTCAAAATTAATTTAGAGGCTCATTTGCTGTATATTACAATCAGGTTTCCTCTTGCGTTTCCCCCTCAGTAAAGTGGTGAAGAAATGAGAAATGCTACAGAAATGTGTGATATGTTTAACTCTTTATTGACAACAGAAATGCAGTGATCTGCTGTACTACTAAATGTTATCCAAGCTGTTACTGACAAACTTCACTGTTTGCTCAAAACAGCAACAATATTAAATTAATTGGGTGGTGCACAACAACAACCAACAAAACAACAAAAAAAAACCCCATCAAATTTGTGCAATTTTAAATACAGAGTATTTAAGAGTAGCATTAAACAGAGTATTATAACTAATCTCAAATAAATTTGGGTTAAACTACATTTACTGTCATCAGGGCCATTTCTATGACAGTAAACACAGTCACCCCTAAACTGGCTGCTGTGACTGGCAGGATTAAGGTCACCTGTCCAAATAAAGGGTTTTGTGTGGCATAGGGCAGGGGACAGAGGTCTTCTACAATGGCTCTGGGTCATGAATCTTTGCCCTTTGAAAACAGATCACTTTCACAGCTTATAATACCATTCTACTGGAGACCATAAGAAGGATCCAGCCCACTTATATTGTTAATCGATCTGGGAATAGATATGTAGTTTGCTTATTTCTTGTTTTTTCCTCAGAATTACCAACTCTCCATCACTTGTCCCTCAATTTAAAAAATCCCATATAAACAACCCACCAGCATAGGGTATGCTTTCATACTATATAAAAAGAATATCCGAGGATACATGGAAATACCAATATGTCTTGAGTATCTCTTGTTATGCCAGTTACAGGCTACTAAAATCTCACTATGGCATGGTCAAATCATACAAAACTCACATAAAAATGTGCGAGTATATTATTGTATAAAACAATCCTATTTGTAACGACACGGAAACTAATTTACTAAAATGATTACTCAGAAATGTATGCACAATGAAATGACACACTCAGCATCACACCTCGAAACACACACACGTTCTCGCATACTGTTCAGCTGGAGGACGGAGCGATGAGGGATAGCGGGGCAGAGCTTTCAGATGTGCGCCTCGTGAGTGGCATTCCAGAATGCATCACAGGTGTGTCAATTAACCGCAGATACAGATCGGCTCGCGACATGCCCCAGCTGTTAATCAGATCAGACAGCGCCGTTAACACGCTGTTGTCACCACTGTCACCGTTAACCGGCAGTGTGAGCTGGCTTTGATCACTAAGCGGCCAGAACGCACAGCTGCCTCGAGCCCGGCCCAAACACGCACAGTACGTGACTCCGGTCCGGCAGTGTCCGTTGCGGGTGTAGTTCACTCGTTACTTTTCAGCAGCAGCTGGTCAAAATATGAAATAACACTTTGGGTAGCTACGGCCCCAAGGCGTTTTAATAATCGTAACCGGTGAGTTGGTTTTCGTATATCAACGTTAGCATTGATTTGTCTTGTATTGTGTCAAGAAATTGACTGCACTTATAACAATCGTTAATGGAATGGTAGCTATGCCAGCTGTTAATGGTCTCATGGGTTACAATAACAAACTAAATTAGATTAAATGAGCTCATGAAGTCTAACCGAATATAAAAGAAAGTCGTTCTATTTTTTTTAATCGTTGTGTCAACAATTTGGAGATGTCATCATTCATCATGTACCATTGAATCCATAATAAAAACAGACAGCTGAAATAAAATAACAGGAACCAAGGATGCGTATTCTGTATGTCAGGCTCCATGGGAACAATAACACCAAACACTTACACAGGACTGATTTGGGACCGTTTCAATAACATACGACTTGTCAACGACAAACCCCAACTGGCTGGCGAGGCAGCCAAATATGCAAAAACTGTCAGCTCTTAATAAATACTGTACTAGTATGTAATCTTCAGAATAGCAATGAAAATGATACTCTTAGCCAGTAAACAACTCCAGTAACTTTTTAAAAGGGTTTCTTATGACCAAGTGTATGTTTTTGGGAGGTGGGGGTGTATTAGATAAACATTCTGTGTGTGGCGGGACTGACTAGCCAGCTGCCTTTTCCCCCATGATCTCAGGTAAACGCCAGGCTTTCCCAGGGATGTCTGAAAGCAGATCCCTTCACACAGTGTTTGGGTTGTCATTGGTTCGACTAATTCCAACTGATCCGGCTAATCAGGGTTAAAATTTTCAGAGAGCGGCCGAGACGGTGCAGCCATCAGCGAGGAGCCTCAAGTACAAATGACCTCCATGTGGATAATTGAAGGAGGCATTAGGAGAACAATGAGTGGTTCACGTCTGCATTAATCGGTCTCCCAGGTATTCTCCACTCTCTGTATCACATTGCAACCTCCACAATCCATAGCTGAGCTTAAATAATGATCAGGCTAATATCAGTGGGCTGCAAAAAAATGGGAGACAGGCCACGTAATCTCCCGGTTTTAAATGCCCCCAAAAATTCCTCTTTTCCATTACGGGCATTACTTTTGAATGAGCTTGATTTAACTGGAATTTGCACACATGGAAAACAAAGGGACAGACAGATTCACAGGGTGGCCATTTTTATGGGAGCAATGCATCAACATCTGTCATGGAGCTCTTTTGAAGTATCATTGGGAGCGAACAATGAAATGAGGTTGAACATTTTGGGTTGGGGATCGCCTCTGATTCTCAGGCTGGGGGAGAGGGGTGCTGTCCTGGAGGAACCGTCACAGTCTACCAGTTTTCAGGAAATCCTGCATCTGCAGGCCCCTGAACCAACGGCGTCACAGAAGGGCCAATGGGCTAACTGCTGAATGTACGAATGTAAGAAACATGTGAGTCACTGTCACTTACTGTGGCTCTTTTCAGAGAAAGGAAAACACGAGTCGCTCTAAGAAATATGCTTTTCAATTGTGCGTGCAACATTAGGATACCTACAAACGTCTCTGTTTATGGTAGCTCTGTATTTCTATCCATCAACCATTAAGTGTCTGCAATGGTTTAGTGCTTCTAAACAATGGCTCCTTTCTCCTGCCATAACAGGGTAGAGAAAGAGAGAAGTTTGCATGCTTGATTTAAATGCGTTTCTGAGGTTAGATCATAATTTGGTATGGCTAATCGCTTTAATACCCAGCAGGAAATGGTTCATTGTAGCATAGCTGATTCCGATATAGGCTCAAGCAGAGCAGGCAGGGGTTGCGACATGAGAGATAAATGCTTTCTGAAAACAATGCAGGATGCATCCTTTTACCAGCTATTTTTCATAACCTGCCATGGTGAGTGGATTTGTCGGTGTGTCTCTGAAGAGAACATTACAAAAATACAAAAATAAATCTGAAGTCATTGAGAATGCAGTAAATGGACACTGCTTTACTCCCGTACAGAACAGCAAAGCACAACTCTGGTCAACAGCAGTTGTTGTGTTCTTGCTCCGTTTTAAGCCACTCTCTCTGTAGCCCCACCTGTGACTTAGTGAGGATCTGTCTGTAGCAGGTGAAGCTGTCAGGTTGTGTTGTGAGAGGTAGAATAGGAAGCTGGACTACACAGACTGAGCACAGTGCTTAACAGCAGCCATAAACATCCACTGCTGTGCTGCTGCAGCTACTAATTAAAATGAACTGCCAAAAGCCTTAGCTTTGATGGATTATTACCATTATTTAGAATGTCATGGGAAAATAAACATGGATGAGATCACTGAAAGTAGTATCACATATCAATGTACTGTGATATGGGCTCAGTCGCTCAGATGGAGGATCATGAGTGATAAGGGTTAAGGAAACAAATTTAAACAACCGGTACTGCAGATCCGATGAGGACCAATGAGAGTGCTCTCACATCAGCATCTTGTTTGTGTTTGGAGAATGACACAAACTCCCTCAAGCCCGCGTTGCCACACTCATTATGGTCTGGCTGTCTGATGGCATGTCTCAGGTCACGGTGGAGCGAACACTAATCTTCAAGCAAGGGGATGATCTGAATAGTGAAATTAATGTTAGGCAACAGAAAATGAATATTACTCTCTGCTCTTCTGCTTGGTGAACACACCATGGAGAGATGACAAAGAAAGGAGATGTGCGCCATTTGGGAACAACCCCAACCCCAACCCCCATCCCCACTACACACACACACATACACTCACTGCTGTCTTGTAACTGTATCCAACAGTCACCAGGCTGATTGGTTTAGTCCTGGCTCACTGGCAATGAGCTAAACCTGAGAGCGCAGGCTCCTTTTCATGTCAAAACCTTCAAGAGAATCCGGCCGAGGTCCAAAAGCAATCACACTTTAGACTTCAAAGTAGGAAAAAAGGGTGGAGAGAGGCGGTTTACATTTTTCCACGCCAGCCAAGCTGCGCTCATGCGTGGAGAGAGGGAGGAATTGAGATGATCTGAAGTAGAGGATGGCGTTGAGTGGAAGAGGCAGAGCAGACAGGTGTGCCGAGAGGGAGGGCAGGTTGGGGCGCATCCCTGCTTAGCTTGGCCCCTCTGAGCCACAAACACAGGCCAAGCCCCTCCCTGCTGTCCACTCACACAAGGACCCAACCAAAATACAACAATTACCGCCTCAAAGATTTGTCATGTGGCATGTTTATTTAATGTCATGTTGTATCTTTGGAATCAAGAATCACCAACGGACATATTAAGTTGTGTTCTCTCTCTGTAAAGCAAATGACTTTCAGAGCCCTCCAACATCTTAGTCTGTTCTAATATTTCAATGATGGTAAAGCATATGCAAGACCTTTATAAACCTAAATAACAGCAGCCTCGCAGGTGGATTACCTTGCAATACAAGCTAGCTTTGGTGCAGTGATGTGCTCTGTCAAATCAAATGTTGACTGTGCCAGAGATGCAGGATAAAGCATGTTACCATTGCCCTTGGATGGTTTTAGTTAGATTTTATTGTAGAATTCACTCCTCCTCACTGCACAAGAGTGACTCTTCTGGTCCGTCTGGTTGGATCCTCTGGTGATTTGACAGTGAAGTTCAGCTGGTGTACTGACTGAGAAGAAATGGTGGTTAGCAGAAAATGTGTTGGAGGACATGCCTGCTTGTAGTCAACTTACAGATATGCTTGACACATTTGGCCATTTTCTCTATTACCTTAGGTTCTGTGCGGTGTTCGTATGAACCTTGCCCCAGTGCTTTCAAGGAACTATTTTTAGAAAATACAAAACTATTTCTTATGTGTCATTGGGGTTCTTTCAAACAACCACAACATGGGTTCCAATCTGCCAAAGTGCCTGAAGAAGCGACCTACAGAATCCTTTTTCACTTCCATTAGTTTGTTCTGAGAGATTATAAAAAGATATATGAACTAAATTTCGAGGGGAATGAAACTATCTGCTCATGTATCAAATTGTGAAGTGTCTCGATGATTTAACTGCAAATTGAGTTAAGCACTTTAATCAGCACACAAATATTGCCAGTGTTTCTCCATCCAAGTCAAATGATTCACTGCTCTGGGAAAAAAAAATATCCTCTTTTTTTAAAAAAGAAGAATGCAGTGTTTATGTTTTTGCAGACGAGGTAGCGACTCTTTGATTAATCTCAGCGTGATTAGAGCTGGCTGATTAGGATAGTCTCTCACAGTTCCATTAACTCCCTATGGGAAGATGGAAAGGGCCAGAGCAGCTGCCAGCAAGGCCTTAGAGGAGTGGATCTGTTTGTGGAGACACCAGGGGAAGACACTGTGTGTATGTGTGTGTGCATGCATGTGTGTGTATGCGTGTGTGTGTGTATGTGTGTGTGTGCGTGTGTGTGTATGTGCGTGTTCGTGTATGTGTGTGAGTGTGTGTGTATGTGTGTATGCGTGTGTTCGTGTGTGTGTGTATGTGTGTATGTGTGTGTATGGGGGGCAGCGGCATGGATAAAAGAGGGACGGGCTGTCAGTGTGTCAGTGGCCCGTCAGACTCCTGGTCCCCACCCCCTCCAGAGGACGGCTCCTCGCAAGCTGTCACTCGGCTCCGTTCCGCCCCACCGCCACCCGGCCAATCGGATGCTGGCTCCACGCCCGGAGAGCAGACATTAGATGTATCTGTTGCAAGCTGTTGAAAAAGGAAGAAAGAAAAAAAAGAATTAAAAATGTAGCGTGTTGTGTGACGCCCCAAAGGTGCCATTAAGAGTAATAGGAGACATCATCCTCTTAGTAAATGATCAAATTAACGAGACGATCACTATGATCATCATCTGTGGGATAGAATGAGGGATCACTCTCTTCCCTCCCTTTCAAGCCAAAAAACAGGCCTGTGCAAATGTGTCCAATACAAAAAAAAAAAAAAACATTCTTGTTAACAAGTACATTTGTATTCCAACCTATATTGAGTGCAGCATGAAACGCACACCTGAAATGCAAGGCTAACACAGTGAAACAGCGAGTGAACAGTAACATTCAGTGGATAAGGAGCTAGACTTGTCATTCATCAGAAAGCAAAGAAGAATATTTTGCGCTGAGAAACAAAAATGGCAACAATTTAAGTGCTTTAACATATTAAGTGTGAGGATCAAAGAGACTGCTTAAGAATTCCCATGGCTTTTTCTACAAAAAAGTGACTATGATGAATACAAAACCAAAAGGCCACAGAGCCAAACTGGAGGACTAATTCACTAAATTCCACCCGTAGCTTTTCTTGTCGGTTATGACATTTTAAAAGGAGGCCGCTGAACAGATTAGTGGAGATGGCCGGAGCTCATCAGCGGAAGAACCTTTCATCAACCCCAAAGCGTGCAGTTTCTCACCAGCCCGTCAATCTGAGCGGATGACAGCGCCTCCCCTACCCTCAGTGTGGGCGCATTTCACCCACAGATAATATTATTCCTCCCTTAAAACAACATGGAGGCGCCTCTTCGCTCCTCGTACTGAAAGCCGATCCCAGCAGAATCGGCTTCAGTGACGGGTAGGACAAACGCCCCCATTCCCCTAAAAGAGACTGATCTGTTCTATTAAACAATTACTGATTCAGTTAGCTTACACACGCCCGCATGCCCCCACTTCGGGTTTCCCTCCTCCTTTGACTCCCATCAAGAGGTTTTCAGATGGAGATCAACGACAACGTCAAAAACAACTCACAATTTCATGGCAAATTGGTTTGCGGTACGTTATTTGCTCACTTCAAATAGACGAAAAACTCAATGACGGGAATGGATACAATAGCGCTAACCGACGGCGGTAGCTGGCGCTCGCTCCTGCTTTATCAGTAGTGACAAATGAGCAAAATTCTACAGCAACCGTGAGGTCGCCGTGACGCGTTTGTCTCGCTTCATGTAATGGAGTGGAAAGTAGTAAAGAAACAGAGCAGGCACACTTTGGTGATCACCGGCTGAAATACAAACAGTCTTCCAGGTCACAAAAACAAAATCAGAGTTTGGGAAAACGTACTTGTTTTCACAGGTGCTCTGAAGAATGGCAAACTATGAGTAACAGAGCCAGTTGCTAATAGCAGACATTTCCCTGTAGATTCTGACCTGCCAGGTCAATGGCATTTTACCCTCTTTGCTACAGAGGTCTGGTGGTCCGACACAGAGCACTCTGCAGATGGCCATATTGTAATCTTACATGCGAGTAGGCCATGCCATATCAGAGCTGTGATTACAAAGTGTGGACTGAAGCTCTTACACTAAGTATAGCTGCATCTACATGTATGGTTATATGTGTTGTGTTTTTATCACCAAGCACCAGCAATGCTAATTTGCTAAACCATTTCAGTATGCGTAATGAACAACAGAAAGTTGGAATAGAGCGATGTGAAGAGGGGGCGGTCTGGGCTGAGCCGAAGTTTCCATCGCCTATGAAGTGTGCTGTAGGAAGTCTGCCGCCATGCTGAGTTACACCGAACAGACATCATGATTCAGGTGATTCAGCAGTGCGTGAGAGTAGTCATCATCTCAGCCGTGGAGACGTGCGTAGCCGTTCGGAATGAATCATGGGGTGAACGGGTGCGAGGCGTGGGGCCAGGTTTATGGAGAGAGCATCCACACAGGATACTCCTTGTAGCGGGTCTTACCGGAAATTTAGTCTGAACGTGGCGCGCGGGCCAGGCGGGAGTGACGCATTGTGAGGATTCAGAACCATGTGGCCCCAGTAGAGGCCTCATGCAAAAGCAGGACAGGACTTTCTGGCACAAAGAAGTTGAGCTGATGAGCAGAGAAAATGAAGCAGTTGTTAGGGTGAGAAGTAACTGTGTAAGACATAGTTAGGGAATGCAACCTGTTTTGATGCACTTGTATGGACAGGCACCTTTACACACGTGTGGAACATACATAAATTGGGCGTATTTGTTTTATTTCAGTCATTTTTAGGGTTCAATCTACAGAAATTGATTGCAAAGAGTGCAACAATAAATCAAATCACAACAGTAAATCAATTTGATTGAATGATTGAAAGTTTGACTGACACCTGACTGATATAACAGCACAAACCCCATGAATGAATTGAGACTGAATGAACTTTCCCTGTGTTGATGCTCATATAAACTTTTATGACTACAATGGCTGGAAAGCCTTGCCAAGTATTGTAACCCGTCCCCTGCACTGACCAGCTGTTGAATATTTAAGTGAGTTCACGGGAGAAGAGTGGCAGGATGTGGGAGCAGTCCTGCAGGCTCAGGGCAGCCATGTTAGGGTCACCAGTGACGCAGCCCCTGAGACTGCCCCCTAGGTTTTACCGGTGACATGGAGGCCTGCAGGGAGTGCTTCCTGCTCTCTGTTATTCTGCAAGGCCAGCAAACCGCACAAACACCTAGCGGGGGAGGACGAGATCAGGTGGCGCGTTCCTGTGACAGTGACTTATGGCTTGTTTTATTTTGCTTGCATTGAAAGTGGCACTGGATCTGGTGTGGCCGCGCGCTAATTAGAGTTCAGTGGAGCCATACTGACAGCAGGATACATTTTAATCAGCTGTGTCCTCCTCTTCCGTTACGAGTGCTGATAATCTGGGAAATACTATCTGCCACTCTGCACAGGACCTCAGCAAATCTCTCCTAATAAACGGATATATAATCTCTTATAAAAAAAGTAGTTTTTGGAAATTTATGAAATTCCAGTGTGTTTTAATGAAGTAAAAAAAAATTGAATTATTTATGACTTTGTCAACATATGGAGGATATTTTTTAAAACTCGTAAAATGCATAACAGTGTCCAGTTTGGAGGGAGTCAGGCATTGTTTGAACTGAATTTGGGAAGGATGAGCTGGATTTGTGCCCTTTCAATTCCTGTGTATACCCTGGATGAGTCTGATGCCCTCTAGTGTTCATTGTGGATATTGCAGGGGTTGCAGCAGCTCCAAGAGGACCAATTCATAAGATGATCAGGCAATTAAGCTAATGGAGCCAAGGTGGATGTATCTGTTTAACATTGTTAAAATGACAATAATAGACCTAGATGGTTGCTTTACATTAACAGTCTACTCTATCTCAACATAAGAAGGTTACATTGAAAACCTTGCCAATTACGGCTTTTGCATCCTTTTTCCCACCACATTTATACTGTTGTGTGATACATATTTTTCCCATCCGCATACCAATTTATTCTCTAACAGTCAAATGAGAGTGTTTTATAATGTATCATTAATTTTAATATCAATGTAAAATATCAGATTGCTGTTCTGCCCCAGTAACCTTGGATTCTGATCCAAATTAAAGTTATGGATGGGAAGGGTGGGCATGAGCCAGCTTCCTGCAGACCCGGCTGGCACCTGACATACGGCTCTCTGTGGATCTGGAGACTCCGACGCTGGCCAGCAGTGTAATTAAACAGTGAATCAAGACATGGCGCTGGGAGACCGAGCACTCAAGACATCCATCACAACCTGCGCTATCCAGGAGGATCTCCACTATAAATAACACTAATCAACTGCCACTGCCCTGTATCTGTGCGCTCGTTCCGCAGTCCCCCGGCTGTCCTCCGTGGCGGATGGAGTCACCATGGAGATGACCAGTGAGATCAGCCCAGAACAAAGAGTCAGAGGGAGAAGCAGTGCTCTGAGCGCTGAGATTCAGATGGGGATGGGTTTGAGACAGCTTTGTGCAGCCCTGGCCATCCTGAATACACATCGGAGAGAGGACACAGTGAAAGTCTACACTCATCACATAGAGAAAAGTTTGAGCTAACCATCAGACTCCGATCCCTCTGATTCTTCTCATTCTCCAAGCCTCTTGTTCCCTCAGTGTGGTAAACACCAGCTAATCCAGTATTGTACTTACAAAAGAAGAAAAGGCAAGGCATGCTCAATGCAGACAGAAAGAGTTTATCCCATACAGGGTGAACATAAACGTTTTTGTATGATGACTTAATCTGGTCTTATTTTCATTGGTAACTATTTTAGAATGAGGCTGAGCATTACTTAAAATATTCTAATTATTGCGCTAATGTTGCTTGACCTTGGCCAAAGTTTCCCCATCAAGCCTCGGTTTAAATACCAAAGACAGATTAATGAAGAGACTGGTGCCTCCTCAAAGAGCCCCGCTTCAAGACTATCTCCAATGGCTAAGTCAGAGCAAGGAATTCACAGCACAGCCAAGTAAAGAACTTCTGCCTTAATCCGCTCGTCTTTATTAGGCTACAGTGGGCTATTAACAAGATCACAGCAGAGAAGATAGGAAAATTCTGCTAGTTTTAATTTCACACCAATAGACATAATTGAAGTACTTTCCATGGCCCCAGTGAGTGCTCTATCTACCCTCCAGAAATCACATTTGAACTTCATCTGAATACTGCTCACTGCAGTCCATGGATCTGACCCTCATTTATCTGAAGATTTGCAGGCCAAATTTCAACTTTACTTTCTGTGTTTAAGAAAAGCAAAAACTTGTAGCTTTTAAGGCACTTTCCTAAGTATTTTTGGAATGCCTAGCAAAATGACAATTCAACGACAGCCAATGAGAAGCCAACATTTGTTTCAGCAGGCCTGGAATGGAATTTAGACATTTTCAATTGCAACTCAACCTAGTATATGTCACTTGACCTTGAAATGTATTACTCCATACATTTTTCTGTGAAGTGGGCATGAAAATCGATTATCATTTCCATATTCACAGTTCTTACCAATCAACTGGTAATTGGGGAGGTTTAAGATGTCCTGGCATGTGCATGTAAATGATAACACTAAACAAAAATTTGAAACTCCAAAACTCTCTGCTATGAAGTTATTACCCCTATTCCTTTAATAAATGAACCCTGCTTCCTTAAACAAACACAAAATAGCATATCTGTGGTTAACACATCATATAAGTTCGTTGGACCTTCTTAGAGCGAGGTCCGTCAGATATGAAAAAAAGGTTGAGGACAGGCCTGTGACCAAAGCAACAAGGGAAGAAGGGAAAACAGGGTAACTGAGGCCCTCTTGTGGATGAAAACACTCATGACCTGCTGTATCCAGTCAGAGGATTTCTGCTGCCTTCAAGCAGTACTCGAAAATATCATAATTAGGAGTTGATTGCTCATCAACAACTCAATGAAGCTGCAATTACAAATAGGGAATTCTGAATTTTCTATGATACACAAGATTCTGAGGCGTTTCATTTTGGAGGCATGATGTCAGGTCATTGGCTAAAAGGCTACCAAGGGTAAACATGCATGCTCACTGTCTTACGTCCAGCCACACAAATATAAATTAATTACAAAATCAGCTAAACTACTTAATATATAAATTACATGCCTTAGTTGCATCTTATCATTTTAGCTACTTTTTGTTTATTCCTGAAGTAGGAGCTTACAAGGATCACTTGAAGCCAGGAAATGATAAGGACGTGGTGACAAGGGACCCTCTGCTGAGTCTTCAGCTGAAGTCATTGACATTAAGCAGCACTGACCTGACCTGACTGAACTCACCAGGATGTGAAAGGCAATCTCTGCTTCTGGCTTTGTCATATTTGGCACTTCTTATGCCAGTGACACGTCCAGAGATTTTAGAGGTCACAGAGATTATGATGTAACAAGCAGTTAATATGGACAGTAAAATAAACACCATGCATCACTCAATCCCTGCGAGATCACTGGTCCTCATTAATCCATGCAATACAACAAGTGCAGGAATGAAAACAAAGGCCTGTGTGTGTGTCTTCTTAATTGTTTCTGATCATTTGTGGCATAGAATGGCTGGCTCATAATGCTAAATTTGTCGCAGGAGCCACATTGTTTCTGTAAAATTTCAATTAAGTTTCTTTGAAACGTTAATTATTATTTCCCAAATAATTTGGATGTCCTTCCTGCCACCTCCTCTCTTGAAATATCACACCACAGTATTCAAATGTGGATACTGATGCAGACATGATTGGCAAGGAGCTAGGATATAAAAGCTGTCCTAAATTGGACACCATACCGCTGATCAAGAGACATTTCTCAGGCTCCACAGGTCACCATGGCAACCACTAATCTCTATTAATATGTAGATCAGTGATGGCAACCGCTGTGCAGCAAGGGAAGACATGATTGGATGAGGGAGCAGGAGACTTGGTCTAGGTTTATTTCTCTGTTTCTGTTGGGGGGGGGGGTGGCAGCTCTTACAGTTAACCCAGACCCTGAAGGGATGAGGTCGACTGTGCAGATCATCTCCACAAGCCATGGACACCGATCACCGCCATCCTGAATAAAACACAAATGACTATGGCACAGGTCAATTCAGGGTCAAGCAGCAGACCAAGCAAGACCAACACCCTAAAAAAAACATTTTACATATGTAATATACATACACTAAACAAAACAAAAAATTTATGAAAATGATTCCTTTTTAGAAGGTTGTTTTGAAGTCCCTTGAAAGCTGGTGTTTAAAGCTTCACATTTAGAAGAGTCAACATTGCAAAATGGCCTCAGGGAAACAACCAAGGATGGTTGTGGAAAGTATTTTCCATTCCTTCCAGAGTAAACCTGTCAGTTATTTACAAGGATTTGTAAGCACCAGAGAGACGAAGAGTAGTCTTACTCTACTATAAACAACAAAAACAGGAAGTAATCCAAGTAATTCTGTGATCTTATTATGCCACCAAATAATTTCAGTCCTTAATTGGTGGAATCTGCCATCTTTTCCCTTTTTTTCTATGTGGAACAGACGGATTGCCATAGCAACAGGGCCCTTCAGGCGTTGGTGGCTCCTGTCTCCGTGCCAACCGTCATCGTCAAGACAGCAGCTCCTCCAAGTAAGGGGCCTTCACCCCTTCTGACCTCTTCAACACTGAAAAGTAAACATTATCTTCAGCTAGCCTATCATGATTAACACAGAAACAAATGCTGTTTGTTTATCTGACAGTCTGACATATTGTCATGGTTCAGTGTTCAGACGCATCACATGGGCTCTGCAAAATCTGCAGCTTCTGTGGAGAATTTCACTGCCCAAAACAAAGTCTGGCTGAACTGGGTTAGGGCACATCTAGTATTCCCTTGCAAAGAAACCTCACATATTTTAAGGTAAGCCTTAAACCACCTTTAAAAAATTCACGAACACCCATCATGGGTCCCTGGCCTGACCACAAGACCTTCTGCATCTCTGTGATGCATAGCTTCAAATTCTTGATCAACATAACCTGCAAGCAACCAGAGGTCAGAAACTCCACTATGACTTTTTCCTTCTTAAATTTTCAGTTGGGCTTGGTTGTGCTTTTGGAGAAAGATCGGATGCTGCCAAACTCATACAGAAAGATAAACACATGGCAGGCGCAGAGTGTTGGGGGCGGTGATGAAATCTGGGAACGCACAGAGATTTAGGGTCAAGAACCATAGTCTGGAAAGATTGTGCAACAACTGCTAGCTTTTGCTGCTGCCAGTATTAGACTAGTGTAAGATATTTAGTCCTGCATGCAGAAGCCAACCAAAAGCATCACAGTAGCTGTTCATTTCAGAATCCTTCACAGCAGATCAGCAGCACAGCTCAGAGATGTAGGTACACATAATACTTAGCTGTCGGGGTGGATATAAATATGGGCTGAGCTTTGAAGGAGCTGAATATTTTTTGTGAACTTTCAGGGAGGCAGTTAACTCGCTCATGCATAATATGTGTTCTCTGCCTTGATGAAGCCTTTGTCAGACATAGAAGCCCAGTCTACACAGAGGACAAAAACAGCACAGTCAGTCAGCAAGAGGGAGATTCCTTTCATGGGTGTCTGTGGAGGTAGGTGCTGAAGGTGAAGCCCTGCCCAGAGTATTGCAGTTAAAGGTTAAAGGTCATCTCCTGCATGCTGACCAATGAGACACAGAACAATCATCAGTACCAGAATGCTGTGGAGTTAAAGGACAGAACGGCGTAGCTTCCCCCGGCAAGACATGGCTGATGCAAGGCCAAGACGTTCTACCCATGTGAGCACACACACAAAAACACACACACACACATGCATATGTGCTTGTGCACACACACACACACACACACACACGTACACACACGCACACACACACTCACAAACACATATACACACACAGAGTTTTTTTAATGCACTCACACACAAACGCACACACACACACGCGCACACACACACAGGCATGCGCACACACACGCACATGCACACACACACGTATGATAGATAATGTGAGGGGAGCTAAAATGACTGAAAAGAGCGACAGAAGCAGCCATGGCTGAGCCGACATGTTGCTTCCTGTTGCTGATGCCTGTGGCTCAAGATCAGTTGCCTTAAGGTGGAGCATAAATTTCTTCATGGTGACGATTTATGGTCATTTATTTCCCCCTTTTACTTTGAGCAATGTCAGAGTAATTTAGTCTTTAATGAATGCTGAAATGCATCTGAAAAGAATTAGCCCATTTTTGCATGACAGTGAGGCTTCAAGCTAAGAAATTATGATCATTTAATTTCATTCATTTAATTGTAATTAGAGCTACTTTGCAGGGCTGAAGGGTAAGACAGTGCTTCACTAGTTTGTTAATACAATGTTATTCATCCGTCCAAAACTGTAATGTGTAAAATTTTTACAGCATTTACATGGCAGAAAGTTCATTGATTTTATATTGAAACTTAGTGGACACATTTTTATTCAGTAATAAATGGTATGTAACCTTCATCATTGATCATTTAGGTTTGATATCATGTGTCCTGATTAAATGTGTTTTTCTGCAGTAACATGCTCTTCATTCAGATCTGTGGCGAAGGGTCTTGCCAGAGTCTGAGAGTGCATTAAAGGTACATTTTTCACATGTGCATCTAATGTAAACTGATTTATCAAAAAAAAAAAATTGAACCTAGATGGGTTCAGTTTTATACACTTTGGTATTCAGTGCAGCAAGAAAGGCAGTCAGCTATCTTGCCCATCTGATTTCTGGACACAGTCTGATAGAGCTGTTCCAATAACGCTGTGCTTTCCAATCAGGATAAGAACTGAGCTGTCACCACAGAGAGCATGCTCCAGAAACAAATCTGTTTTAAACATGTATGCAGTTTTGTGATTTCCTTGTGAAAATGTTAATCTTAAATATTGGTCTTTATACAATATATGATTTCCTAAATCATACCTGATCACTGATTGAAAACTTGCTAATTACCAAAACCTGGCGACACAGAAGCATGCAAAGCATGCAGAGAACACAACGCTGTGAAAGGAAAGGCAGTGTGTGACTCACGGGCCTGTGTCAGAGGCATGTGCTGGTCCACCTTCACAGAAGCGCTTTAAAGGATGTTCTCGCAAACACAGAGGCCTGCAGGCATAACTGGACATTCCAAATTTGCCAAAATTTTTAAAATAGAGACACACATTGCTACTGAATGAATGAACGGATGAACAAACAGACGGACAGATAGATGGACGGATGAAAGATAGGATTATGATGCAATAAATCAATCTGTAGTACCTGAAGGAATATGCAATATGCTGTGGAGTTTGTCATTATGCATCAGCTTCACATTAACAAGCAGGATACTTCACTAGCACTTGTCACATGTCAGTTACAGGAACAAAAGTCTCAGTAAGAAAGAGATTTACAGCACCACTGGGGCAGCATTATCTTTTACAATCTCATATTGTAAGAAAAGAAACAGTTTACCGATGATGAATACAGAGCAGCATTCTAAAGTTCTGATGAACAGTTTACCGATGATGAATACAGAGCAACATTATAAAGTTCTGATGAACAGTTTACCGATGATAAATACAGAGCAACATTCTAAAGTTCTGATGAACAGTTTACCGATGATGAATACAGAGCAACATTCTAAAGTTCTGATGAACAGTTGTACTCACTGTTGGAATACTGAAAAACCTTGTGATGTTGGGAAGGGAAAGTTTTTTTGTTGGGAAGGTAAGATGAGAAGATGCAGCGTGTATAAAGGGTGCCCTCTAGTGGCAAGGTTGTGGAACCTTCACCAGCTGAAGCGTGTTACGGCTGGCAGGAGACAGACAGCTGCGATAATTCGCTGAGCACATTGCATGTGCTACAAGGGCCCACATCTAATTTAAACAGACACTAACTGTTGCAAAACACAAAACCATGCCCATGACTCATCAAGTGCAGAGTTACAGATAGGTCCTTCGGCTTCAAGATCCGTGAATTCTGGAAAGCAGTGATGTCTTTTGTAATGACACATATACACCTCAGCGTTAAATCATAAACAATACAGGTTTATCTGTCAACACTGAAAGCGGGTGTGCCCTTTCATTTCCCCACCACATTTTAAAAAATGATGTATTTATTGCAAAACATTCGGTAATTTTTGGCAATACACAGGAACTCTTCAATGTCCCCCACTTCCAGATCCTATCCATCTGCAGTGGGATCAGAGAGACGGCCCATACCTGACTCCTGCCACAGGCCTCTACAGAGGAGCAATCACCAGGAGAGCCCCTGGATCAACCACACAACGTCCTCAGACAAACCTGGCACAGAAAACCTGCAAAACCCCTGGAACCATTACTCACACATAGATAAAAAATGTTACTGTATAGTCTGCTCAGCATGAAGGCTTGCCCCTCTACTGGTGAAAGTTTTATATGGTAGACAATAAGGGTCCAACCAGCTCCGTATGAACAGAAAAAATAAGTTAAAACAAAACTTTACACTTGCCACTTCCAATTGACTGGGCAGTTAGGTATTGCCAAAATCAGTGTTGTTTACAGTAAATCAGAAAAAGAATACTGGCTGTACCTACTTGATGCATGGTATACTAAGATCAGGTGACTCAGAAATGACGAAGGAAGGAGGGAACACATATTTCAGACCATTTATCAATTAATAAAAAAAATGTATCCACTGATCTTCAGAACACATTCTGTCAGCCTGTTTCCTTTAAAAAGATTTAGTGTCCTTTCCAGTGCTGAGGCACTTTGATTTTCAGAATTTCCATTACATCTAGTCATGTGTTTACTTATTCCATGCAAAAGCTATTTCCATGCCGTCAATCAAAACAAAACAAAAAAAGTAACCCACACCACTTACCCATGTCCGCTTAATTTCTCTGAATGCTTTGCTGTTTGTGCCTGAATCACACTAATGTAATTATCTTGCAGAGTCAAGAGCATCCAGCAGAGGAGACTTGAAGCCACTTGGTAGAACAGGACACACTCAGTGTGGCACAACAGCACTTGAAAATAATTGCCTGGCAAAAAAAAAAAAAAAACTTGAACACATAAAGGCTGAGGCAGCGATGGGGACTGGAGCTCCCCTTCTGTGGTGGAAAAAACCGGCGGCTCATTAGAGCTGGAGATTATGCCAACGGGGACGATGTCGCCTCTCTGCCCATCAGTGTTTCAGCATTGGCTTCCACTGCTGCTCCACACGGGGGGGCGGGATGGGGGGGGGGGGGGGTTGAGGTAAAGGTGGGGCACTAGTAGAAGGTAATGATGGTGTGTAGAGTGTTAGTTGTGGTGGTAGGGGAACGGTACATTGGGGGTGGAGGTAAAAATGGGATTTGGAAGGTGGTAGTGCTGTAGCTGAGGGGTGGTGGAGGTGGTGGTGCTGTAGCTGTAGCTGAAGGGGGAGGAGGTGGTGGTGCTGTAGCTGAGGGGTGGTGGAGGTGGTAGTACTGTAGCTGAGGGGTGGTGGAGGTGGTGGTGCTGTAGCTGAGGGGTGGTGGAGGTGGTAGTACTGTAGCTGAGGGGGTGGTGGAGGTGGTGGTGCTGTAGCTGAGGGGGTGGAGGTGGTAGTGCTGTAGCTGAGGGGTGGTGGTGTAGCTGAGGGATAATGGCAGTAAAGGTGATAAGGTGAGTCTACACACACACACTTCTCCACGATGGAAAATCCAAACATTTGTACTGAAGATTCCTGTCTCTGCCCTCAAATACAGCTACACGTCTGCAGGGCAAGAGCAGCTGCTACCAAACACAAACAGCTCAATGTGGCATCAATTATATGCCCATTACAATCTCTGTAAATATTTCTAGTCTGGACAGTGTGGGAAAAATACAAACCACTGTTTTGCATGTCATACAAATATCAAGATGTCAATACTATAAGTGCATTATAAATCTCTTCTAAACAGATGTTCTAACTCACATTTTGATATACAAACACATTTAAAGATAAAATAAAAATGTGAGAAAAACATGAATGAATGTAAAATGTGCCCATCTTTGATAATTTGTTGTTTGGTTTGCCTGGCACCTCCATTTGGTTTCACCTTTTCTTCTCAACACATGAGGTTAGGCATATTTCTCTTCACTGCTTGAGGCTATACACAGTTTTTAGCCCAAGGTGTTCTTCGTAGCAAGTAGTTTTAGGGTTAAAGGGATTTGACTGGTTGGTGAAACATGAACACATCCAGAATTATTGTTAGAATAATTGTTTCAATTCTGCTGTTAGAATCTATCGAAGATTTAAACATGTTGTTTTAATTATTAGCATAATTTATTCCCTGCTCACAGACGGCCCTGGCTACCCCCCATGAGAGCAGACTATGAAATAACATTGGAAGTGTGTGTATTGTAACATGACCCACCATTCTGCTCCCACCAACACCAGGATTCATGGACCTGCTTCAGAGTAAACAAGACAAAAGCAGACATTTGCAGTTTATTTCCAGTTTCTTTGTTCAAAGCAATGTAATGTCATCATGTAATCCACAATGTCTAGAATTATTTTCATCCCTTTTAAAGCAAAAGATTCCCATTCTTTGATACTCTTTTTTTTATTGCAGGTTTACAATCAAACAAAAACTTGACTTTTCAAAATACATTTCAAATAGTAACAGGTGGCATTATCATTAAAGCAGAAAACAAACTTTTTGCCTACATTTTCATCAGCACGTTTCAGAAATCATGCCCTCGCAAAAAAAAAAAAAAAAAAAAATCAACAACCAAAGCAGAAACAGACATGAGTGGCATGGCCTAATGAATGGGTGAAAACATTACCCATTTCCTCTCCCTGCTGCTCACTCAACAATTTTCACACCTACGCTTCAGCAGTAGTGACTTCCACAGTAATGACACATGCTCTCATGACTGAGAAAAAAAGCGTTTTTAAATTTACTTTGCTCTCTGTAGACATAACTGTGATATTCTCAGTGTCTGACTGGCTGAAAAAAGTTGTGTCCAATGAAAGGTTTTTGTTGTCAAGAGTGAAGGTTTTGCCTCCAGCTCCTTCAATTTATAATTCACATATTTGTGACAATTAAGGTGCTCTCTCTAGTTTCTTGAGTAAGAAAATATCCTTTACATACAAGTCAACATTTTGAATTGAATGAAGATTTCTCAGATGAAAAGCCAATGTTGAAAGACAAGCACTACATGTATACATGTACAACATACTCTAATCCTGAGGTTCGGCAATCAGCTGGAGGACTACTTGACTTGATATCATGATATATCCTGGTATCATTTATATTTAATAATTACATATTTGTAAATACTATATACATTAGTTATGGGCATACACATTCTCATGGGTTAAGTTTCATAAATTCATTATGGTAAAAAAAAAAAAAAAACCAAGTTTATAGACCCGTGATTCAGAGACTGCACCTCTAAATGAAGTGTTTTTATATCTAGCAGAAAGCTTGTTATTGTACCGCTAATCTAGACCAGGATCACAGCTGCATGGTTTTAAGGCACAATGCAAGTAAGAGAACTGAAAAAGCCAGAGTGCAGACAATGAAGCTTCTGTATTGTCATTCGTGGTCCTGGTTTTTGCATTTTGTTCAAAGCACAGAAATATTTCCACTGCAAATAGCAACATGCTTCTCAGAAGCAAAAGAATCATGAACACACATATGTAACTGATTCAAATTCACATTTTCCCCTCACTGCACCCTCTTAATACTCACCACTAGTGCAATTAGCTTGTAAACAATGAGAAAATATTTACAAAAAAATGATCCAATAAATCTATCGAAGTGATCAAAATTAGATAAACATTTTTCATCAATTCAAAACGATCAAAATGAATGATTATTTCCATAAAGCCACTTTGTTTTCTACAAAGCACTAACTGTCAGTCTTAGAATTAGTACTAAGATCAACGCTATTTCCATAGCCGAAAATCTGTTACTCAGATGCTTCCCGAAGCTACACCAAAGCATTTCATACACCTTTTTCTCTATGAGTAGCAAAGCAATTTTTCAATAAAATAATACAATCATTTTTAATTAAAGCGAACAGAGCAGTAGAGGTATCCAGAGGCAGCAACATAAAACGCCATATCTTCCACAGACTCCTTTGCAATATTATGCCCAGCTGATGGTAAAGTTTTGGCTGAGGTTGAGTCCCAGATCAGTCACAGTTAACACCTGTAAACAGACAGAGAGGTTTTAAAGGAAGTGTGACACATTACACTGCATTATCACTGGCTAGTGTTTTATATCCTGTCAAATGAGTACTTATAAATCAAAACTTTATACCTGGTTGGATTTATAAGTGAATGCGGCGTCGTGTGAGTTCACGGTCACATTGGACGGTTCCTTCTTCACACCATAAAAGGACACTGTCTCCACTGTGATGTAGGTAGCTTCTACATTATCATGAAGAACTTCTGAAGTCATCGTATTCTAAGGGAAAAAAATGATGGCAGAATTGTTGGATAGCTATGATTGTAACAGCTGAAATCCAATATTTATGGCTATTACAATCATCTTCCGCAACAAGACAGAAAATCAAGTGAGGTTTGGCATTTGACTTCTTTGACATCTTTGCTGTGGCCTCCAAAAAAAATCCTTTTATTTAAAAACAATTGAATTTCCAAGAGACCCATCAAGATTGCGTTATGAAATGATGTCAGGCCTGGATACAAGCAGCAGTAAGGCTGCCAGACTAAAGAAAGCAAATCCCCGCAGAGCCTGTTTCAAAGCACACATGGAAAAGTCATGCGTAGGCATAAAATAACTCTGGTGACAAGAACATAAATACATCTGCATGGTTACAGTTTCTATGAAGTACTCAAGCAACAAGCTATTCAACGGCATCTCAAATGAGGCGTTTTATTTGCTGCGTATGCGCGCACGAGCAGCATTTCAGCTCATCGCTCAGAAAAGGCACTTGCCAAAACGTAACTGACTCATTCGAGCCCAAAGTCATAGAACTTAAAGGCCCGTCTACTTATGTGACCAATCCAATTCCCGTTCAGATTCACCTGAACAGCGGTTTGCTAGCCATCCACTCATGTAACAATATCAAGAGTAACCAATGTGACACTTCACAAATTAAGTGAAAGTTTGGTCCTAGCTCTTCTTGGACTTAACTACACGATTACTTTTAAATGCTCTAAACTTTAAAACTGCTCTTGACAGAAAACAAGCCCAGAATGGTCATGGTCATTTGGTTACTTGCGACTTTGGGAATACTGTGGATTTCAAACTATTCCAGTCTAGACTGCAATAAATGAAAACCTCATCTTTTGTGTGTATGCCAGTCCAAACTTGTTACATAAAATGTTTTTCTTATTAAACATATTTTGGTGAGGTCAGTGCAATGCTTAGTCAACGATCCAAATATAAATCCCCTGCTATGTGGGAAGTCTACCAGTCTGTGAAAACAATTTCTGCCCTGTGGTCTTTATCCAAAAACTAGTCACAGGGCTTAATGAAATGATAGCCCTTAGCTTGAGAAGCATCTTGACTCCATCCCATTTATGGACACTTCCAAAGTTTTTAAAACTCCTTTTGGAGCAATGTATGTCCTTTACTACAAATGTAATTTAAATGTTAGCACATGTGGTCTAATGGTTATTCAGTGTAAAAACTGTAGCATGAAGTTTATGTGCAGGCCCTGAAATGACATATGCTTTCTGTGCTGTTGTGTTGTAAACCTTAACTTATGTCTACAACAGGAAATACATGTTTATCTTTCTCACCACAGAGCTGTCTTCTGAATTATGGACTCACATTTTTGTTCAGAAACACAAATGTGCCCTGGCTAAAATGCAGAAGTTGTCCAAAATCAAGAACCATAAAAAATGATTATTTCTTTAAACAAAAAACAATTTCTGTGAGCAGCTGTGGACTGTTTGAACAAATAAACCTGGTACTGATGTCAGTAATGACTTCTACTTCAGTCTCCTGAGCAAGTCTCCCTTCAGACACTGCTCTTTGGCCGTACCTTTGCCACGCGGAACATGATGTAGGCGTACTGGTTTGTCTCGTAGGTGTCGATGCTCTCCCCATCGTCCCAGAACAAGTCCCCCTCAGCCGTCCCGTCATCGGTCAGGGTGGAGATGAGGTGGAGGGGCTGTCCACTGCTCACCCATAGGGTGATGTTCGGCCTCTGCGGGATTGAACCAAGGAAAAATCAAAGTCTGCACTCTCTACAGATTTTCCCTTTTTAATTTTCCCAAAATGGTTTGCTGGTCCATACATTACAGCCAAAAGCCTTTGTGAGAGTGAAAATAACACAAATAAGCCCACAGTTTTTACACAGAAACACACACACACACACACACACACACACACATACACACACACACAAAGCCTCCCCAGTTACTATCAGAGGTGAATCAAGGCTCCCCCTGCTGGCCAGTGGCTGAACTCCTACCTGTGTGGGAATGACTGCACCCTCACGCAGGTGGATATTGATTTTGTCCAGTGGGGCCTGCAGTTTAACGTCTTCCCCACTGCTCCTCATAGAGTTGCCCTGCATCACATCAACACACAGACATACACAGAAAAAGACTCAATTTACACTGTGCTCCTAATATCCCCTGCTAACATATAATTCACATCAAACAGCTCTACTCTATTGCAATTATTTAGTTACTTGCCTGTAACAAATACCAGAAACATTTTCATTGCAAGTCAGAATTTATAAAACGAGCCACTAGATTTTATGAAGCATCATGAAATCTATTTATATTTTCTTCAGTTTTCAGATGCAGTTTCACTGTTTGTACAATGGGTGGCACTGTTTTTCCCCAACAAGTCAGCAACTTAAAGTATATGCACCCCCATACAAATCCTTTTGCAAGCATTTGCTTACCGTGTAGAAATCGTACCACAGGCCTTTGGGGAAATATCCGATTACAAAGTCCACGCCGGGATCTAACACAGGAGTCACCAGCAAGCTCTTCCCCCACAGAAACTGCCTGTCTATGCTGTACGTCTTAGAGTCGTCTGGAAACCTGTTTCACATATAACACCTGTTACAGGAAAACGGAAAGAGAAGCAAACACTGGCTCTGCACAGAGGTTACTCCACCACATAAGTCATAATGTGATATGATACCCTACAAAAGACAATGTGCCATTGTACAATTCAACCCTTTCTCTGAACTCTTCACAGAACCTAAGGTACATTAGTTGAAATCGAGCTGTCTGATTAACTGTGTTGGGGAGAGTTTGACTTCTGGATGGATGATACACTTCAACAACAGTCTGTAAGGGTTTCAGATGATTAGACCCACGGTCTCTGAAGAGCTGTTAATTCTGAACCTGCATATGGGAATAGACTGTACTGAGACATTTAAAGGCACATTTCAATTGTCTGACCCCGAAGCTCTATAGATTCCTAAAGAATTGTCACAGGATACTTAATCATTCTACACCCTGCAGTGTTTGTGACATTTGAGCTCAGAGTAGAAACAAGTGACAAAGCACAAGATGGAGAATATACACTGACCTGTGTGGAGTCTAAGTGGAAAGCAGAAACAGATTTCACAGCTGACTCAACTCTAGGTTTGTTTTGTAAGTCGGAACAAGTTGCACTTTAAGATTGAATATAGATGGTAGGAGATATATCATTACAGTGAAATTTGGAGATGTGTCATTACAGTGAAATTTGATTCCACTGGTGCGTCTAATAAAAGCTTGGCACATACTGTGAAAGTAACACACATGCAAGGTCCCCTTCCTTTAACATGTGGAGCGGAGCTGCAGGCATGGTCTCTAAAGTATACGATTACGAAGGTGAGGAAAATCTGACACTGTACGGCCGATGCGGTACAGATGTGCACCGTGTGATTGTAAACGTTAATTAAATGTTCAGAGTCATACGCATTCTATCCTGATGATTCAGCTTTAGCATACACTTCCAGAACCATCTGACACAAACCACAGAACACCTGTGCTCCGACAGGATTCTCAGCCATTTAGCTAATGTCAAAGGTGTTACGACCAAAGCCCGCTCTGGCTTTACAGCACCAATAAAAGTGTCCGTCTTCCTGCTATTCAAACCTTCTTATCTTTAACCCTACATAGCTCCCCTGACACCCTATGCTGGCAGTAACAAAGGAAATGCTAATAGTTGTCCCAAAATGTACTTCCTGGAAATATTTTCACAAAATTGTTTCAGCAACATCTGGATTAGAATCCCATAAAACTGTAAAGATATCTGATAATGCAACTGGCTTATTATTATTTAAAACTCAGCTGAGGATTAACAATCTAAAACAATAGATTTCACAGACACAATCAGCCTTCAGCTTAGCTGTAAATCATTATCAAATTTATAATACATAATATGATTGCTGTCTTCATGGACACAGCAGTATGGTCAACCCGAATGGAGCAGGGGGTGGTGCGGGTTCTTACTCAAAGAGCAGGGGCCGGGCCACGGTGTGGCCCTCCAGGTGGGCATGGTGGAAGAGGGTGTAGAGGAAAGGGAAGAGCGAGTACCGCAAAAGCAGCACGTCCTTCATGGCCGTTCGGGCCCGGGGACTAAAGGCAGGGGGTCCTGGGCCTGCACAGAGGAAACACACTATTCTTTATTAATCAGCCCTCGAAAAAAAAACCCTGTGTTTGGAATAGGACAACAGGTGCCCTGCCCTGTGACATCATCATTAGTCGTCGTCACACACACAGCAGGCAAAGAGGCTGGGTTTGTCACCTTCTCGTCGATGGAGTTGTGGTTACGGGTGAACGGGTAGAAGGCGCCCAGCTGCGTCCAGCGGACACACAGCTCCTCCGTGGTGGTTCCACCAAAGCCGCAGATGTCCGCGCCAACCAATGGGATGCCCAGGATGTTGAAGGTCAGCATTCCTGGGCGGAGTGAAAGACAGAGCGACACCATGAGAACATGCGGGACACAACGGAGCCACACGCGTTTCGGCCTCACACCGTGTCTCACCTGGGATAGAGGTGTACAGGTCTTTCCACTGACTCCGGTTGTCTCCCAGCCAGTGGCCAGAATAGCGGCCCTGACTGGGGAAGCTGGAGCGTGATATCACAAAGGGACGCTTCCCCAAAATTTTCTTCAAAGCGCTGAAAGGAAAGCAAAGCTTAAACTGAGATTTAAATGACAGTGTGAAACAGGAAGTCGAGCAGGGAGGGGGTGGGGTGTGCTCTAGCTTTTCTCCCGTTTAATCAAATTATACAAGACATGTTATTGCAAGTCATTTTATTGTCTCTAAAAACAAACAGTACAAGATAACAAAATACAGCGTTGTGATGTGAACCTGATCAGCACTGTATTATCTGGGTTAACAATACACTATGCGTCCCAAAAGTCCATTCTCAAGGCAAACTGATCTGACACCATTTTTATTGCAGAGTGAATAACATGCAAAGGCTGATACTGAAGACTGTTACGCAACTCCACAAGACGCCTCCGGCGCCTTTAGCATGGCTGTACTTCATTCGTCTTTTTAACATGAGTGAACAGGAGGGAAAATGTTAGTGACAACCGAGGCAGTTTAGAGCAAGATAAACAGCCAGATTCAAGGTTACAAAACATTTTGACTTTGACTTGAGAATGGATTTCGGTCTAGTGGTTAATGTAAATACACAAATCAACCTTTTCAATGACTTACACCCTTATTCAGGACCAGCCCAATCCATAATGACACAAAAGCCCTTTTCACTACACAGCTCCTGTGACAATCTGTACCATGGCAGTTCAACAAACCTGACAGTTAACAACAATATACTGCTACATTTAAATTACACCAACCAACAACGACTGAAAAATTTTATTAATTCAATATTATATTATTTTCAATAAATACTAGATCATTTTCATGCCTCTATTCTGCCCCATTAAAAAGCATTAATTATATCTGAGCATGCAGTAAGTTTGCCTCTAGTGATAAAGTTCAAATCCATGATTTCAGTTTAGATACTGACCTGGAAGATGCCTTTGCCTCCATCAGACCGTACATGCTGTGCAGGTTATAGTGCACAGACGTCTTATGGAGGGCGGAAGCACAAAGAGTCTTCGATCTCAGTGTGCCCCCAAAAATCCCTAAGAGTCAATGAGAGCACAAGGATAATTCAGCACATTCCTCTTTGATCCCAAAATACTGTTCCGTAAAATATTATAACAGAAGTACAGCTGACAGGAAATAGGCCTCTGCAGGGTCGGACCATTCCAAATAAAGAGAACTGTCCTATACTAGCAGTAATTCATATCTATTTCAATGCTAAACTGAGCTACTGTTAGCAGTGATTTATTCTCATATGTAAACAGTGCAATATTCTTACACAGATACAGTGCAAAACATGTGTAGATGTGAAAAGTACCATATCAACAGAACATGCGTTTTGTCTGCCATTCATGGCACTAACAAAAAAACAAAAATGTGAATTCCTGATGGCTCAAGCTCAGACCAGGGACTTCCATCAGGTAAAGCACATGAGGTTCTGCCGATGCCTGTGCGGTCTCATGGCTGTCTCACCTGGCGTGTAAGGAGGATTCTCTAAATCATTGGAAGGGCAGCCATTCAGTGATCCATCCACGAAATTTGATGGCTCGTTCATGTCCTGGAGTTGGTGACACAAACAACATGAAGAATGGCGTAAGATGGCCCTGCTCTGCTTGCTGTCAGAAGGACACAAGTCATACGTCTAAAGACTTACAATCCATAGGCCATCAAACGCCACTTTGGCGTGGTATCTCTGGAGGTTCTCAAACCACCATTCGTGTGTGTCATGGTCCGAGAAGTCTGGGAAGGCTGTTAGACCTGGCCACACCTGGGGAGCAAATTTTACAAAAATCTGAATTTTTATGGAGAGAACAAAGATTGTATTTGGATGCATTTATGAGCTGGCTTGATTAAAATCTGCAAATGCTTTGGCTATTCCCACTTGTATATTACAATATGTAATCAAAAACAAACTTTAAAAAAGGCATCCTTGCCAATAAACACAATTGTTTTTGACTTAAGATTTTAAAAATGCTGTGTTTATCCATCTTTGTGAAAACAGAGATCCACAGTTTAGAGAAGCTGAATGCATGTTTAAAGTTCATTTTGAAATCATAGGATAAGTCACGATGAGTCACTTCACTTTTCTGTTTCCTTTTGAGCAGGCAAATTTTTCTGTCTCATGTCAGTTCTAAGCAGGCTTAGGCTAGGCTAACAATTAGCTTAGAAATACTACTTGTCAAAATACAGCAAACAATTGTGAGGGCCTCGTCCTCCATGTTTAACATTTAGCGCTGCACCATACCTTTCCAATCAGGGTTTGTCCATTGGAATCATTAATAAAAATGCCACGCTTCAGTCCTTCATCGTAGGGCCAGTAGGTGCCTGGGTCCTGGGTGCTGCTGATGCCTGGGTCCTTTAATGACACACAGTATATGTTTTGTGCATTACCTACACAAAGCAATGCTCTTAGGTGCGTACAGTATGCAATGAGATAGACGATTAAGGCAGTGGGAAAGTGTGGCAGGGTGAACAATACAGTGCTGTTTCACAGTATAAATGGATTTTCATTTCTGCAAACATTTTCCCTGCATAGAAATTTAATTCGGCTCATCTTACTTTTGATAGCAGTTTGAAATGACTTAAGTGCATTATAAAGGCCCTGGAGTATGTCTGGGAAGACAGAACAGATAACCAGGGAACATGACACTGAGCCACAGCTGACAAAGCAGAAAAAACACAATGCTGGAGATTTCCCTTAAGAAGCATGGAAATACCAGGACACATTCCAGGGAAACATTATCAGAAATGATAAAAAAAAAAAAAAAAATTCTGCAGACATCTGAATAAACAAAGTCTAGAACACTAGACCAGCAAGTAATGGAGACCCATTATCTGCCATGCAAACAAAGAGGAATACCAGGATCATGACATAACGCTGTCCGTGACTGTGCAGGTCCTTCACCATGTCCGGGAGCGTGGAAAACTGCTGAGGGTCAAAGGTGAAATCAAGAGACCGGTCCATGTAGTCGATGTCATTCCACTGGACGTCCTGCAAAACACGAGGTTTGGGTGAACATATGCCGATTAAGTCACACGAGTCCCCACAGCCAGCATAACAAAGACACTACAAAATCATTTACATTCACTGTGGGTGTAAAATCCAGTACAGAGATACTGCAGAGCCAGTTTAAAGTAACAGAGGGACGTACTCCAAAAATTATACAACATTTTTTTTTTATTCTGTTTTTCTAAACTACTTTAAGATACAGTAAATAATTGCTATACCTGATGCTACCTACAGTAATCACATTACCAATGTTGTGACTGAAGAAAAGGGCTGTACCTGGGGTATTCCATAGTTTCTCATCTCCTTAACAACATCCCAGGTGCCGTTACTTGACTTGTATCCCCAGCGACACAGGTGATAGCCCAAAGCCCAATAGATTGGCATAGCAGGAAATCCTGTGGAAGTAAAAAGATGAACAGCATGAATCATGCACCTGGGCTTGGCTCTTAAACGGGATGTCAGGGTCTTATTTGTCATTCTGTCTCACCTACAACCTCCAGGTACTGCTGCACTACAGAGCTGGGGTCCGGACCCAAGAAGACATAAAGGTCCAGGATTCCACCGATCGTTCGCCAGGTAAGGGCTGGTCCCGGCTGGAGCACAACATCTGGAAGACACATTTGAGTGCACTTTTATAAATTGGCCTAGAAGAGAAATACATCCCAACAAACTATGCACTGCTCCACCCTCAACCAAGCTACAATTATTTATACAACATCATGCATCAATGCACTTTCAGACACCATAACTGATGGCCCAGCAAAAATACTTTACTTATTTAAACATGATATGATTTGAAAATGAAAAAAAAAAAAAAAAAAAAAAAACAAAACGAAACAAAAAAAAAAAACAGCTAGTCTCAAATCCAGGTGCGATGATGTGCTTTGAAATACACAGACCCAGAACTGCAGTTTGGCAAAAGCCACCCAGAGCTCTCAAATAAAACTGATTACTCATCAACTCATAAATTTCCCCCCACTTTCAACTTTTACTGTACTGAACATGAAAGATTCCAGCACCCCAATGGGCAATTAGACCCATATGTCTCCTTAGCGGAATGCTGGTGTGATTACTCACCCATGGCATTGCTGTTCAACAGAAACACGCCGTGAGCCGACCCGCCTGGCTCCATGCCCAAGTAGAATGGATGAACTCCATACAAGTTAGTCAGTTCCTTTAGGAGGAAATTAGCAATGAGACAAAAATTTACCCTTTATTACCTATTGCAAAATTCCACGCAAGAGGATGAAATCTGACATATTAAATAAATATTCTGCACTTAATTTACAATTCTTCCAAGGAAGACATTAATAATGTTGTAGTGCATATTTCCAAAATTAAGTTATATCACGTAAAAAAATTATTTTGCAGACCACTTCCTTTTTTGATAAGATGTCTATCTGCATTCTGTGCAAACAACTCCAAGGAATAAGTGAACCCTGGAGGAAATCCTGACTGTAATGTTGAAAAACATAATACCTTTATATTCCTTTGGGTCCTTCCTGTGATAGAATCTTTAGCAGGAGAAGCATGGGGGTGCTTACCATGGGAGGGACGTCACGGGCCCACATGGACAGGGTGTTCCACTCCACATTGTGGAGGAAGGACGAGCGGTGCTCTCCCAGGCCGTACACATACTGCGTGGGCAGCGAGGTGGAGACCTGCAGGAACTGGTCGGCGAAGAACAGCGGAGCCACTGTTGTGTTGATTCTGTGTCATAAAGAGCAGAACAAAATTTCAGCCCTCTGCTGTACACTACAAACACCAAATAACCTTCAGGAGAAATAATAATAAAAAAAAAAACATGCCTCGGATATTGAAAATTTCAACTATGCTCCGAGCAGAGCATGAAATGAAAAGTAATTCATACAGCACAGTGGAAGTCGAAGTCCTTTTCACCACCAGGCCAAAGGGGATTGTTGAGAATTCCACAGTGTAGAGAGGGCTGGATGCTTTCTTTGTAGCATTAGGCACCGATATGGGAACTTCAAAGCGTGGAGTAGAAGGATCTGTGACCTTACAAAGAGGGGAACAGCGCAAACAAATTAGACATATGCAGCAGTGGATAGTGAGGAAATTTTGGTTTATGAGGTCAATATGGGGTAATGCCCTATCTAGCACAGAAGACACTGCATTTCAACCCATCTGTTTATTAGACATGAGTGCTACAACTAATTCTGCCAAGGACTAGCAGGTCCTTACTTTCACGCGAAGCCTTGAGTCCGTTTCAAAGTAAACATCCATCTGGAGTGTCTCAATGTCTTTAGGATAGTATGTCTTCTCCTTCTTGGTCAGCTTCCCAGTGTACCCAAGATCAGTGTCATTCAGAGTGTCAAGTGTGTACGTGGGGAAGCCGGGGGGGTAGAAACACCAGGGCACTCCGTTCTTGGCAGGGGGTGCCTGCGTGGAAGCTGGGATGAAGCAGCAATTCCGGACCTCACAGAGCTCCCGGGTCACCACCACCCCTCTCTCTGGGTAGCAGTCGAAGCGCCAGGCCGGAGGGACGGCGCTGCAGGTCTCTGGGGAAGGGGCTGCAAGCTGCTGCCCTGGCCCCGGGGCCAAACCCGAGCCCTTGGCAGGCGGCGGCGGCCTGTGTGGGAGCTGGCTGGTGGGAGCCTGCAGCCAGAAGATGGTGCCGATCAGCCAGACGCCACAGACCACCAGCAGGAAGGTGCCCAGGGTTATGAAGCCTGTGGTGGTGGAGCAGATACTCTTCTTCTCCAGCAGCAGGCTCTCGGGGGGTTTGTCCTCCACTGCCTCTTCCAGGGGCTCCTCCGCTGACGTGGGGCCCGAAAAGTACACATCCTCAGGGGTCAGCAGCTTGTAGGACACCATCGTGCAACGTGTGATCCTGATAACAGAGTGACTGCATTAACATTTCAACCATTTACCCAGTCTGATTAAACACTATCAATGTAACTGTGTATTTTTTCTGGGTTCATTTACTCATAAACAACAATTAAACATTCTGTACGATGGCCATTAATTACAGACATATTAGTAGAACATGACAATATCTTTTTCTGGTAATATTTTTTTATGTCTGATGGATCAATTGTTCAAACAACTGAACAACATACTGAAAACAGGAACATGTTTTTTTTTTTTTTTGGCATGGTGCAGACTTGAAAAAAACTTTAAGGTTACAGAAGGATTTCTACTATTGCTTCAACTTGACAACCTCAAGTAACAGAGAAAAGTATTAAAAAATTACTTGGCAAATGGTGTGATCGTTTTTGAAGTCAAAATATGTCAGACGTTAAAACCCTATTGTTTTGGGACTATTTATTTTTATTCACCCGTAATTTCATCTGAATTAACTATTTTAGGTACACGCTTTATGTCAACTGAAGTAGGTCTTCAAATGTGTAATTCATCTATTGCAACATGATTTGCAACAAAATACCCCAACTCAACATTTAGCCTATTAAGTTTCCTTATTAACAGTCACAGACTAAAACGATCAAAGGCTGCCCAGTATCTGTTACCTCTATAGAAAATGGCTGTCACTAACTCTGATATTTAAACCATCTGAGCCAGAAACTCACTACCACAATGAAGTAAACAGTGAGTGGTCTGAACGCGATTCGGAACTAACGAGACAGTTTAACAACCCGAATCTACACGTGCGTCGTGTTCAGTAGGTTAATGTGTACTGCACTTTCACTTAAGCACTGCCACAAGACAATTCATTTGAAATGCTATGAAACAAGAACGACGGCAATGACAACATGATTTGGACTGACGCTTAAATTCACTGCAAAACAACAACAAAAACAACAACAACAGCAAACACATACAGCACAGTTTTGTGCAACCGTCATGTCACTTACCACGGGACTGTATGTGGTTATTAACGAATTGTATTCATATGACGTAGCTCATTATTTAGGCTATACCATTACATGTCATAGGCTTGCTTCTTTCCACAGCGCACTAGTCTTTTATTCAATGTAACCTTTGCGACGCTGACGGATTGCCAAACGCTCAAGCATGTGACGACTTTTTTCAACGCTTACTCAGCGCATACAGTTTTGATTGACTACACTAAATCACATGTGTATTTTGATCCAATCTAAGAAGAATGCGCTGCATGTTCTAAAAATACGAATATGGCAAAAGGAAGACTAGTTTATCCGGGTCATCGAGCTCGTAGTTTTCGGTTGTGAAGAGGATAAGCGGACACTTCTGACGTAATAACATGGTCGTCGAACGTTACGGAAGTAGTCGAAAATGTACGATTTTTTAAAATTATTCCCTCTTGCCAGCCCATAAGTATTGGGGTAGCCAACTTTAAAAAACCGAATCTTACATTAACTATCTTAAAATGAAAAAAGCAATGGGAAGTCAATATCACTCAAAGATTGTGTGACGTTACTCAGCGTTGTCACGTTATCATGTACTAAGATGTATTACTTGCACTGCATCACAACAGCCTGTGGTAGAACAGTTTTCGCCGTGCCACTTAAATACTTCCATGTGTTATTTTCCCTTTAACAGCTAAAAATAATGCATGTTTATGAGTCTGATGAGAATTCATGGATTAATCTGTGATTTCACATACACGGCACCAGTGAGTCATGTCACTCAAAACTCAGATGTGTTGTTGGTCAATTTATTGTTCTCATGACCTCTAACAGATTGTATTCATATGATGTAATTACCTAACCGTTTTACAAATGTGGGCCTGACAAAACTTGGCTACTATTTATTTATTTATTTGTTTATTTATTTAGTTAGTTAGTTAGTTAGTTTAATCAATATTTCTCCCAAGTCTCACAGACAGGATTATAGTGTGTGACACATGCGTCCATTGAAAGGTGTCTCAACTGGATGATCCAACCAGCACTCCTTGCAGGCCACCCAGTTAAAAATAGATTAGTGATGAACCAACCCATCATCTCTACTTGACTTGACCAGCATGTTTCCAGACAGATACCCCTGGGAGAGGACCTTGTATGGCTGGAGGAATTTGCTCATTGTATGATTCAGTGTAGACTCAAAGGCATCCGATACAAGATTATTTCAGCCACATCCGAGTTTCAACCAGGCCTTTGGTTTGACTGAGCCGCTGAGTGCATCTGGCTCATGGACTCACCATCATTCACAAAACATTTAAGCTTTCAGACCTCTCCAACCTCAAAGCGCCCTTGCAATCTGAAAAGTTTGCTGAACCGTATTAAAGGGCTATCTTTCACTTTACTTAATTTGGGAATACAAACTATACAACATGCCCATGCTTTCACTGGCAGTAAGAACGTACCTTTGTAAATATGAATTTATCCAATAATAATTACGTGAGTTATTCAACAGGACCCTGAGCCATTCTGAAAGACATCCCATAATGTATTGGTAACACCAACCCACAGTTTTCCATATCAGACATTTTGACAGCATTCAATAATTTGTCCTATACTTGTCACACGATGGTAGCTCTCTAGATAGAACACGTTTGCTGTAGCTGTTTGTCTCTGGCCCTGATCACCCTCAACAGTTTTAAAATATATTTTTTTATTTGTTTATTTATATTGTCCTTGGCTGGTTAGGTTTAAATATTTCCCTTCTACTGGTAAAGGTCTATAGGTGTGTGTATTTAAAATATATTTGCATTGTCTAAAGATCTATGCTCATGGCCCCACCATCCACATCCATCTCACATCAATAACAATTCATTTCATTTTTAGCTCAGTTATTGACAATAGAATGCAAGCTTTTGCACATATGCAATATAGATATCCCCTAGAGGGTCATCAGCTGCTGCATAGAGTAAAGGCACCTGTTCACAGTGCAACCTCAAGTTCTGTGGCAGGGAGGTCAAGTCCCAACCACGCCATTATTAGCCATGGCTGTTCACAGTGGATGGAGTCGATATCATAGTTCAGTCCTACTGAAATAAAAACAGGGCACATTTTAGAAAAACGTTCGTCCTTGAATTTGGAATTAAGAATTATGCATCTTTACAGTTATAGCAATGTCATCATTACTCATGCAAGGGGCATTTAAGATGAAATGCATGTGTTCTTGTGCTGCACTTATATGCAAGTCAGTAACTAACTCCAGTAGCAACAGACCATGCTGTACTACAGATGCCATAGCAACAGAGGAGAGATGTATTTTTCAAGACGATTGTTTGCCAGTGGGGTTTTCACGTGTAGTTCAGAGGAACGAATGCACAGGCACCAAACACTGACAAATGATAACTAATCCTACCTTTTGCAGAATGAGGTCAATTGTTTCTCACTGTTGCAGAATCCTGAGCATAGTTGCCTAATGGCATAGCCTATGTTCAAACAGCATAGCACAGACCGCATTTATGGTCATTTTCTTTCCTGATTATTTGTATAAAAACTCTTGGGATTCCCTATCACCATTATTAATATTGCTGCCAAATTTTAACACCGCTCCCCCACCCACCCCCAACGCACACACACACATACACACACACACACACACCAAAAAAAGGAACAAAGTTCCAAGGGTAACAGTAAAACAAATGATCACTATTATAAGGGTCAGGTGGAGTCTAAGTCTTGTTGATACAATCTACACATTTTTCTTCACAGACTTCAATTTGAAACTCAGGATTAATTTAACTAAAAAAGAAATGCAATAAATGCAATTATGTGTGAATTTGATGCTGCTACAGGTAGCAAACTGTGCTACCTCAGCTTGACCAGATGGTGGCGCAAATTGTAAGACATGGTGATAAAGTATTGGTGGCAACCATAGGCAATTCTCCAGGGTCCCTCAGTTGAAATTCGTAAAATACAAGATGATTTCAGTTGACTGGCAAGTTGAAAATTCATACTATTTGTGAACAATTTATGAGCTATCACCCATTTTTTTATTCATGAATTAAGGTGGTAGGCAGGCAGTATTGGTGTGAGCTGGTGTATTAAATGCTTTAGTCATCTATTAGTGGAAAATGTTAATGGAAATACAAAAGTAGGGTGGGTGTGGGAGATTGGGGAAAATATTGTTACAGTAAAAATCTTGTGACTATGTATCAACACTGAAAGCCTGTCTATGTCACTCAAGTCCTACATATCTTCAGCAGCCTACCGATGCTGTTTATAGCATGTGAAGTAATTCCATGTTGTGGTTTGTAGCTATAATAATGTAAATAACCTCATGGGCAAGCTTTCCATTAGCAGTGATTCAGAGCTCCTTGGTCTCTGTGTTAAGGCTGGTGGTTCAGGCAGCAGAGCTCCAGGGCAGCATTTAATCACGAGAAATTTCATAAAATGCAAATCACTGTGTGCTGTGGATCTAATCGGTGAGCATAATTTCATCTGCTTTGGTTTGGAAAATGATTTGAGATGCAAAAGAATGTCTTCTATGTCTTCTAAGGTAAGCCACATCACACATTATACTTTATTTAATCACAATATAGGCAGACACAGAAATTTAATTCAAATGTTTCTTTTTGTATGATATTATACTTCTCAAAAGAGCATTCTAAGTTGAGTTTTGTGTAAGAAATATTGACTATTATCCAGTAAAAAAAAAATATGCCTTGTAATGTCCACCTAAATATTTAATTACATGGTTAAATTGGCATACTCTGTATATAATTTGCCAGAACTTAGAAATTATTAACTGTCTTTATTAATTATCGTTGTTAAATTTTACTACGAACTCTTGTGATTGTGGAGAAACCAAGCACTATGAGCTGAACTGTAGCCTATCTTTGTTGAACCATGATATTGATTTTCTTTTAAGGCTTGTATTCATGAATAAACATAAACCCTTAGTAGCCTACCAATGTTCACTCTCACAAAGTATTAAGCAGCTGCGTCTTTATTACCCTATTCTATTTCTGGCCTCCACCAGTTTCCCGCCTGGATGACGTCAGTACAAAGTTATTTTCATGAATGGAAGGGGCGGTCACGAGGAATTGGTGACGTAAGTGCTTGCGGAAGCATAGAGTGGAATGTTGATACATTGTTGTTGTTTTGTAGTTTAGAATTGGGATACATGACGGTTCGATTGCGGGGAGGTTTCTTCTGTTGAAAAATACACATTATAAACAACAACAATACGAGATTTTTTTACAATCTTGACATAAAATATCTGCACTGGTAAGGTAAGATTTTTATTTAGCTTTTTAAAAGGTCATTTTAAATTGCTTCTGTTAACATTGTGATGGTTTTACGCGTCTACAAAAACTGCATGTGTGGCGCATGGAAGTTACAATTTTATATAAGTGAATTAACGTTGCGACTGTTTTGTTTCCTTGAGAGGTGTAGAACGCGTAAAGAAGTTATGATTTTGAGTTGTAAACATTTCGCTACAATATTACTGAGAAGAATCTCTGGTGAACACGTGTTCGCAGTAAGGCGAGAGCTCAACACAACTCTAGAAAAATGATTTCTTTTACGTATGTAATAAGGGTAGTATTTACGAAACGTCATTTCGTATGATTTTACACATTTACGAATACTTTCTTTCCAGTTTTGTTTACATGAGTGTATTTTTTTTTAGTTCGCCGAATAACCACGCGGTTCAAGGTAGTAGCTTAACGATACCATCTTTCACATTTCACATTTTTAAAAATGTGTTTGCCTACATTTTCCTTGGACTTGTATTTTTAACTTTTAATTGATAACAGACTCTGTAGTTTTCATCCATTCGAAAACAATATGTACTGCTTTTCGGAATTTCAGCACAATGTGTATGATAATGTATGCGAGCAGACCACCCATAAGAAGGCTAAGGAGGGTCGGCTGTTGAGAATGAAACATGACGCATTCTATACAGGTCCCTTGGTAAAACCCTAGACTGGTGCGTTTTTCGCGGATCAAAGAGGCCTCCGTTTGTTTTGCATTTTAGAGGGATCTCGGGGCAGGGAGGCGTGGTAACAGTAGTCTACTTCATGGAGAAGAGCGAGCGTATAGAGAATCAACCTGGCGAAAACAAGCGCTGGGACCGGACAGATCGAAAATATGACTGTTCTCGCCTAAACTGCTTAATAATGTGCATGTTCGTAATAATGTTTTAAATAAACTATTATTATACAAAGAAGTCACTCAGACGATGCAAGTTTTGTAAGCATACATTAAATTGCTTTTGTAAATGAGAATTGTGTGAAGGGTGTGCTTAAAAAGTTGTTGGGTATGAAATATGTTCATATGGATATTCTTACGTGCATAGGGCATTACTGTATAATAATCACTGTCAGTTGGAATGTCCTCTATCCTCACTTGCGCATAGCAATAAACTAGTCGAATAGACAGACACACCAGACGCAATCTCTGAACTGTCAGCGTTACTACGGTCGCTAAATTTAGCACTCTTAAGTATGCAAATTCCAAAGCATAATGATAGTTATTTAATCAGTCGAACGGGTTGATAAAATAAAATATCACAGCAGGTTTGGTGAATCAAAATCCTGTATTACGAAATACTACTTTGCTGTTTCAAAACTGTAGAGTAGACAAAATATCAACGATTTAGATTAGTCGATGTATGATCAGCGTGACATGGGGGCTCTGGCTCCTCCCTGGATTAAAAATTGTTGTATTTGTTAGAAATGTTGCAACGCAATGCTTGGTCCTGGGATGGATTATAGGGGATCTTTTTTTTTTTTTTTTTTTTTTTGTGTCAGATTTTAAGATTAGACACTGTGAAACGCCAGCCCCTCTTGTTACTGCTGTGAGTTTAAGGAAATCATTCCATTTCGCTCTGTTTGGAATGTTATTTGGCTTCGCAAGGAACTACGCCCTGCTATTTAGGAAAGGTGAGTCATAACTGGGTATTATGATTCATTTCCCCCCTGGCAGATAACACAACTGTCCTCACTTATTCAGTTAAGAAGAATAAAAGAGCACATTAGAAAGTCAAGGTATCATCTTATATTGCCAACGAGGTGAACTGCAAATCCACACATCAATATGGCAATTTAGATCCCTATATAGAACCCTACACTGTGTGGGAGGAGTCAGAAGAGTGATTTCCAGTGCTGGTGGTAAAATCGGTGAGGGCACTGGGGCTGTGCTGTAGAATGTGTGTGGGGTAATTTATTGAATTTGTTCACCCTTGAAATTCTCTGACATGTTCTGCTTTGGAGCTGATTGCATAATCACTGAGGATGCATTGCTGTCTCAGTTCTGATCCTTCCCAGAAGCTTTTCCACTGTGGAAAAGTGCAAGTCATTTTGGCAGAGAGCAGGATGGAACTCGGTCTGCTCATAAACACGCAGACATCCGTCATCACCGCCACAAGTGTGAAAGGGAACTCAAAAAGTATGTGCTGCCAGTACGACTTTCTCCTCATTTTCAAATTCTAACACGGAAAAACATGGCAACTTTCACAACCTTTAGAAAACAAACGGCATACTAATGGAAAGTACAACAGCAGCTAAGGACAGAACATTTGTAATACACTGTGAGTGGTTGGGTCAGAGTTTGGACACCGGTCCAGCATTATTGTGTTTGGGCGAGAGAGAGTGTGGTTTCCTCTTTCAGTGTCTGACTGCATGTCTCTGGCTGCAGATCAAGTCTTTAACGTTTGACTTGACCTTTGCTGCCATGGCAATTTATGTGGAAAACACTGAAGCAGGTCTTTCCCATCAAAAAGTTACGGACTTGGTCAGGCTTGGTCAGGCTGGTATTTTTTCCCACTCATTATGTGAGCACAGTCTGTACCCTGCAGAGGTACCTGAGTCACTATCTGTGAGGTGAACTGTGGTGGGGATCCCCCACTCTACCTGTGCTTTCTCGTATACACTGAGCAGTTTTTAGTGCCTTACTCTGTTGTGCTTTGGTGCAGTAATCAAAGTGCTGTGTGTAGGAGGGTCATAAAGGTAACAGTCTTTAATTTGCCTTTAGGTATTGAAGTTGTTGGGCTTTCTTAAAAAAAAAAAAAAAAGTCAAAATCTTCCCCCTCCGGTTTCTAAAAAACAAGGCGTTTCCTTTAAGTATATTCCTGATTATGGTCTGAATATGTGTACAAATAAATTTTTTTAATGACAAGTACAACAATGAAAGTCCAGAATGATGTCATGATTATTGGTATGTGTTTCAATATTGTCACAAGCTGGCCATAGGAGTTGTGGTTTTACAGAAATGAATGAACCATGACTGAAAGTGAAACGACAAATTTATGCAGCACAATCACGCAGATGAGCGATAAGTCTTATCCGCATCTCTGGGAAATTCCTGAGAGAATTCACAAAGACAAAGCCTAAAAGGCTAATTCAAGTTTAACTCATGACTGAATGTGACCTACAGTAGCATTTTAAATCTCTGTTTTGGCAAATAGCACCAGTGAAGACCTACCAAAAGAACTTTCCACTGTGGCAGTGAATAAAGTGAAACTCACAGGAAATGTGGTGTGTGGGAGTTTATTTTATTTCTATTAAGGGATAAGTGCTTTAGAAATATTTACAACTTTGTAACTGTTGCTGACAGAAACATGTCCTGGAATTTGGGCTTGTACAGTACTTCAGTATTTCTCATCGCATTATTTCTGCCCTTGTTCAGACAGTGTTTTAGCCACAGCACTGTTACACATCTTTTGTTTTTGTAATTTTGTGTGTGTATTCGTGTTCAGACTCTTGGAAGACTAGCCCATGGCTGGGCTAAGAGGGATCCAAATAAACAAGACTTAAGCTAAACTTCATTAGCATCTTGAGCATTCCTGCTTCACCAAGGGGCTGCCTGCAGTTGAGATTAACTGCTTCACCACTATGTGGTCAGAATGGTTTGGAGTAAAACAATTTGTCACTGACATTTGGCAATCAGTGGTTAAGAAGTTTCTTCCAGAATTTTCATGGGGGCCTAGCCAACCACTGATGTGTTTTCCATACCTGTTCCACAGCAGAGTGGAATATTGGCCCCTGCTAATGTAAAAACTGGGAATATTTGTCCCTGCTCTGTGAATGCTTAACATTCTTTTTTTATCCCAGTGATCCATGGTTGGAAATGAAATACGTACATCTCTTCCACTCCTCCTGCCAGCCGCAAAGTTCCGGTGGTCATGCCAACCGTTCCCACGAATTTCTGGACTTTTCCTTCCATCTAGTTAAACAACAGAATTGTCCAGGAAACGTCAGCTGCAAGGGTGTGCTCCCTTGCCTCTGGTCTCTGCTCTTACCAGTAAACAGCGTGACTCACTGCTCAGTAATGCTCCCCTTTTACGTAATATTTCATCAAAAGCGCTGCGGAGTGAAAAGCTGCAAACAGAGGGAAAACGCTCCACTGACTCCCTGTGTGGCTCTGCGAGACACACAAAACTGCTTAGAGTGTCTGTTAGGTATTTACAATACAAGACCCAGCTGCTGCAGCTATACCAGAGTTCAAAGTCTGAACTCAACGATTTCAGTTACAACAAATGGGTGGGCGAAAGAACAGGTTGCTAAGAGAGTCCCTGATTATTATCAGTGTGGTACGCCTATGTACAAACTCCAGCTGCCCAGGCTGTAATTAGTTTCATTTCCCGTGCAGGCTCCCCATATCAGTACTGGTCTTGACTTACCTTACGTGAGTTTTGAATCCGAGCCTGTCGCTGAATGACAAAAACAAGGCGGGATCGAGTTTCACATGGGGCAATTGCTCACCTGCAGTAGTGGATGATGAAAGCATTTTTTTGGTGTTGTCCCCCGGCTGAGGAATGTCAGATCGCGGCAGTCATATCGGTTTTCTCTGCCAGTGACTGCACAGCACCTCATGGTAGTTAACTTCAAGAAAGGTGCTGAAAACAATACCTTAGAAATGCCAGGAACACATTTGGCTGCAGAGTTTTCCATGTGTGCTTTATGGTTAAATGGAAGTTGGAATGTCCTGATTGGAAAGCCATGCTGACATGAAAAACATGAAGTGAAAAAATGTGGATATTCTAAATATTTCCACTCTGTGAGCTGTTCCTCTCCTAGATTTCACATTGCAAATGCACCAGAAATGTTTGTATCATAGCAGGGTTTATATCTCTGAAGTTCCTATCCATGTAGAAAACTAACCCAATTAGTAAAATTTAAGAGAGTAAAGCGTTTGTATTAAACTTCTGTCTTGATCATGAATCAAACTTGAAATTTAAGAGCTTGCATTTTGAAAGAGTTTGCTTAAGCTTCCTTTTTTAATTTGTTATTGAACTGGAAATAGCAGCACATAATCAGTGATCTGAAGGTGTTTTGTTTCCCTGCCCTGTTCTGATTTAGGTTCTGGAAATTGTATAAGGATGTAACAGCAGAGGAATTCTTGAGTTGAAAAAAGTTGATAAGAAAGTACAATGGATTAAGCAACGGAAAGAAAAGCTGGGACTGGCTTTTTAAAGTACGTCAGCGCACAGAAATCTGTGGTTATGGCGTCCAAGTTCAAAACATTAATCTTGTTAATACGTATGCTATTCTTAGTCCAATTAGATGTTTTTCATCCTTTCGCAACAAGTTATTTTTCCCTCTGATTCCGAGCCCAATTCATGTAGTAAAGGCAAACAAGGCACCATTTAAAACGAGTTCTGCAGAATTCGGATTGATGCATTATCGTTTATAAGTAACAGCAACAGAATGTGAGCCAGTAAAAGGGAATGGTAAGTGAAAGGAAGCTTTGATCAGCAGGCTCTTTGCTCTGGAGTTTCCTTGTGGAGGTTAGTGGGGTCTGACTCACTGGAATGCTATGTCACATTGTTTGAGTTCACAGCCATGCGGTCCGCAGACAGTGGGCAGAGCGCTTGCGGACATTCTCAGACATGCCTGCACAAGTTTTTCAGCGTAAGGGACATTGTTTTGCACAGATCCGCTTCCCGAGGAGGTTTCTCAAAAGCAGGACTTCACGCTTGAGTAAATGTTGTGAGAGGGAATGGCAGTGGTATGGGTGTTCCTTTTCTTGCCCTCCTCCCCCTCCCCTCCTCTTTCTTGTCATTATAATTTTTGTCTTATTTTGAAAGACCAAGCAGAGAAAAAAACATTGTCAGGAGCCTGATGGATTGTGCTTTTGAGAGCACGTTATAAGCAGCATTAATTACTGACGTGCGTTGTTAAATTTGTGGAGTAAGGTCTCTGCAGTGTTGCGCTGTCAGTTGCTGACAGCACAATTATTCTCAGTCACTTTTAAAACGCCCGTGACTCAAACTAGGACTGAGGTGGCAAGCACAGTGTTTTGAGACACACTTCATGAATTCCTGTCCACTGTTCTGTGGCAGGCTTCAGAGTATGACCTCAGTGTGTCAGGAGAACAGTGTAGGGACATGGAAAATAAGAGTAACAGGAGTGTTATCACGTTGCTCCAGTGTTTCCGAACCCCGCTGAATTCTGTCATAACATCCCCATAGGACCGTGGGCCCGTGCATGACTAATACCCTCGAGATGTGTATGACCTGATAAGACTGTGACACAATCGGCACCTCTCCCATGACCACCCAACTGCCTTTAGTCACTGTAGAATTTCCAATGTTCTTGCTCTCCATGTGTACATTTTGGCTATGACTTTGGGTTTGAATTTTTAATGTTGAATGGCCATAATTATAACCATTCACCAGCGTTAAACATGTATCTGGCAGTATTTTTCCCTTCCCATGATGCTTTTCAGCCACTCTGCTCCTGAGCAGCACTGTTCAGAGATCAGCTCTCAATCTTGAAAATGTGTTATTGTTTTTTTAAGCAAGTCAGACTATGTTGAAGTTTATGTTTTTGAGGCAGAGGGGATATCTAATTCACAGATCTAAATTCCAGGCATACTTGTTCTGCTATGCGTTGGTGAGAGCATTTTTTCTTGTTTTGTTTTTTTTTTTTTTTTTTTTTACAGTGGTATATGTTTTCCTGTTTCCCCCACTGCATTGTGGGTGTTAAGTGTGAGCAGTCACCCTCCATGGAAAAGCACAGCCCTCTCTGTTTTTCCTCTTGAGTGTGTACAGTGATTAATGTGGCTTCGTGGGCTTCTTCGGTGCGTCACCTTCCTTGTCACTTTTCTTGTAGCGCTGGTCTTCTGACACTTTCATTTTGCACCTCAGAATCCAGCACTGTCAAACAGGCCCCACCAAAGACAAAGCAGACCCTTACACGGATGCCTGTTGTGGAAAAAAAATAAGAACAGTCATAAATGTGGTTAGTTTTTCCCCTTCAAGGTAGGCGAAGAAATCACTCATGCGAAGGGCTGGGGGTGGGGGTGGGGGTGGAGTGTAGTACGGACCGTTTCAACGCTATTTTGAGAATTGGAGAGTGAGCAGAAGGACTTTTAAAGAAATGTCAAGGCCTGCACATTTACTCATTATGGACATATACAGTGGAGCCCCTTTCCCACATGGATTCCACAGTATTTCTTGGAAAGAAACAAAGGGTCCCACCATGACGCAACACACACACACACACACACACACACACACACACACACACACACACACACACACACACACACACACACACACACACACACACACACACACACACACACACACTAACACATGCACACACTCCAGGCCAAGCTGCTGTCAAGGCATTTATCCTCATCTGCCTGGGTACAGCGGTGATTTAATAGGCCGACCGTGTGCGGCTTGACGTAAGAATTCCAGGCCTTTCCTTTTTTCTCAGAAAGCAAAATTTCCCCCTCGCTCCGAAAGTCCCCTGAGCTTTCACTGCTGGGCCCCCCAAAACAGTCCAGGCTGCTTCCAGCGGACCAAAACCTATGAATAGGCCGTTTGAGTGGACAGAGGTTTGTAGGAAAAGTGGCTAGATACAACGTTGCTGCTTACGATCACGGCCTGTATGTGTCTGAGGCAAGATCAACATCAATTACCCTGTCATGACAGAGACAACGGGACATGAATAAGCTGTTGTGCAGCAGCCTCCTCTGTGGGTTACCAAACACAAACCAGATGGATGACTTGAAACCTGAGAGAACACTACAGTTACACAGGGATACGTAAATACACCACCCTTCCTCCCCCATGTGACTACACTACAGTAGAATCCTGAGCTATGAGAAATCCGACCAGAATGGTTAACCAGCAACAGAGATCACACAGGCAAGTCTTCACACTGCACTTCTATAGGGACTGTTTGCTCCATTTCCTGGCAATTCTGGGATTCCCAAAAAGAACACCGGTGAACCCACACCCAGTGGAGATTTTTTTTCTTCCTTGCTTTAAATTCTGTATTTCTTAGTTTAGGCTTAAAAGGACTGCGTAATGAGGAATTCAGAATCCTATGTCGTCCCACTTTGCACTTTCGCACAAAGTGTTTAGCTGGCGGAACTGGCTGTCAGAGCAAGGGGCTAAATATAACCAGCCGAGTTAAATAAGGAAATGGAAAACAGTCCAGGAAAGCCCAGTGTAAGAGGATCTAGCTCACAGGGCCCGGTTTTAAACCTGATAAAGAGCATTGTCTGAGGGCAGAAATACAGCTCTGACCGTGCAGGGCAAACTGTTCCAGGGTAACTCTCTCCCTCCCGTGGCGGTCCACATTTCTCACTTTACTCAGATTTTTGTTTCCCTTTTGAACATAGTATCTCAGATTTTTTCATATTATTTTTATCTGTTGAATATTGTTGAAATCCTGAGGTTGCAGCTTGTGTAATATACCAGACCTGGTTGCTACATCTGAACTGAACTGGCTGTACTTGCAGTTTCACTGAGGAAATGAGACATCCGTTGATAAAATCTATCCGCATACATGTGTGATAAGTGAATATGGAACTGGTCTGACTAAAACAGATTACACTGATCAATATCTCATTCGTCTTTATAAGCTATTGATTTGGCATGTATTTCCACACAGCTGGAGCAATTAATCAGAGATTTTTTGCACAGTTTCAGTAACAGAGCTGAGGGAGGTTTCAGTGCGTTTGTGTGTCTGGTGTGGTTTTCTGAGCAGACCTCCTGCGGGTGGTACACCCTGGTGGAGCAGTGTTTGATACTCTGAACAGCCGAGGGATGGTAATGTATAACATGTGTGTGACCGTGTTATGAATGAGGCTTGTTTACTGTTCGGTCGCCCACGTGACATGTTCTCCCCACACACACACACACACTTCCCTGGCTTTGGGAAGCGGGTGTGGGGGGTCCGGGGTCTGCTGCCTGCCGTTTCCATGGTGACGGTCTTAGAGGAAGCTTCAGCTGCATTCTCGGGATGACAGCATTGGGTTTGAGAATGGGGCCTGAGCTCAGAGTGGTGTCTCAGCTCAGAGACAGGGCATGGAGCGCTTTGACACTGGCCGATCTAGAAAGCATAAGCGTAAGCCTGTCCATGCAGGAGAATTTCTAGGAAGCTGCATTTGCAAAAATAGCAACAGGATGATCCCCGAAGAGATCAGACAGCGTGACAGCAGTCTAGGTAGCGGCGAGACGACCTGCTTTCTCAGAGCGCTTTCTGAAGCGCATTTGCGAGCAGTCAGCAGTAAACACGACAGGCGGTGGCTGGCTGCCATCACATGGTGTGTGACTTCTGACCTCTACTGGCAGCTAACTGTTATTGCGCCTGCACAGTCTCAGTGTCTGTTCCCATAATCCATCCCACTTGCTAGTATAAATGCGCTTGAGTTTATTTCTGATTTTCTGTTTAGGAAAACAGATAATTCACATGATTCTCTTGTCTGATTTTCTTTTTCAGTCACGTTTCTGAGGGGTTCTGTCCAGGTGAATGCATGCAGGGTATGACGACTAATTTTAAAGCCAACAAAGCTTTAAAGGTAAGCTCGCTTCTCACCCCCAGGAATGTATCAAAGTTTTCTGGGATTCAATCAGCATTTATCTCTTGTCTCACAATTAAATAAAATTGCATTTTATCTTCACACTTTGGCAAGTTCATGAAAAATCATGATTTTTTCTTTTAGAGAAAAAAACACAACACTCCCATTCAATGTAAGTAAAAGTTAAGGTTAAGTGTTGATTGAATCCCAACCAATAAATCACTAAATTTTGGTGCAATACAGTGGAAAAGACTAATTGTCTTCTGACAAGTGTAGCACTGTGGGTTTCTCGCTTTGGGTAAGATGGTCTGTATGCAGCTCTGTAGCGCTGTTTCTGTGTGGTTCTCAGGTAAAGAAGGAGGCTGGGGAGAATGCCCCGGCCCTCAGTGACGATGAGCTGGTGGCCATGTCGGTGCGGGAGCTCAACCAGCACCTGCGGGGGCTGACCAAGGAGGACGTGGTGCGGCTGAAGCAGCGGCGCCGGACCCTGAAGAACCGCGGCTACGCCGCCAGCTGCCGCATCAAGCGCGTGACGCAGAAGGAGGAGCTGGAGCGGCAGAAGATGGAGCTCCAAGGGAGGTGGACAAGCTGGCCCGGGAGAACGCCAGCATGAAGCTGGAGCTGGAGGCCCTGAGGGCCAAGTATGAGGCCCTGCAGTGCTTCGCCCGCAACGTCACCCGCGGGCCGCTGTCCTCCGGCAAGGTGGGCGCCACCAGCGTCATCACCATCGTCAAGTCGGCCAATCACAACGCCAGCTCTGCCCCTTTCTCCGCCCCATCCTAGTGTTCGGGAGGGAGGACTGGCCGTGCCCTGGCGGGCCCACCCCCACCCCCCGCCCAGCTACACCCCCACTCTGAGAAGGAGCTCAGCTGATGGGAGCTGTGTGGGGATGCCTTGCTCCACTCTACCGTCCCACGTCGAGGCCGATTCTGCCTACGCCCAAGCTCACTATCTCCTCTCTACTCTACTCTGTCTGTGCACTGTGCAACGAAACCTCCAGCACCGGCAAGGCAAGACTGTTCTCCTAACCCCCACCCCCACCCAAAAGAGACTTTTTAGAGGCAAGCACTTACTAAAGAGTGAATGAGTACTTTATATGATCTGAGGCAGCAGCACTGTTCTGAGACAGGTCTGATACTTGTGGTATCTTACAATTTTATCAGACAAAAAAAAAAACATACAACAGATATCGGAGCAAAGAAAGTTATTCTAACCAAACATAGTGGCGATAACACTATCGACGGTAATGATCTTAATATAATCAGCACAACGCTGTCATTGTGAAAATATGCAGTTAAGTTGCTTATGTGGTGAAATGCTAACCTGAGCTTAAACAGCCCAATGCAGACGCAGTTATGTAAATAAAAGCGTATTTACTGAGACAGCAGTCTAAGCCGAGAGGATCCAGCCAGGCACCACAGGGTCCTCATCATGGGGGACATGGCACGCTGATCTCTATAGAGCTCATTAGAATAAAAGTAAATGTACAGGAAAACAAGCCTGGCTAATTAACAATATTAACGACTAATCAAGAATGGCACTTAATGGATTACTGTTAATCACAGTATATAAACTACAAAAAGCACTTGCTTTTTTTTTTTTTTTTTTTTTTAAAGAAATCGTGTAAAGGACTAGAGGCTGCAGTAGGCACCTTGGTGAGACTTCAGAGCCGTCTTCATTCTGAAATTTCAATCAGGATTACTCTGTATGAAGCTGAAAACATTCAATGTGATCTATTTTTATAAGTTATCATGGGTTAGAGAAAAACCTTTCGACGTCGTTTACAAGAATGTGACAAGAACTCGCTTTTATATGGTCTTTATAGATGTTTTTTTTTTCTTCTAAACTCTCAGTATCAGTACCATACTTTATGGTAGGTAATCCATATTGGATATAGAGATAATGGGAACCATCAACAAATAAATGCAATCTGAATTTTACCTGTATATTACAGATTTAATCTATTTTCTTTAGTTTTAACATGAAAGATTTTAAAATAAAGTTCCTAACTGCAGCTTTTAGCCCCATGTGTAGAGAATGCCGTCCTCAGGAAACCTTTCCCAGTGCTCGCTCACCAGAAAGTGCCATCGCCGGTGTTGGTAAAACTCATGCAGCTCATGTTGTATGGTCATACTATATGACTTTGACACGGACATTAGGGCAGAGAGAACCCTGGCATGTTAACTCCCCCACAAAGACTGCATACATATCCTGTCACAAAGACATTCCATAATAGCAGCTCTGTTATGACCGTCCAAACTTGTGCAATAAAAATAATAAAAAAGACAATAACTAGCTACTGCATTAATTATGTGAAAACCCTGATTTGTGTGATATCCAAATCAGGTCAAAATACATTTTACAGCAGTTTGGAATGTAACTGTTGCAGCAATACAACTGTTGCATTCTACTTGTGTGAAAATGACAAAACATGGGTTTGCAAGGAACATGGCAGCAATAACTGAATTTGTCCCGTTTTCAACATTGTGCCATGAGTTTGGACCATTACAACAGAGCCCTTGAAGTATCTCCTTTTGATGCTGTTCTTAGAGGCATTTTTGGTATGGAAAGCACAAATATCATTGAAACCGCTGTTTAGCCACAAATCCAGTTAATCCGTTAAATTCTGTGAATAGTGGGGTTAGAATATTCATGGATAAGGGGGTACACCATGAAGCTGGTTTACCAAGTTAGCTGTGTATTTATTAATTAAACTGATTTAGAGATAGTTTCAATAACAGAGAAACCAACTTTTTTCCCTTAACAGTTACCAACATTAGCCAGAAATACAATGGACCAGTTTCATGGTGAACCACTTTAGCTCCCAAATTACACCCAGGTGTTGTGCTGACCATGTCACATGGTCATGCTGCTGGGCTGTGACATCACCCAGAAGGCGGGGTTTAGCATGAGCTGGGGTTCTCTCCTGTCCTGTGGACACGACTCCTTCCCCCTCACTGAGAGGACCCTGCTACAAAGGGCACGGGTGTGCATCAGCGGGGGGCCGGGGGGAATGAAAACTTTGCTGCTGGTTGGCCCTCTGCGTTACTAAGCAAGGTCATTGCTGTGCTCTTTTTTATCGTCATCATTTTGTGTGTTTATTCATATGCATTTTGTATGTACGTGTATTATTGTAGTCCTGGTTTTGTGCTCTGTGTTTTGAAATCCATTTGGAGGGGTTGATCCTGTTACCAACCTCTCCTCACAAACTCAGTGATGATAATGTCACTGTTTCACAGGCTTCTTTTGGCAGTAATGTTATTTCTCATGTATATCGCCAGATCACTTTACCAAGTCCATTATGCTGAGGGTATATGTTCACTATATCCCATTGAAGCGTTGCAAATACAGTCATAAATTCACCTATCCTGCTAAAAACAACATTTAAAGTAAATGGGAACTATTGGACTTTTTAATGGTTAATGATAAATAAATAAATAAACAAATATATTAACCAAATTGCTCAGTTCACTCAGTCTTCCGTTTTATTAACTATATGCTTGTTGTTTACATGAAGGCCTAAGACAGTGGAATGACTAGACTGGGAGAATGGATATGTGCAGATAGTATTGACGGTGTCTGCAGAGGCTGTGTTATCACTGCAGACTGCATGGCTTAGTGCAGAGTACGTTCTTCTGTGATTTCTCTATGCCCAGACATCCATGCCAAAATCCCAGCTAGCCCAGGGCATCACCGGCGAAGCAAATGACTGAGAGCGCTGCAAAGCAATTTGCACTTTTTGGAAACGTCTGTAATGGAGCCAAAAACTACAAGGGCTTTTCATTTTTCCCATGGCTGTTTAAGGTCGTCCTTGGCATCTTGGGTTTCTTGCTTTCTTTTTAAATCTGGCACAGACATGAAAGCTCAGTCTGTTTCAAAAAGAACCTGACCCTTCATCCGTCTGAGATTAGGTTGAGGTTTTTCTTTTCACCAGTATTCATTATCCTCCTGAAAGATGTCATGTGTCGTGTTTGAACAGGAAATCCTGTTTTTCTGAGTGGAAACCCTTCGCTAATGTCAGTGGAGCTGTGATTCCAGCCTCCGTGACCCTTCCACAATTTGTTTCCACAAGTTTTTCATTCTTTGACCGATCACTTCCATGTATGTCTGCATCACTGATATGCAACTTAAAATTTAGTGCAGCATATTCTCACACTTTGTGCAGTTTGGATTTTGTTCCTCTTTGTGGCAACACAGAGAGACAAATGGCCTGTTTATCTTGACCGTAAAATCAGCAGTAACAGGATGACAAAGCATAGTCCCTTCCCTGCTCCATGCTGCCACCCGGTGGTAAGCTTAAAGTATAACCAGCCTAAGAGAGCCTGGACACTCGTCCTCCCTGTACACCACTGTGCTGATTCTGTGGAAACACATCAGTGTTGACAGAGATAACGACCTGCCAGTCAAACTTGGGCGGTGCGTGAGAACTGGATCAAGTCCCATTGAATCAAGGTTATGAGGTTACTTTTCACTTGTGGGAAATAACTGAGTGTGGGCATTTTATTCAGTGAAGTTTGTATTGTTCAGTGCTTAAGAACACAGGAACTGGAAACCGGAATGAGGATGCTGGATGGGGTGGAGGTGAACACCCTGTTTTTAAGTTCATGTACTGTATCTTTGTGTTGTCTTCCCTCTGTAGTAGTATGTTTAAATTGGAAAAGGCTAATAAGAAAGGATCCCAGGATTACCCTATAAGTGTCTGCATTGGGAACCTTTGTCATCTTTTTTCCTTGTGTTGTATGTGGCCTTTTAGAGGTAGAGCTTGTTAAATTATTCATTATCTGACATGTATCTGTATTTAAACTATACTTTGTATATTTGCTCTGACAGTTTTCCAAGCTATACGCCATGAACGCACATATGAGATTTGAACCATGTTGTTCAATTCGGCGCTTTGGTTGCCTCTGAATGGAAATGGAGAGCTCTGTGACATGCTAAGTATATAGTTCCAAACTTTTGTATCGCATATGCAGAAAATATGAAGCCATTACTATTACCCCATATTCGTAAACCAGGTGAAACTGAATTGTATTGGGTTTAGGGTCCAATGAAGAGACTTCCAGTTTGAACTTGATAATTTGGATAAAAGTATCTATACATGTGAAAATTCTAGATCGTATTTAAAGTAGTTCTGTGAAGTGCAGACACTAGTGCTCCTTATTATAGCAGTTTGGTTGGTGGTGACTAAATATAGAAACAAAACAAACTATTAGTGAAGTAGACAAAACCTGTTAAACTCTTAACTTGATGCTTTATTACTCTGTTTGTATGTATTTTATTTTTACTTCAGTATTTATTTTTTCTGTTTTTATATTATTTTAATATCTAAATTATTGCATTGTATTTACATTCATTCTGGTTTGTTAGTGACTGTACCCTCATGTACATAAACAAAATCATCTTCTGTTTTTCCATGCTCTGACCGAATATAAGGAAATAATTTATTGCTATAAATAAGTCTGCTGTGCCTGGTTTTGTACTTTTAAATAAAGCAATTTTATCATGAAATACTCCCTTGTATCAGGCATTTTTATACCCAAGCAAAACTTAATAATACATTTCCATTACATATAGAACATTTAAAAAAAATATCCTGGAAGCAATGTAGTCAATTTGACAAGTGTTTTTATCCCTCTTCTCAGTGACAAATGAGTTACTTTTAGAAACACCAGTCTGATTTAATTCATGCCTAAATCGCCATACCAAACATAAACATTATGGAGTACAACTCTGAACAGTCTGACATTGTAAATATGATCAAGACAGTTTATGAAATTGATGTGAACTTCTATCACTACCGGGAAGCACCTTTTCAGCTCCTTGAACTTCTGCACTACACATAATATCTACTCGTGTGGTGCTATTCAGCAAGAATGAATACAGTAAGCAGCCTACCTCAATACCACACTCACACCCAACCTAACCTTCACTTTCTCACACTGAGAGCCTTCCTTTTTGGGATTGTTATGTGGTCAATGGTACGTGAAAATATAATACATTTGAAGAAAGAGTGAAGCTCCCGTAGGAGTACTCATTCATTTTTAACGGCTACTGCATGGAACACTGCCTGACTTAAACTTTTCCAGTCAAAGACAGTTGTCAAGGTGCTTTACATTAGCTTGTAAATAATAGTACACAACATATTTTTTGATTTTTCACATTCAAATGATATTGCATTGAGATATCTTCCATTTTTTAACATCAAATCTCCTCAAAACTCAATTCATTACATTTGTTTATGATGGATGCATTTCAACAAGCTAATCAGAGTATTACATCTCATAATTATACAGTAATTAAATAGTTGTAACATAGTTCAAAACATTTTACAAACATCAATAGATTAGGACTTTCTATCACTTTTAACATGAACCCTTTTTATTATTCAAGATGCAAAATATCCCTTTAAAAAGTTATCATTGTTTTATTGTATGATTTGCACAATAAAATATAAAACAGGCAAGCCAATAAATTATAAAAAGAGAAACCTTAAATTATGCCCCAGCCTACTTCCAACATTTGTAATCATAATCCCTGTCTTAGACTTCTCCACATCAACATTAGGCCCAATTTGGGCAGTATATAGAAGACATTTCACACTCTTAACATAGGATGAAATAAATGACCATGACCAATGTCTTTGAGACTAAGTGTATTCAGTTATGCCCATTTTACCTCTCTGAAAACTAAAAATTTAAACTCTGGGGACTTTTATATTTTGAACATTGAGTTCAATTAGACTTTAAATCTGATAGTCTGATCATTTTACAGTTTGGCTGTAGTTGCTGTCGGGACATGATAACAATGTTTTATTACATTGAAAGGAAACATTGCTATGGCCATAAAAAAAGGAAAAAATGACTATGAAATGCATAATGTATAAAACCTACAGTCAATTTACTGCTGAACCTCAATAGATGTTGAACGGAAATAAAAAAGAAATATGTATTTAGGCATTACAAAAAGCAGCTTGCACAATGGTAGAACACTGCAATAACTGTTTAAAATGAACAAGTCAGCATGTAGAAGTGCATCCAAAATTTTATATTCAGACACCAGATACTAAGAAATTCTATTAAAAGTACATCATCCATTTCTTATATTTCTGATCCAATAAAGTCCAGTGATTTGGTAATATGTTCAAAGCATTTGTAAACTTAATGGAAATATCCCAATGACACCTTGCCATTCATAATGACAGATATAATCGTTAGATCGCGCTGTGACATATATCACACAACAGGGACCGAGGGCTGGAGGATGCAGGTGCAAAGCTCCGTGAATGGTCCCCACCGGCTGACTCATCCAATCATGAGCAGTGGGTGTGCTGTCTGTGTGCACCACATGTGGTCCTGTCCAGAGCCTCAGTCTACGGCCAGCAAAGGGAGGGCAATATTTCAGTCACACACTGCTGATGGCTTTGGTCACTCCTGATTCGGGGCATTATCAAACTGCTCCTCAAATCTGACACAGATTGGACACAAATACACCTTTCCAATTCTGGTCAGTTGCCAGAGTGCTAGCCGCCATTCATTCAGACTCGATATTGCAGACATCAATCTGTAAAATGGGTCTACAGCGCGTTTCCTGTCACATCAAACGTAAGAGTTCTGATCTACTCTTACTCTATTGCCTGCAGAAAAATGAACATGTTACCCTCGTCAACTTCAGGGTATTTTACGCTTCCTGAAATTTCTGTAAACATTGAAGTGAGTTACCTTTATTTGGTACAAAGCCACACTCTCACCATATGAATTACTGATACATTACATGGTTAAATCACTGAGTAATAAAATAATGCAAGTGGACACAGAATAAAACATGGCTATGGACTGTCTTTTTGTCTCTGAGATCACTCTCAGGCCGCGAGCCACTAGAACTCATCATCTGAGCTGATGAGCATGATCTTGTCGTTCTTCTTGGACCATTTTGAGGTAGTTCCGGGGCCCACCCTGCCGTTTTGGCTGGGCTGGACCACCTCTTGGGTGGACTGCTGAGTGTACTGCTGGTAGGCTGGGGAGAAGTTGTGGATGGCGTCCTGCACCATGTCGTGGGGGCTTATGGTCTCCTTCAGCCCACTGGAGATGCTCTGCATGGGGGCGCTGTTGTCTGGAGACACAGAACATCACACAACCTTCAGCTGTCATGTCCATTCAGAAACTACAGGCATCTTAGACATTCAGGGTGGGGTAAGGGGTAATGTAGCAGTTCCAGTCCTGAGCTCCAGGGCCTAGGGGCTCAGGTTTAAATCTCAAATGGGACACTGAGATTCCTGCCAAGATATTGGCTGAGACCCAATCAAAATGAGTGTATTTAAGAGTGTATGCAATTCCATCAATAAAGCTACATAAAAGGTTTACAGACAGAGTGAGCCTTACCTCCCTGAATAAAGCATTACCTCCATGATCATCTAAACTACCAAACAGCCTGAAACATGATCGATGCCATTATCAGACAATTCATCAATGCGTTCTTTGACAACAGCAGCATGTGACTGGTCTGAAGTTCACTGTAAAATGTTGCGTAAGAATTATCACTACTGTGCACGCTGCTGTGTTGACCGTACATGACATGGTATCCTAATGAGGGAATGAAGGGCTGGATCTTTCTCTGACAGAATCTCCCCCTACCCCCTACCCCCCCCAGGCCTTATGGACTATGCAAACAGCAGCTGCTGTTAGCTGTTATTCTTAGCACGTGTGGCTGACTGCTGATTGGATATCTTTTCACACATGCACGTAGTCTGGAATGATGGAACAGCAAATTATTAGTCGCCAGGCAAAATCATAATCATTAATACTCCCATTGTCCTCCTGAAATGCATCACAATAATGTGCAATAATTAACATATAACAAATATCTTTACATCACTACATATTTAAACCTCGTTTGATAAGGTTGTACTTTCCATTGTCCTTCACCATGCCCATTTAGTTATATGAATCACCTTAATGGCTAGTAAATTAGAAAAAGCGACTGGACTCAACAATATGTCATCTGTTCACACTAATGTCAACAACCGCCGTTGACCCACTTTCATTAATCATAAGACTAAAAAGGATGGAGTCAGTAATCGCTGGGAGCGCCCTCACTATAGAGCTAATGAATAAGCCTTGCTATGTGACCGCACCGTGGTGGCTCATGCAGCTAGCACGAGTTTCACACACTGTGATCCTATGCGTCATTTCCCAGCACATTTCTTTAAACGGTAAGCAAACAAGAACGTTACTTGAAAAATAAAATACATTCAGCTACCCCTTGGTTGTGCTTTTATCGCCTTGATCAACATTGTAAAATGCACGGCATCCACTTCCTGTGCTCACATTCCGCCATTCAGACCTGGTTAACTGAGCCCTCATCAGCCCGTATTCAGTCAGACTTCCTCTTGCCTCCTCCCAGCTCAATCACCTGCCACTCCTCTTCTCTGGGGTCTAATTCTTAATCCAGATCTGCCTGGAAATCAAGAGGGCCCTGCAGGCAGTCTGATTGGCCTATGAGAGAGCTGCGCTGCGCAGGAAGTGTGGAGTTTCACAGAGGAGCAGCTGCGCATCGTCCTCAGGGGGGAGACACAGTCACACGCATGCACACACACACACACACACACAAGCGCGCTCTCACTTCTGCTTCATGGAGCTCTGTTCTCCAGCGACAATGCTCGAGAAAAACCAGCGTGCCACAGAGTAGTAAATATTCTCTCTGGAAAACCTATATCAAACCATCGTCTGTTGTAAGCACAATAATCCTGGCTTTGAGTTGTGAACGCACACATCACACTGTAGTTCTGCTGAGATAGGCATCACCTTCACTTCTGCTGCAGCTGCTGAGTCTATTCTGCTGAGCCTCAGTCTTCAACTCCTGTATACATCTTAATCATTTAAATCCTTTCAACTATGTGAAACAAATTGGAAAAACCAGAAAATCCCTGAGTGTAAACAAGTAAATTCTAGACCAAGCAGGCCTTTTGAAAACACTACGAATGGCATGCACATCCCTGAAAGTTAAAAGATGTGAAGCTCTGTAAGTCAGACTCTCAGCGTGGTCTGGTAAACAACTGCAGGCTCTCACAACAGCACAAACCACAATGTAATGGAGGCACGCGGCGGAGAGGTCTTCTTTCCAGCATGAGTCTCTGATGTGTGAGGTTAAAGCTGCGTAGGGAGAGGCAAAGGCCTGAAGGAGGCAGTGTGGACTCTCTTTTCACAGTTCATTTCAGAGCTGCGTTCCTCTGCATGCTGCTGCCAGCAGCTACGCTGTAATCATACCCAATCCTGACCGGGGGCAATGCACGCTGAGCTGCAGGAGAGGTGAACCATCATCTCCACTCTCTGTCTCCGAGTCTCTGTCGTTACTGGAAATTATATGTTGTTGAAGCAAGCCAACAATCAGGCAATCAGGACCAGAGATTCCAGTGACACAACGCCTCAGAGACAGCTGCGCTGTGATTGGCCCACTGAGGAGGCTGGGATTTAATTGTACACTTACTATGACTACAAAAGCTCTTCAAAGCTGTACTGTCTAAAGCTCTCGCTTACATATTCCAGTACAGAGCCACAGATGCACACAGCACTGGGAGTACCTCCACTGTCACTTTAAACGTCATGTTTGAACTTTCGATTACCTTCATCTCCCTGGAAACTCGCTCCCTTATGTAAATCCGAGGGCATGCAAATAAAGGCCTGACGAAGCCTGGCATTTACCAAACATTTCAAAAGCATCTGCAGGGTCAGGCAGCAAGGCCACACATTCTCTGCTGAGCAAGAAGGCCATCTGAACCACAAACACATTCAGTCCTCTGCTTTTTTTAGACATCTGATCTCAAACAAATAACAGTTGCTATGTACAAAAGTGTACCATTTAGTAATGGAGGCAAACAGAACAGAAAGCTGTAAATGTGACACTTGGGCTTAATTAAAAGAACATATGACAGAAATCTACCACTATTAAACACAAATCCTTACTTCATTTTTTTGGCACCAGCATACATCTTTCATTCTTGTTCTGAGAGAGACATGGACCCTGGCCTGAAGCTGCAGTGCTGCTGTGATATTCTTGCCAACTTAACTATTCCCTTTCAGGCCACACTGCTATGGCATACACTTTTATCTCTATTAAAACAATAAGGTATATGATAAGAATTCATCCACCTTACCTCGGAAATGCTATGCCCCACCACCTGGTGGCGCTCCTGTCCACAGTTAGCACTGGCAAACTTTGTGCTCCATGTAGTCTGTGCAACCCCAGCCACAACCACAACACATCCATTAACCTAATGTGCATTGATAATTCTGGAGCACAGACACAGCGCTTTGATTTTAGATTCATGCAATTACTGAGGTACTGAATATTGTATTGTTTGTTGTCGTTTCAGAAATAACCCTTAGAATACCTGCTTGTTCATGTCTTTTCTAATTAAATTTGTCTACTTTCAATTCTTGCATATAAGTGGTATAAATATTATGCTCAGAACTACAGAATGACACCAATAATTCTACTTAAGAATACTACAACCAATTCATTATGGTACTACAAGTACCATAACGCGAGTTTCACTGACACTACATTTACTGTGCCAGTAGTACAACTAGAGTTAAGAGCTGATCTTGACATTTTTAAACGCTGCACGTTTTTATACTTTTGTGTACCTTCACAAGCAACTAAGAATTACATTCAGTCCCAGAGTATTGAAACACTGAGGATGTGTTGTTGGTGTCTGGTTTACCCAGCTGAAGTAAACAGAGCCCTCTGCGGTGGCTCTACAACTGCAGTGCACATGGGGGAGCTGTGGTGTACCATTGCAACCTGCAGAAACGCAGGACAGACTCTGTCTCTCTGACCTTTGGCCCTTTCCCCAGGGGACACAGCAGTGAATAATGGCGGGGGTGAATGAGAACATGCCAGCTTGCTATAGCACATGTCTGCAGCTGGCCGCCTTCCCCTGGGACGCACAGAGTAACATATCTCAGCAGAGATGCACTGTAATACATAATGCAATGCACTGGGATGCCCTGGCTGAACTCTGTTTACCGTTCAGCAGGCTTAGCACACACCAGGTCTGTGCTGGTGCAGGAAAAATGCTCATCTGCCATACAGTCCTTCGCTGTGGCAGTCCCTATTATTCCATTGGCATGATATTGCTGAGTGTTTAGCAGATGACCTTATCCAGAACAACTTACACAGCTTATATTTCCACACACCATCCATCTACACAGCAGGATATTGGCTGAAGGAAATTCAGGTGAGGTACCTCGCTCAAGGGTACAACAGCTGCACCCTACCTGGGGACTGAACCTGGGACCCCCGAGTTTCAAGACCAGCTCCTAAGCCATTGCAATTCACTGCTGGGGCAGTATGCAAATGGTTAACAGTTTTTATTCCATAAACTTAGTGCTGCTGCTAATTAAAAGTACAGATGGCCCCCGAGTTACGATGGTCTGACTTATGATTTTTCGACTTAACAATGGTGCGATAGCGGCACTTTCAGTACAGTATTCAATAAATTACATGAGATACTCAACACTTTATTATAAATAGGCTTTGTGTTAATGATTTTGCCCAACTGCAGGCTAATGTAAGTGTTCTAAGCATGGGCTTTAAGGTAGGCTAGGCTAGGCTATAATGTTCAGTAAGTTAGGTAGGTTATGTGTATTAAATGCATTTTCAACTTACAATTTTTTACACTTAAGATGGGTTTATCAGAACATACCCCATCATAAGTTGGGGACTGTCTGTAGTAAGCTTAAATTTGATGACACTTGTCAAAAGGTGGATATTTCTCCATGTAACTGTGAACAGAGGTGACGTGGTAAACCTGAGGAGCTGTCAGGTGCACTCATGCCGTCTCCCGCCCACTTCCTGAGCCTCCAGGCCGAGCACAGGCTAGTCCTGCTCTGTTCCCCTCTACAGAACAGCAACGCTGCTCCTTCACTTGGAACAGCAAGCTACTTATGCTAACAAATTTGGGCTGATGGACCAGCCACTGAAACAGGAAGCATCTTTGAGGCAGCAGACTGAAGTGGGGGTTTGGGGTGCCCATTTATGCAGTTTTCATTGGAGCAAAACCTGCCAATTGCTTCTACAGACCATCTGAAAGTCACAATTCAGAAACTCCTTCTGGAGCAGAGTTCCTCACACATTTCAGAGGCAGTGGATGCATAAAGACCTCGGCAATTATTTAGCATGCCTCACGGCCCGCTGCAGGAAGACCTCTAGTTAAAGCTCCCCTGCGCTTCTGCCATTCTATTCGTTGATGGATGAAAGCGCAGACAGAGGTGACAAGAACGCAGCGAGAGAGAAAACTGGCGAGACCTCATTCCCCGTCAGGGTCCATCTGCGGGGGGACCATTCCGCGGGCGGCCTTTCCCGGGATCTGGTGGGGCGAGAGCACCCCCTACCTCCCCCGCCCCTAGCTCATTCCCCTTTTTAAACCTGGACGGTGCAAACAAACCCCTGGGCCATAGCCGCTGCGGAGAGGACGGAATGATTGCCAGTTTCAGGGTCAGCGCCGCCGCATCCTCCACTAGGCCTCTGAGCCCAGATGCGTCACGCAGTTCACATGGATACGCGCGCTGTCATGAGCTCCGGCTCACTCGCAGCTTTCCTCCACACCACTGCTGTTTCTGAGTCACTCCCAGGGCGAAGGTGGAAGGGGGGGGTTACAAGAGACAAGAAAATATCTCACCCCATTTGCAGTGACACGCCCATCACTGACAGGTCGGTGGAGTCACACCTCACCCTCCTCTACAGGAGAATAAAGACCTTCAGTCTGCGCCGCCTGTGTACCTCCCTGGGCAAATCCCTGCCCTAATGAACAGAATGACTTCATTATGGCTCCCCTCCACCGTCTTCACATTCTCGACTCAGGACCCACTGATCATATTTCCAAGAGCCAGGCATTCATCACTGACCCCCTGTCTGTTTATGGGCGCTTGGGGAGAGTAGCCCACCCATCATCAGACATGTCAGCCATAAAGGGGGAGAGCGCGTGTGTTATTTATGTGTGTAAGAGCTGAATGACACATCCTGCACCCTGGGCCAAGACATCTGCATTCACTAATAAACCTCACCATCCTCCAGACTGGGCTAATTGTCTGCTCCCGCATTCATTACAAGTCAGGAAAAAAAACTCAATAATAACTCTTATCAAAGAGCCTGCAGTTATGCCGTCATTAAACCTGGTAAATTGGCAGCGAATCGTGAAGTCTGTGCACAGGTACAGAAAGTAAGTGCTGAAGTAGACTAGAATATCATCTCTTTTTTTTTTTGGTCTGATTGCTTCTGATCTTCCGGAATGGGGAGGCAAAGAGCATGAGTGTCCAAATGAAGCGGAGATGAAAATATTTTGTGCGTGCGGCAGGCACTCAGCGATTCTCTTTCTTTTCAGCTTCGTCTCACATTAAGGCCCACCACAGCCGTCGCCTTTCTAAAGGGAAGAGAAACGCTCTAAATGATTGATCTCATCGCAGCAGGATTTCCCCTGATCTTCATTTTTCTCCCTTTCATTCTCTGGGAAAGTGCTGACGTCAGAGCGAGCGCTGCTCCCCGCTCCAACATTCAGACTCCGCACTTGACAGCGAACCAAGCTACAAGGGCGCGGAGGCATATTCATCTCCTGGTCAGGTGGCCTGATCCAGTCCTCTCCACTGCCAGTCACATAAATCATACCCTCCAAAAGGATTGGGGAATGGGGGACAGCACCACCTGGGAGACGTCCGCCGTGGCGTGTCCTCGGGGTGTTTTCTGTCAGGCAACACATGTGCTAGTCACCCCGATGCCACAGCCGCACTGGAGCAGACATGACCGTTATTACACTTTTAATCTCGCTCCAGCTGAGAAAATTTTCTTCCTCCCTCCGTTCGACCACCCAGGACACCAGAGATCACCGACATCAAAGAGCACCATTTAGAAGCTTCTGGAGGAGGCACGTTTCCCTCACGGGGATGTTATGCTGTCCTCAGCCACATCAAGTTTTGTCACAAAAGAGCACAAATTAAAAAAGGATGATCAAATCCTTTTTCAAGTTTACATGTGAAACAACTATTTCACATGCAAAGTTGCACATTGCCCTGACTGCGCTGTGCACTGTGAGAGTCGGTAGCTGGTGGAGACGGTTAATTATATCAGAACCCCCGAAATCCCCCCAACAGACCTAACCACTAAACTGCCATGAAGAGTCACTGGAAGATTCAGATACCTGGGATTTCGCTCTTCTTCTCCTGGTACACGGTGAAGGTGAAGGCGTAGCGGAGTGCGATGGCGGCAAAGAACATCTCGATGCAGATGATGAAATTCTGCCAGCCCGCTGCCACCGTGCCGGCACCCACGTGGTGCCCATCGATGACCAGGGCCTCAGGTATAACCCCACAGCGCTCCAGTATGGCCAGAATCATGCCTGACGAATGAAGCATTAGCCAGTTGGTTATCAAACTTACTGAAGCCAGTGGCTCATCTTCCCTAGTTAGCATCCTCTAGCTATGTCCCACAGACAAGAATGCAAGGATACACAATACTCAACTTTGGCAATGTCAGTATGTAGGTCCAATTATAATAGCATCACTAACTGGAGTTTCATGAAGAGATACATGCAACAAACATAGTACACACAATGACTTCACAGGAAAATGGACCCTGTGAAACTATTCAATGACCAGTGCAACCGAGGAGAGGTATGCTGTTTACATTTGCACAGTTGAAACCGTGGCTAAAAGAACCTTGGCCAAAGAATGTTGTACACAAAAATACAGAGTGAATTCATCTTGGCTCACTGCTCATGCTTTGATTTAGCCTTAGAGAGAAGCACTGGCCCTCACCTTGCCAGAATGACAGGAAGATTACTGATTTTATGGTCAGGAACTTGAGCACTGGTTCGTACGGTCGTAGAAGGTCACTGGTAGCGAAGTAGAAGAGAAAGAGAGCGTAGAGGGCCAAGCTGACAGAGAAGTTGTAGATGATGGTGATATAAAGGTATCCACCTGTTACACTAAAAAGAGGAACAAAACAACATTCTCACAGTTTCCGAACTGTAAATCGCACTTCTACAAACGAACACATTTGTAAATACTCAAATCATTTTTAACAAATTTATAGTGTAGTGTAGGGTCATGCACACACTCTCCCTTTACTGCTCATGTGAGGTTAGCTGCTGCTTCTTTTCACACTGCGGTTCACAAGTGGTGCTCGCACAGACATGAGTCTGAGGAAGGCACTTCATGTGCAGCTTAGTGCAGGAAGACACACAACAGTGGGAGTTACTAGCAAGCACTGAGACGTGGACACATCAACAAACTATATCCCTACCTCCCTGGACAATACTGAGGAAGTTTAAGCACCACCTAACAAAGCCATCAGTCACAACTGGATAGATATCCCACAACTGATTTTAATGTTGGTTAATATAAATATAGCTTTATAGCTACAAAATGTAGCTTGGAAATTAGTGCATCAACTTTGCATAGGTTAACCACCATTAATGTGTCAATTAGGTCACTTTAGCTGTGAAAACCACAAACACCCCGGTCTGCGATGTAGTGTAAACTGCGTTTTGTGAACTACAAACATATACTGTGCAAGCAGACATCAAGAAGTGCAAGAAATTATGACAAGAACTTAAGACAAGACAAGCAAATGCATCTACTACGCATTTTGCTCTGTGTATTACTTTCTTCTGTAATGTTGGCTTACTCTCTTTTTTAGTCAAAACAAAAATAGATGTTGTGGTTTAATCTTACCAAGGTTTGCCTATTTTTTTTCTGAGAAGCTGACAACATTCAACATTCCATGCTGTGTTTCATCTCAATCTTGACCAGTCCATCACCCGCTTACAGCATTGATTTTGCTTTGGGGCTATTTGAGGTTAAGTCAGAGGTAAACACAGGTGCTGCGTTTGAGGTCATAGCAATTTGCATTTATTTTCTATTTGGCCTCTCTGCGGTCCAAGCAGTGACAACATTATGTGGAAATAATTTCAGGAGTTTTTAAATGAAGTTCCCAAGGTAATTTACAACACTTGTAAAGACTACTCTGAACGTTGTTTAAAATGGGCTGTGCTACCCATTATCATGTCTCCAAACAACAGATTAGCATCGCTGCTTGTTTAAACGCAAGCCATGTCTTGTGTCAGTGAACTGAACGGCGGCTAATTTGTATGCGCAGTGTCTCCACCTCCATTGGATAACCGCGCTGTTGCGGAGGAGGCGATGTCAGATACTGTAGAGCATGCATATACCGCAGACACCACCCAAATGTGTTTGAGAGTCAGGAGGATGAGACACGATGGTGTGAAAATGAACGGGAATATCTTACTGCGATCATTAATTTCAGATGTCTTGACAGGGAGAGTGACTTAATAGTATTGGACTTGAAGAAGCCAGAATAAAGCACAAACATTTACTTAAGATTTATGTTTTTTGATGATGTTGTCTGAGCCAGCCGGGGAAATGTACTCCAGCCGGGGAAATGTACTCTCCACTCCTATGTCTGTCTTTATGAACTGTATGCTTTCTTATGTTGCGTCCTTCCTGAATGGAGAAGGGTGGCCTATTTTCCTCTTTCCAGAGGAAGCTGCTTCGCGGATACCTTCACTTCTTATATCTTATATGCTTTGAATAATTTCATAAACCTTGCTAGATTTAGTTTAATTTATTTAGTCTAATATTATGGTGCTATCTGATCCAAGTATGGGAAATGGGAGGGAATACAAGGGCTGAAGGCGACACAGACGTTGGTCCATTACGCAATCTCATATCGCGTCTCTGCCACAATGCAATTGCCGTCTGAATTCACTGAGAAAAATTTAAGCCGATGAGTCGTACTTGGAGGAAAATGTGATTATCAGCCAATATGTTGTGATTTTTTTTCTTTGAGAAAGACATCTCTACTATTTCACATGGTAAATAAGTAGTCAGCATGCTGACTGCAAAACAAAAAAACATCCACCTGGCTATCTCACAGGGGACTCATTTCACAGGTTGGCCATTTATCTAAAGACCAGGTTTTCTTGGTGGGAGGTCAGAAAGACAGAAAGCCAACATTTGGTGTTTTTTCCCCCTCAGTGAATTTCAATGATTTATTTTCAGTGTACACACAATGTGGAGAAGCCCTGACTACTGCATCACAATAGATGCTTTAGGCTAAACAAAACCTGTTGTTTCTGCAAAGCTGCCTTTTGTTAGGCCTCAAGGATCCTAAATTCCCCTACAGTATCAACATGAAAAATTAGCTGAGGAAAAAAAAGACAAAAAGGGAAGAAAATAGACGCCCTCACCTAAAATCTCCATCGTGATATTTCCCGAATGCCTGCAAGAGGATGGTGAAGACAGCCATGATGGGTTTTATAACGCAGAACTGCAGAGTCGCCTGGGAGACCACAAAACCAAAAAGAGACAACAAAGTCAAACATCAAAAACTTTAGAAAAAAAATACATATTTTATTCACACTCAACAAGATACCAGCCTTCAACTACATACGTAAATCACTTTCATGTAGATTTAATGAGCCTTTTCAAAAAATAATAAAATATACTAATGTATACAAAAATAAAAGGAAGGAACAAACAAACAGTACACTGAGCTTTATGACTAAATGAAGGCAACCTTCCCATAGGAAACAAATGTCAACAGAGGCGTCAATCAAAACATAGCTTAAAACATTATTCCATACTCCTTTCTTTTTTATGATTTCTATTATAATGATAATGTACTATACCATTGTAAACGGTCTGTTTGCTATTTTAATACCACAAGCAAGAGCAAGCCTTTCAAGGCAGCCAGAAATTCATAAATAATTTCTGAAGTTAATTTTGTCGCTCGACTTCAGTCTGTCTGTGCTATTGATTGTCAATACTGCTGCTGTCTCCACCCTATAATTTGAACCGAGGCCTGAGTAAGGTTTAAACTTTTTTTTTTTTAAGAATTATTTCTGTTCCTGCATTGATATGAAAAAGGAAACTGCCTCTGGTTTCAAGAACCCACTCAAAAAATGAAAACAAAACATTTTGCATCCTGTTTAGAATTCAGCTATTAATTTCAATAAACTCACAAATCAAAACAGTATTAATTTGTCAAGTCAAAACCTGCAAGCAATGTATTATAATTCATCTCAGACGTGCATGAATGTATTAGGACGATATTTAATTTTTCTGTACCAGATTCCCTGAATGAAACGCAGAGTGTCTGCACCAACATTGTGTTTTAAAAAGGTACTGATTTTAGCTCAACCAACATGGAACGTATGCAGCTTTTGCTCTGTAAATTATTGTATACAGCATTACCAAAATCAAACCGAGGATAATTCACAATCGAGGAACAAAGGGTTGTAAGGTGGACTTCGCCTTTGGAATCATTCTGCCCTGACAGTAGCACACAGCCTGAGGAGACAGCATAAGAGTAAAAAGCTCTGTAACACTACCGAGGATCAATACCAAATTTATTCCAAGGGCTTTAAAAAATGAGGGAACACTCGGTGGATATGATGCTGTACTCTCTCTGGGCAGCTATGTTGTGCTTATAACTCATAACTGGTGGATGCCACAGGTTAAGTACATCTTCCAATTTAGCAGAATCCGATTTCAAATTGAAGTATTATTGAAATACATCAGCTAGGGCATTGCTGTCCTGATGCAAGTACTTGTACACACTGTGGAACATAAACTGGGGTATTGCCTATTAAATGTAAAACCTAGAGATGGTAAAGTTGCAGTAGGGTGTATGGAAGATTTTTTTTTTTTTTTTTCTTTGCAAAGTATTTTGTTCTGTTCAGTTTCACTCGCCTCATTCTGGTTGCTGAAAAGAAGACAAGGTACTATCAATTGCAATTTAAACAGAAAATATATTCTAAAATGAAATGTTGTCTATACCAAACAAAGTTAATCCATGTGTAACAAACATGGCCAGTAATTGCAGCTACTAGCTAACTTGTAGTGTTGTGTGAAATCACTCCAGCGCTAGGAAGGGAAGTATAAGCTTGTAAATGATTGTTTGGTGGATTTGAATTGAATTTTGTGGATCCATGATAGCAAACAATTCCACATCCCAACCACATTTCAGGGTCATTATCTACTTCTACGGCCTCCTCCGAAAACCAATATCACATGTGAACCCATCTGATCTGGCAGCAGGCACACAGCAGCCACGGTGTGGGACAAAAGGTTGTGTTTTAAAAACACTGCACGTATGGGTCCCATTATTCCAAACCTTGTGTTTATCTGCTCCTGTTTCTCTATAAAATATTCATTTTCACAGTCTAGTCAATGTTTTGAAGACATACCCTTCAAATACAATTTTCATCAGGGTTGCAAACTGAGCCTCTGCAGAATCCCAATACGCTGTGGGAACCATGTCAAGCTGACAGCCCGCATTATCTTGCTGTGTACTCTGCCAATGAGGTCTAATTTATGTTAACTAACAGCTACCAACAAATGGAATGATAGGGATTACGGTGTTGAGGAAATTGGTTTTTAACAATAGTAAAGTCCAGAAACCACAGTTTTGGAATTGACCAAAAATCTTTCTTAGAAACAAGTCATTTCCTCTCAGTCTTTGGCTTGCTCTGGTTAACTCATTATACACTAGACTCAAAAAAAGTACCGAAAATGGGTCCTGATAATGTCAGTTATATTGAAACAAACCTGTTTACAGAAGCGTAGAAATCCAATTGAGTAGCTCATTCCCACCAGACAGCAGGTGCCATACATGCAGCTTGACCTGCAAAAGAACAGGAGAAAGCAGAACGTCTTCAGCCATGAAGCCCATGAAGCAATGTTCGTACAAACACACCTCTGATTCACACGTTTAATGTTAAATCTAAAAGGATATGAATGAAGTTACACATTTAATGAAATTATTTTATTTCTCATAAGGAACCATGCCTAAATTAACAGGAGCATACAAAACAACTAATGATTACAGTTTAACTTGGACTGATTATCTGACATTTAAGATCACATTGGTGATTCAGGATTAGGCACACATAAAAACGTTTGTAATTGATGTTTTTGAAACTCTCTTTTGATTACAGTTTGATTTTGTTATCCAAAATGGATAAGGCTGGTGTTGTTTTTTTTTTTTATCATTCACAGGCAAAGTGAGTCACTTAGTGGCAAGAGACCCTTTGGCATGAATTTCTATAATTGACAGCGAGCGCAGCCTGTTTGCTGAGGTGGTCATCAACTTAAATTGACCCAATATCGGCATGCGGTCAGAGTGAGTTTACAAACACGGCCCAGGTGTCAGAGTGCATTATGGGCCGGTGTGGAGAAATGCCCATCAGCAGCATCTGACGCCGAATCTCAAAATAATGAATGAGGAGCGCAGCGTGGGCACTTGGTTACAGTCCACTAATGAGATGTCCCCTTAGGACATTGAAACAAATGGATCCTTCAAAACAGATTAAGAGGACACAGGGCACTTTTTCATCATGCAAGCTCAGTGTGGAACAGACGTAAGAGAAAAACTCCCAAAATGTCTCCCCTCACCGCCCCAAACATGATAGAACCGTTAACACTTCACCAGGCCTACTGATCAAGGCTTGGACTGTTATTGAAGAAAGAAATACATCCTTCCAACAGTCAAGACTATTGCCACAGTACTGATTAACCTTGGTTCACCTTACGTACTTCACCAAGCTGGGTAAAACTGAGGTACACTGAGGCACAGACATATGAATGATACAAAATGTTCCTTACTTTAGGTCTTGAAAATTGCATATTGTGCCTGACAGTAGGCACCAGGCTAACATATTAGACATTTGTGAATACTACTTTGCTGCTTTACAATGCACTTAAGATAAATTGTGATTTTTCTTTGAGAGGGCTTTTAGTGTGCGCTCACCGGATGGGTTTTCCTCGGATTTCTAACATGATGGCACTCTCTCCACCCAAGTACTCAAAAGAGAGACTCAGGAAGTTGTAAATGACAAATGCTGGAAATGAGAGGAACAATAGAAAAGATTAAAAATTACTCATATACATCACAAGTATCATATTTGCATAGTTTCAGTCTGCCATCACTCAGTTAAAGACAAGTCCATGCTCGAAGGCATGGCATAGACCGGTATGCAATTTTTTAAATTGTGGTAAAAAGTACTGTTTCACAATCAATGTGTATTATGAAAAGAATACTAGCTGAATTCTCTCGGTGTGTCTGAGCCTCAAACAAACCCCTATAATTTCTCTTTGGCTTCACAAGTGGGTGCAACAACAAATCCGAAGCTGATACTGTCAAAGGGAGACCTCAAGACAGCTGGGTTGGCTGAATTTTTAATCAAGAAGCTACAATCATGTTTGAAAGCAATTTCATAATACCCATCTCTCCCTTTTGGGATGATCGCATTATCACGTGGGGTAGCACGAGAGTAATGTATGCCGCATTTTCCATTTCACAACTCTCCATTCAAAATTACACTTAATCCCATCTGTCAGTGATTCACCACAACAATTATAAAAACTAAACCCTGCCAGTGGTTATTGCAGTCATATAAAACTGTTGATGAATAACACTTCCTGGGACCAATTTCGTTTTAATGAAATATAAATGACTGAAAATCCAAAAATTATCTACTACAGTCAGGAAAATTGCTCAATAGATAGATGGGCACATTTAACATCACTGTGATATGTAGGCCACTTACACAGGCTTGCTGTGACAATAAAGATGTAAGAAGATATATACAGGGGTAATCAAAACGATGGAGGCGCCAAACAATATGTGAATATGTTTTAACTTAATAAGAAGTTGAACCACCTTTTGCCTTCTGAACAGTTTCAAGTAGGATGTTGGACGATTCTTCAAGAAGGAAAGAATCCAGTTGCTGGCTAGATGAAAGAGGTTGAAATCTTCTCCACACTGTTTCAGTAGTTCTCATAAAGGTTCAATGATAAAGAGGCCATGGAAAGTAACTGACTTCATGCTCGTGTTCACCACTCGTGAATCCATTTTGTTTTTTGAATTGGACACTATTGCCTTGGAGTGTGTAAGTGTGGGAACTGAGAATCTTAAAGAAACAAAGCCTGAGGCAGCAGTGAACCCAGTCACCTTGGATGACTTTGTATTCCTTGGCTGCAATTTGCATTACGCCTTGGTCTTGGTTACAGGTGATGTCTAAATGACAGCCTTGTCATAAATATCAGCTTTGTGTGGCAGTTTTTGTAGAGACTGGTTCACAGAGGTTTAGATTACAGGTGTAGGTTTAGAGATTTGTGGTCATTTTTGACACCATTGTATTATGGGTTTTTGTAATTATTCGGTGTCCCTCTATCCCTGTCAGCATGCGGGTGTTACTGTCCTTTCCTGCTACCGCATAACCATGTTGGGCATATTAAACACATTAAATAATTTTGACATTTCTGTGACTGACGCACCTGTAATTTGGCCAACAACTATTTGACCCATTTCAAAAGCTTTCATGTTTCTGAAACCTTTCATGTTACTTTGGGCAGATATTAAAGTAATGATTTTTAGACATCTTCCACAGCAGGAGAACATTGGAAATTACCCATGAGAATAGTATGCAACACAGATGTTTGATTGTGCTTTAGTTATTTTAAAATATCTTTCAGTTTGTGTGTCCATTAATTTAACTACCCCTGTGCTAATCAATAAGAGCTGTGCTTTAGGGGAAACACATGCCGGGTAAGGGAGGAAGTTGTTAGCTAGGCATTGAACAGTAGCACAAAACAAAGAACAAAGCTCTCTGAGGGACTGTCATTGTTGTTAGTGTGAGGAAACAGGTTGGGCCTGTTCTCATCTCTCTATTGGCCATATTCAAAACAAACCATGCGTCTGGCTACACCTCAGCTCTCACTGCCTGCCCTCTCCTCTGCTCCTATGAGCTGACCATGTACGAGGTGTTAAGAATACACTACTACCTGATGCCAGCTGAGGGTTGAGAGAGAGTTGAGACAAGAGAGAAATGGCTGCAAAAATGTTGAAAGAGGGAGGGACCGGGGCGGTGCCTGTTTACCTTCATAGCAGTCTCGTACAGAGTCAAAGTAGACGTAGTACTGGCCATTGCTGATGAACAGCAAGCTGAGCCAAGAGTCGAAGGCATAGATGGGAACAATGAAAAGTATTCGGATGATGTATCGCTGCTCGTTGGGCACGGTGTAGGACCGCAGATGCATGTAGATCTATAGAAAAAAACAAAATATAAACCCAAAATAAATAACAATATCAAAAAAGCATAAACAAATGCACAACATTTAGAGCTTCTGTGGAACTAGTTCATAGCTTTAAGTTCTGAAGATCACATAAAAGAGTCACATAAAAGAGTCTTAAGGAACTTAATCCTTCAATCAATGAGAACAAGCAATTTCTGAAAGAAGAACAGCAGACAACAGGGAGTGCTTTAAAACAGCTGTGAAGAATGGACGTATTCTACTTATACTACACATTTCAATTTTCTTTAACATTAACCTGACAAAACCAGGCTCCAAAGTCCATGCCATGAATGTAGAGCCCTTTGCTCCAGTGCAGTGAAGGAAGGGATATAAGGGGAAGCCATAAATGTACAGCAGGGAAAAAAAGTGACAGGAGTCCTAATGGCAACCATGACAGAAGAGAAAGGAAAATTGATTAGATTACTGAACAATGCAAGACCATTAAAGTAAACTGGCTGATTTTGTCAGATTCCAAGAAACCTGGATGTGTTAAGGCGAATCGAAAAACGCTGCCTTATTTTAGAGCAGGCTTTAAAAAGATCAGTAATAATGTCATTTATAAAATATAGATCACATATTATGACCCTATGCATTTAGGATTACATTCTGCCTGGACTGCTCCAATTTACAGGATCCTAAAATTCCAGCAATTCTGCCCTTCAATCCATTTGCTATTCAGTTTGACTTCAAGGCAAGGGAATGATCTGGAATATTTATTTACTGCATAAACCACAGCTCTTTCTAGCAAGAAGGCAAAGAAATGCCCTGTATACAAAAGTCACAAAATCTGCCTGAGAAAGAGAGGTGCGCCCCTGTTCAGGGAGGCATTGGAAATTGGGTAGAGAATGGCAATAGAAATTGGATGAGACAGTTAATTTTTCACCTGGCCGTCCTCGGTCAGTAACGGCGTAATGCGCTGCGTTCCACATATCTTCACAGTGTCTGTTTTGAGCGAAGATGACACATCATGACGCTCATTTTCTCCTCTGCTCCTTAGCCTCTCTTTCTCTCCCTCTCACTCACTCGCTCACTCTCTCTCTCTCCTCTCACTCACTCACTCACTCCCTCACTCACTCACCCTCTCTCTCCTCTCATTCACTCACAAACAGAGTGATTAAAGACCCATTACAGCCCAGCCACCCTGAGAGGAGATGCATTTGGTTCCCTGGGAAAGCGAGGCAGAGCCGATGGCAGGGGAGACTGATGTTCTCCATTTCTCCTGAATGTATGAAGGGGGCAAAGTCTTTTTTTCAGTGTTTTTGTGGCTCCATCACGCTGATCCAGTGGCAGGCAGAGCTATGATCTGATAATGGCTCTACCCTGTCAAACCAGCACTGAGGCTCAGCAGATGGGCCTGACTGAGGCTAATAACAACAGCCTGCGCCTCTTATTTAACTGCTGTGAGGGCACCAACTGTCCAGAGTTGTTTTCTCACTAGGGCCAGACGTTGGTTAGAGACTACACCAGAAACATGGGCAATCTTCTTCAGTGGTATTTTTCTTCTGCAGTTTTAATGCCACAACATGTCGCAATGAAAAATAGTAACATTTGAACACAGAATTAAATACTTTTAAATGTCAACCTTGATGGGTTTGCTTGACCTTCATCATTTTCTTTGAATGCAAAAAAAAAAAAAAAACAGAATATACTGCTGTCATCACTATGACAGAAATTATAGATGTTACACATTTGTCCAAACAGATGACTGCGGTGAATTAAGCTGAAAAAGGCCAAGAAATTCAAAGTTGCCACTAGAACAACTTCATTCTCTCAAGTTTCAGCAGTGTGTTCCCAAAAAGGATGGCCTGATGGACCCAGGCTTATCGTAGGCCTAATTGTAGCATACCTCTGTTGTAAGTAACTGCTGCCTTGGAGGTAAATTTGAAATGAGAAGCACTGGGAGAAACTGGTTCTCTTGTATAGTTTAAATTGGGGGATTTATTTTCTGAGATGATGATATAAAGTAATATATCAGGGGAGATGCAGGAGGCACAGAGAGGAAGGAGCAGCAGAGCCTTGCATTGCATTGATACGTATACCTCTCACTACATGGAAATGTCCTGAGGAACATATGAAATATAAGAGGAGAGGTTTGCCACAAACTCACTATTCACACAGATGCATTCTATGTATAATTTTACTAACATTCTCATGTGATTCTGCATCTATTAATACTGTTAACTGAAATTGTTCTTAATTGTTCAGTTGTTTCTCAGGCTAGATTTAGCCCTGTGTAATAATTCCCTAATTCTGAAGATCATTATGTATTATAACCAATGATGTAGTAAAAAGATGTGTCATACAGTGTTGATTAAATTTACAGCTCAATAAACCTTAAAAGGTCATAGGTCATTTAAAAAGGAAACCATAAACTGAGGTACAGATGTACAGATTGAAGGAAGAAAATAACCACTACGGAATTGCTAATGACACTGGGAATACAGTTCAGATTTTTTCACAAATAATATGGGTCTGCTAAAACAATTTTAGCTATGCTGGTAAATTCCCACTTTCAGTTATTCTTATTGTACCATTATTTCTGTCAATATAAGTTAATGGAGGCAGCTAAGAGGCTAATATTTAGCAGCTGAGTCGCATTATTTATGCTTCAATGGGATTTTCCCAAGGGTGACAGCTCAGTTCATTAGCTGGATATTTACAGAAGCAGTTCAGGTGTACTACCTTGCTCAAGACTACAACAGCTGTACCCCACCCGAGAATTAAACCAACAGCACTGTAGTTACATATTCATTAACTTCACCAAAGCACTACGCTCCCCAAATAATTATGCCTGTAATAACTGGCAAAGAATAAAATATATATTTATTTTGTCAAAATCTTTAAAAATAACCAGGGCTGTGATGTACAGATGTGGAGTAAGGAAGGCAGTGTAAGAAAGATGATCCAAGGCCAGACACATCCTCTAATGGTTTTACTATTAGAATCAGAACTGCTACCCTCCCTCCAGTTTCCTTCAGCTGGTGAGAGAGCACTCTGTACTCACACAGCACAATGACATGGCATTTCTATTTAAAGCAAATACTCATGTCACCGTTAGTTGTATCACTTACAAACTTTCAGATGAATCTTACAAAGGTAACAAGAGAATATTTTTGAAAGAAATGACATTTACCTTTTAGGCATTTATTGTCTTATCCAGAGAGTCTCACACACCTTACATTTTACACTCTATCCATTTACACAGAAGGATATTTACTTAAATAATTCAGGTGAAATACCTTGCTTCAGGGTTCAACTGCAGTGTCCTAATTTGGAGCTGAACTGAGAACCACTGAGTTACAAGACCAGCCTCCTAACCGTTACACTATGCTGCCAACTTAAACAAACACACCTCAAAGAAACATAAATAAAACAAAAAAAAAACACATGACTCATGTCTGTTGCTTCATCAGTAAACATTTCACACACTTGCCTCACACCACCCTGCTATAGCGATACATCTGCTTACCATGCTCTTCATTAAAGTGGGCGGGATCGGTTCACATGATCAGACAGAAATGCAGACAGCGACTCTGTTCCAATTTGGGGATACTAATGCGACAGGATATTCAGGGCGACCGTTATTTAGGAGCTGTTCTGCCATTGTTTACTAGCCTGTTTTTATTATACCACAAGTCGAGTTCAGTTCCATAAGGCCGATACCTGATTCACTGTTCTTGGGTGGCCACCGAATATAAAGGATTTAACTGAATTATAAAAGGAGGGATAGAAACAAAGCCAAGCTGTTTCAAGATGGCACCACCAGGGCAGGGCCTGGGACGGTTAATGGGTGTGACAAAGGAGCTGACTCTTATACATAAATGACAATAACCATTTGGTTGCCTTCCACCCCACATGCAGAGGTGACATCGACTATTCACATACCTGTGACCTAATCAGGAGCAGTATCCAGCATTTTAATTCAGGTGTGGGGTACAAAAGCTTGTACTCAAACAACACCATTTTGCAATCAATCTACTTTTAAATGGTTTAAATGTTTCATACTGTAAATTACACTTTTTCTGTGTTGTTATTACATTGCCATTGACCAAAACTTTAGAACTGGAAGTCTTGCTTCATTGAAGGAAAATTTCTGCAAGAGAAAGAGGTTCGATTGAGATGTTTTGAAGGCATCATAACTTAATTTACATGACATAAATTCAGCTGGGGGCTGGGAAGGAAATCACTGTCATTCATCCAAAGCTGACCTCACCTCACTCACAGTATCAAGCTGTATTCACCTTCCGTTTCGGACCAGACCATCACAAATCACCATGGACACTGAATTAAATCCAAAACACTGAATGAGTGTCCATACCACTAAAGGTTATTCACACCATGTGAGGCACATTTTTAAAATGTCACCGAAAATGCAGAGTCAAACAACAGAAGAATGCATCGCCAACCACGCAAGGTTAAGAGGTTATCTTGCATCTCCCATCCTACTAAAGACACACTGTGAAATACCAGCAATAACACAACTCTGAGCCCTGTTGCTTAGGGTATCATTTATGTCCTCATCCAAAACCCAAACAGAAAATGTGCGCCAGATTAAGCCTGAAATTTCTCTGGCACTCCCAAAACTACACTTACAGCACTCCTACAGCAAACACAGAGCAGCGCCTCTCCGCTTAACTGTGTGGCCTGCAGAGGTGCAGTTTCATGCCTTCACACATGAAGCTGAATCTTACATCCATCACAAAACACGTTGCAAAGCGAATGTGGGCTCACTGCTTTTGCCACTGCAGCAAGGCAAGTGTGCGGCATATGCATTAGATTTAAATCTCATACCGCTGACAGAAGTCCAGAGAGGCACTTTGAGCTCTCTTCATTGCTGATTACCTATTATAAATATTAAATACTTCAGGGCCACTACAAAGGGTGGTTCCTTTAATCTGTATTGCAGAACCACCAGTTCTTTGTTTTTCGTGTCAGTTCTCTCTCTCTCTTTGTTTTTCCCCAAGGTTTTCTAACATCTTCTTGGAATATGTAATATAGGACAGTTTGCAAAGTAAATAAGACAATAAAACAACCGACACACTCTCTATAAATGCAAAATGATTCAAGTCAATTGAAGCAATTAACTTCAACAGCTGTTCACAAAAGCCAAGTCAAGCACATTTCTGCTCATGTTTTGTGAACCACTGTAATTATATTACTTAATCACTTCAACAGAGAACCAAGGAGAGGTTACATGTGGTAAACACTGTCTGCAGACAGAGTGATTTAAAGCTAATTAATTAATATTTCCTGCATACTGTAGATAAGTATCAACCAATATGTGCATCCTCCATATTTCATTTAGAAAACCGACTAAACACTGCCAGGTGATGTGTAATAGCATCACTTACACATTACTTCACATTCATCAAGGGTCTGTAAATCCTTTTCCAAATGTAATACCTCATTTTCAACTCAATGTGATATTATCAATATTTTTGTTAGCAGCAGCACTACCTTCAGAAACACTGACAATAGATCCAACATAAAATTAGCTGCTGTGACTACTTCTACTACAATTACTACTACTCTTTCGGATACTACTTCTACTACTACTACTAGTAATAATGATAATAATAATAATAATAATAAAAAGACTTCTAAGTTATTAACCCTAAGTCATTTTCACTTATTCATTTTCAAGTATGACTGAATGAACGCCCCACCTTTCTCCCTGCTACTGATCAGCACATATGGCACCACACAGAAAACAAACATGATTGATGGCACTGTCTGCCAGGCCCTGCTCAACTGCTCTCCCCGAGGAGCTCAGACGTTTCCGTCAGAGGCCAGGTTTAATGTGATAGCAGCATCACGTGCAGCAGCAAGCTGGAGATCAGCTGTTCACAAGGACTTCCTTACAATTCACAAAGGAACAATTTTTTAATGGGATGTCCATAGTCAAAACTCTCAGAGGCATGAAACTATGGCACAAAATTTCAATCCATTCTCTACCCTGAAAGTTGAAGTGGGTTATTCAGTGCTAAGCCTAAGAGATCCATTTGAATCAATAATTTTCATGTTTGCATTGTACCCTTATCAGGTGCAGCAGCCCTTGCAGTTTTATTGTGTCGTCGACTTTGGTCAAGGACAGTCATTTCCAGTGCGGCATTCTCTTGCCACTCTGACAGCCAGGTACAAACACAGCTTGTACAAACAGGCAGATACAGATTTTTCTTTTTTTTTTTTTTTTGGCTATGGCCACATTCCCAGTGGAGTCTAACAGAAGACATGTGCACAAAAGATAAAGTGTTGAGGGAGGTTATCTTGCGATTGTTCGATAGTGTTCTCACACCCAAGTGACTGGGCATGCGTTCGTGGTGCGTGCCACGGTGACGTTACGTAATCTCAGCGGCTACGCTTCATACACGGCTGGAAGGGAAGGGTGGTGATGGGGGTGAGCAGGCCTTCTGTGCCCTCAGGACTGTCATTACCTGACACACATCCTCTTTTATTTGCCAACCGGCGGTTTTTATGGTTGGTTAACCCCACTTCCATTGCATTTCATTGCATTTTTCGCCAATAGATTCATAGCTGCAACACAAACGTAAGCACTTTAAACACACCTCAGGCCCGAACCGCTGAGATTTTCAGTCTATACCGATCATTACTGTATTCAGTGCAAATACCCTGTGCTTAGAAATGTAAAACCATGAGCAGGCAAAATAAAAATTCAAAAAACCCCAAGCGGAATCCGAATTGACAGCAAAAGCCAACGGGAAAGAGGAAGCAGCCGATGGAAGATATCTCCGATCCCTAACATGATCCATCTCACCTGGTGACACGTGATGAGCAGGGCGGACCAGACGAAGATCCCTGACAGTGCCTGCGCGATGGTTGTGTTCAGGAATAACTGGTCCTCCCTGAGGGTCCCGTTCCCCGAACGAATGACGGTCAGGTTTTTGACGGCCTCCTCGCTGGGGAAAACAGATGACATGAGCCGTGGTGTGGAGTCACCTGCAGACACCCCCCGACCCTGAGATGGCCACTGCTGACCATCTCCTCTAAAGAGCTGCGGAGACAAACAAACTCCATAACCGTGGCTAAAAAAACCACATGTTACTGATGGGACTTTAGAAAGCCTGATTTGAAACATATTACAAAACAAATTTTCCTTTATGACCGCCCCTGTCTTCTCAAAGGTCAATGTGTAGAGATAGTAGTCATCATGTATCACTATGCCCTTTTTAAGCTTCAATGCAGCCAAATATCACAGCTATAAAGCTCCAGCACTGTTATGCAAAGACACATTAAGAAGTTCAGTAAACGTGATTTTAAAAGCTGCAGATATCTGCAGCAAGAGGAAACTTCCTGTCTTCTTCTCATTTACTGTTATACACATTTCTGTCCAGTGACAGAGAAGGTAACAGGACTTCAATGTCACTGAGGACAGCAGATGTACATATGAGATATACAGTGGGGTCCTAAAGCCTAAGACCACAGTGAATTTTTTATTCAAATTGTTTTTTCATGTAAACCTGGAAATAAACAGAAAGTTTAAGGATTTTGAAACATCTGAAACAATGAAAAGTTATGACATTAAAAATGAAGAAGAAATATTCAAGATTCTGCACTATTTCTAGATCAGATTTAAGCAAATTGGTGACACTGACCATGGTAACTCATTTGTAAAAATAGTCGGACCCCATCAAACATTTATGGGGGCACTTACAGGCCGAGAAAGTTTTAGGCACTTGAGGACCATGTGATAACATGGATCATCAGGCTGTACTCAAACTTGTGGAGTCCATGTCATCTCCAGTGTACGCTGTCATTAATGCAAAAGGGGGACATACCAAAAATTAAAACATTCTGAAATTCATGTACATTTTTCAAAGATTCAACTTTTCCCTCAAGTTGTTAATATAACTAGTAGTGAAAAATGTTGTATTAAATTATAAAAGAATGCAAAATAGCAGCTCTTCCATTAGTGGTCTCAGACTTTTGGACCCCACTGCACATATGAGAGGTGTATGAACAAATGACTTCAACAAATGATTTTTGTTACACTCAATGAAATGTGTTATCCTGGTAAAATTGGAGGCCATACCCCGCTAATTACTATGACAAAAGCTCATGCATTCAAAAAAAGTTTACCACAAGAAAAGTATTTTGTTCTAGTCTAGTCCTTATTTCAATTTTGAGCTGGCTCAAAACGTGCTATATTTATGACAATCATATCTCCCTAGACAACGAAAATCAATAATTACAGCCATATTTTGTTTACAAAAAACTGAAACCCACGGAGCTGTTAATTTCCTGTTACAGCTGCAACCCAAAGCTTCTGTCAATACCAAAGTGCAAACGTTTAGCAGTCTTCAGTTCACTTCAGAAGCTAATAATCTCCACTAAAAGAGATCTGTGCATTTCTGTTTATTTTCCTGAAATACTTTCACATTTATTTTCAAGAAACAGGAGGTGGAGGATTGCACTGAGCTGCTCAAAACAATCCCTCCCACTTCTGTCATGAAAATTTATTATTAGTTTGCTTATTTAGCAAGAGAAAACTCATACATTTAGCCAAGAGTGAACTTTGTACACCAGACTACAGTTTATCACAGAAAATTGACTGAGCTTTTTGGAAGCGAAACATAAGAGATTAGATAGTAAACGTTTTAATCTTGTTAAGTGTCTTTACATAACGCTAGTTAAAACAGCGCGTTTAAATGCCCACTTGAGCTGAGATGACCGAAGCCATGGGAAATAAAACTTAAATGCATTATCTCTATTACAATGATAGTTCACACGTCTTTTTGGAAAAAAAAAAAAAAAAAAAAAAACGTGTGTGTGTGTGTGTGTGTGTGTGTGTGTGTGTGTGTGTGTGTGTGTGTGTGTATTTCACTGACTTAACTTTCACCTTTAAAATAAAATACCCAAAATAAAAGCTAATCAAAAAAACTAATCGCCCAACAGTTATCACTAAATTACATCTTTTTTAAAGAAACGTTATGCTACGTTAAATGTATGAAAAATAACCCTATGAGGCGACAAACAGAATGAAAAATCATTGGATATTATGGTTACAAGGCAGAGATATCACTTCCATATCAGATCCAAGACGAGACATTTATCAAGAGACCTAACGTTAGTCTGAATGACAACCTCTGTATCGGTTTCGGGAAGTTGGTACAGTAGCCCATTGTTAGTTGGTTTCGGAAACAGTCTTGCTCCTGTTGTCTTATCTTTAACTGAAAATTGTTTTAACAACAATAATCTCTATAAAACTATAATCACTGAAAACATACCTGTTTCTGTCCGTCATATCTCAATGATAAAGGTGATCAAGTGATACTTCCAAAAGGCTACATTTCCAGAAGATATTAACGCCTAAGTTTCCGGGGTTTGGCAAGTGTCATAGGTGAAATGGCTCCTTCCCAAAGAAAATGTTAAACGCTTCCTTGTTTTGCTAGCTGGTAGTTCGACGAGGTTAAAGTCCACATAGAATGAACAGCCGCGACTCACAGGTTTTCATAACACAGACTGAAATTCTAATTTCAGAAGATCAACTGCCCAGTTGAAGGGCACTGTCCTGTTACAACTCCAGTGTTAAAGTCGTTACCATTTCAAGTGACACCTGCTTATCAGGTCAACATCGCCGCTGGGTAAATAAAAACGAAAGTCACGTGACCTGAACTGTGACATGCTTAACGGCAAAAGCACAACTTGAGCGGACACGATAGGCTCATACCGTCGGCCATGCTGTAAGAAGTCCTTAATGTTTAGGGCGGCCTTAAATAAAAATTTAAGGACTAACAACACGTACACAGACATAGATAGATAGATAGATAGATAGATAGATAGATAGATAGATAGATAGATAGATAGATAGATAGATAGATCTGTATTATTAAATATGCATTTAATGTACTCTCCTCTAGTACTGTCCTGTACTCAACCCTAATCATATCATATGTATACTGTATGTCCTTGTCTGTATTTTAATATGGGCACTAATGTTATCTCTGAGAAAAATCTCAAAATGTCTTGATGTATGTACACTTTATGCTAAGTCAATACTGATCCAGCCTGCAGACTGCAATTCAGTCCAGCACCAGTTTGGAGTCAAATATCTCTTGGCGGAAAGGGCACAGGTATAACATACTGTAAAATTATTTCAGTGGGGTGACATTTCCATAGGGCTTTTCCTCTTGCTCTCTTAAAACTGTTAAAAGATCGTTTTATATTCACATTTACATCATTCCTAAATTTAACACACTTCTATAATCTGGGGATGGGAGAGTGAGAATTCATTTAACTAAATATGGAAGCAGCTATCATATGGTATTGGTTACTCACTGATTTGGACCAATGACCTTAGAAGTCTTCATGTTAGAATACATTATTATTATTATTATTATTATTAGTAGTAGTAGTAGTAGCAGCAGTAGTAGTGGTTGTAGTATTGTAGTAAGTGTAATAGTCAATTTCATTACTATATTTGTGGTCTGATTGAAAGTTTTCCTTGCCAAAACTAATTACGGCAGGTCCAGCAATATCCTGTCTTTTCTCCCCTGCATTGTGCTGGCAGGTGTATCTGCATTTTTAATTTGATTAACCATACCGCCTGTGTGCCCCCCTATGGACAGTCAAGGGTACTACATGGTAACATATACAAACAATGTGCTGCCTCCTAACTGTTTAAAAAAACAGGGCATAGTAAAGTTTCATTTTGGTTTTCTTTCTCCCATAATTTTATATCTCTTCTGATTTGGAGTGTCCAACTATAACTGTAGCTTTGTCCCCAATCACCACAATATACCCAGAGCATTATAGAAGAGCACACATTAGGATTTGTTAGCTCCAGTGTGTGTGTGTGTGTGTGTGTGTGTGTGTGTGCAGTCTGCTCGTTTGTGCTCTGCAGACCAGCAGCTGAACTGTGTCACTGCTGCGCCAGAGGACTGCGCCGCTGCAGGGGGCAGATCACTGGGACCCCCCTCTCTGGGTGACTCTGAGGCCAATCACGCACTGCCCTCAGGGAGTCCCATCCACTGGCACGGGTACTACCACTGGCACTTCCAGCATCTGGTGCGGCGCTTATCACCACATTGAGAGCAAGAGTCCTCCACTGGAAAGGCTGGTTTCAGTTTTGAGATTTTAACCCTCTATCTGCCTCTATGTAAATATCAGGATTTTGGTGATTTCTTTCATATATTCTATCCATGCAACTGTAACAGGGCACTGATTCCAACATGATGGGTCAACCTGCCTGTCACCTGAAAAAACAATTCTGTTCTTGATCCAGACCCCATGCCACAGCTCGGAAATGAATCATAAAAGCCAATCTGTCCATGTGACTGCCCTTTTATCTTATTTTAATATCATATTTCATATTAACGTTCAGACAGAGTGAAATGAGCAGTGCTCCATGGAGACTGAAAGAAGTGGTGCTCTCCATACTGTGTTAGTAAAGACAGGATTAATGATGTGAGTTGAAGTCGGTTCATTTTCATTTTCCATACCCTCCCACGCAATGTAAGAGCTACATGCATGGAGGTGCTGAATTCACACTTCATGCACTCATATTCAATCAATCTTAACTTGTAGACCTCCTGTAGACCTGAAGGGCAGACATTATGAATCACTCTCTGTACTGAGTGTTCAACATATCAGGACTGTCCAGACAGGGCGCAATATATCTTGTCTTCATCAAGAACATGATGATCACGTAGAAATCTGCTTTAACCATTTAGATGGACATTTTGTTACATGTTCATGGTCAAAGTTTTCCATGGAGCAAGTATGGACCATTGACTGTAAAGAGCTACCATAAGATGGAAAAACATCTCATAATGTCCATTAAATACAGTAAATAAACTGGGATAGTGCTGTGACTTTCATGTGACTTTAATGCTTTACAATGTATCACCTTTTTTGAAATATTTAACTATATATTTCTTGATTTTTTTCCTCAGACAGATACAATAATCAGAATAAATTGAGACATTATTTCTTGACTGCCATGATTATAAGGGAAGAGTCCTTGCCTCCATGTCAGCTCACTGTACCTGAACAAAGCCTTGGTAAAAAAAAAAGCAGAAAACTTAATTAAAAAAAAAATGAATGAAACTTGTGGCTACAAGGCACTGACCGACAATTATAGTAATCATTTCCAGTGTCTGAAGCAACGTTAATGAATTAAGCTTGTTTACATGAATTGTATTTCAGGGATTAGATCAGTAACCTGTGATATGCTAATCTATGCTACTCATACAGTAAGCATGCATACATAAAGGATAAGCTTTATAACTTAAAATAGTATGTATTCTGTCATGTGTTTCATAACTGCTACAATCTAAGCCAGCTATTGTTGATGACATAGAGTACAAAAAACTGAAACAGATATTAAGTGATGAAATATTGATTAGATATTTTACATAATAACTATATATTATTACTAAAATTATAGTTTCCCACTGCTCTGTAAAGGCTACTCATATAATACTAAAACTTTAAGCCAAACAAGCACATGCTTTTCCTAAAACATACAAATTCCTGTTAAACTACCATTGATTTTTGTCCATGAAACTGTGGTTGTGATATATTACAATGATTTTACAGTGTATAATATCTGTCTGAACTACCATTGCAAAATACTGACCCAACAAGAATAACAAAGTTGGTCTGTTTGCCTCGTCCATTAGCTGCCACATATGGCCCATGGGGCTTTGCCCCATGTGAAAATGCTAAGGTTAACCAGGTCAACTGAGAATGCTTTTGTAGTGAAGACAAAGTGGCTAGCAACTGTGCGGCCAATGAGATGTGAGGGATGATTAGGAGCCCAGATGTAAGGTGGGAATTAGACCAATCAAAAACCAGGGTCAACTCAGGGGTTTTTAATGAGTACAGTGAGTGAACACCTCAGTTTAACATTTCATCTGCAGGATGGCACTTGCAAACCACTGTGCTGGCATTACTGTGTGATGGTATTGTATTTACTCTGGTCCAGGGGGAAGACTGAGCACTGGCCCTGTCTGCAGCAACTTCATTTTCCCAGTAAGTCCTCCATCCATTTACTGATTGAGCCTTCATCTGCTTAAATAAAGGTGACATAAAATAAATAAAGAATTAACATTTATGCTTTATGCTACATCATGAAAAGAGTATCAATCTTATTCAGAATAGCTGTCACTTATCTGCAGCTGTCCTCTGTATAGTATTTTTACATCCCATTTTGAATCGTATGAATCCAGTTGATTCACCAATTAGGGAGATACTGGTGATGACCTTCAGACGCCGTACATTACCTGCCACGTCAAAACCCTCGCTCAAAATCATCAGTTACAAAATAACAAGTCAAAATTCTGTGCATTCACCCTTTGAAACTTTAACTTCAATCAGACATATACTTAGCTTGTTCTAAAACCTAAAGGTAATGGATTTGTCAGGATTACAGAATTAGACTGTGTTTTACTTGGGACCTGTTCCTGGAGATTTGCCAGTGGAGTCTAGCCATGAGTTTGCAGTATTTTTCATATCATGCAAGGTTTGAGTTCTGATGCAACTGCTTTCACCTAATATTTAAACATCCTTTGCCTCATTATGGCAATATATGTTCAAATGAACAGATTTATTGTGTTTTTTGTTAATTTGTATATCATCAGTACAACAAATTAATCATAATTTATAAATACATTGCTAGTTTACATTTAAGTTCATGCAATACTATTCATCTTACAATCAGTGAACCCAGATATACAGACCTTACTTTTATTCACAATCAAATATCACTCCATTTCGAGAGAGGCAGAATTCATATGTGCTGTAATTCAGTTAAAAATTTTTCAGGAGGTCCTACAGGAGTTTGATTGTTTGGGTTGAGGTTTATTTTGAAAGATAAAATCATATACTCAGATAGCACCATACAAGAAGAATACAAACAGGTGCATAAAAAGAGTCACAGCACACATATCTTGGTTATCCCATTGTGCGAAACAGCAGACGCCAGGATTCAATAGACCAAGTGATGTCCGATCCTACATTGTCCAGCGTCCACTGGAAACGTAGCTTGGGCATGGACTGGGGGCAGCAAATCACCAGAGTGTATATTTATGACAAGGTTGAAACAGGTGAATTTTGAGTTTTGATGTTACTAAATTTGACACATTTACAATATCCATTACTTAACAGATCAAAAACTAAGTGACAGAAAATCCCTCACTGTTGAGGAAAGTCTTGTATCGAGTGTGGGGTGAGTGTCCCCTTTCCATTTCACCCGAGAGATTGGCACTAACAGAGAGGTGCGAGGACTTGTCTTAGAGAGACGAATGCCACACTTCAGGGGCTGAATTTTTTCATTCCTGCCTGCCTGAGGCATTTGCTCCAGGAGGCAGGTGAAAAACGTGCAGTTAGGGAGTGCTTGTTGTAAACCCCAGCCTTTGAAGAAATATCTTTTCATGTATTCACTCACCTCTCCCGGTAAGGGCTGGTGCACGGGACATGCTGCATATTCTGCTGAGTCAATTTTTCTTTACCTCAAACATTGTGAGTGACATTCACAGAGACATCTGACAGGCCTGTGCACCTGCAGGCCCATTCTGGGGTCTCTGATTGTCACCTCCACCACCAAGCGCCTGTGAAAGAAGCCAGCGTCTCAGCACTTCTGTCGCCGGAGCCGTTTCCTTTCTCTGGGCTGCAGGGTGGCACGTCCTGATTCAAGCACCTCATCATCCCCTGGCCAAAGTGTCCATCATCTCTCTGCAACACCTGAGAGTGCTGCGCTGTGATTGGCTGCTTGCTTCACAGTGACGTGATGCTGTCCAATGCACTGTGCTAAAATGTTTGATGAAAATGATTAATGGTCATTTCTTTTTCCTATCATACAATGAAGAAATAAATATTCATGATTTTTGTAATTTAAATATTTATTTTACCTTATATTGAAGTCCTTAATATAAGTTAAGGATGCTATACTTTGAACATTCAATGAAATATTGATAGTAAATATAATTATTTAATACCATTCACAATTATGAATAGTAAATCTTTTAAATGTTCAATTCGGCTTTATTTTTTCAGTGATGTAAATATTTAATTCTAAATCATGGAACGAAATTGAATTTGTAGTGACTCAGAGACATAATTAAGAGCAATTGAAAAAAAATCATAGAGATGGCATTAATAGACCTGAGCACTGTGCACTTTTCCAGGGATATTGGCCAGCCTTTCATCGTAGCTGAGGACATCTTCATTAGCATTCCTCAGACTGAGATAACATGGGAAGACACATATCTCCGTAATAGTAATGCCATTTGCACATCAATTATTGATGAAAAGAGATTTGTTCTGCACATATAAAATTATAAGATTGTATCACATTAGTTTTCTTGTTCCTGCACACAGATTAGATGATGACAGTGGAAAGAAAAGAAATGAATACATCGTGTTATTATGCATGTTTTATTCACCCTCGTAATGTGAGTGTTGGCTTGGCTTGAATGCAACAATGTTGCTCCCGTGATGGGAAATAAACACGTGAACTTTGGAAGCTGAGTGTTTGGGTCTCATATTGAGTTTCCTCTCTTTGTTATTTCTCCCGGTGCAGGGGTAGTGTGTCATGGACCCAGGCAATTTCTCCACAGCACTCGCATGGTGCAGCACGGGTCATTTCCATTTGTAAAACTTTTTTTTTTCGGAAGAAAACTTTTTTCAAAGCCAGTCAGCCCAAGTAACACAATTTAAAATGCTTTTCACAAGTTTTGTATGTGCCCGTAGCAATCTTTCAATTATCACTGTCATATTGAGGCAACTGTGATCACTCTGACCCGGGTCTCTAAGACAACTGATCCGGAGGTAACCTGACAGGCATATCAAAATCCTTTCCTTTGAAGATTTGATAGTTTAATTCTTCACTACCAGAATGACTACCTCACTCCAAAAGGACAGACTTTTTTTTTTTACTTTTCACAAACAGGGTGACACCATAATTTCTGACAGAACTTGAAGAGTTCAGATCTATACACTCTGGTTTTGGTTCAGAGAAACCTATTAAACACTTAAAAGTCTCTTAATTTGGTTTGGGCCTCCCTGACCAATTTTACTGCAGTTATTTAAGATTTTCATGTTCCATCAGAGCTTCATAGAGCACTTTCTCAAAACATCCCAAGGGCCTTTCCCAAATTTAAATCTCCACTAAACCTCTTTGGAAAGCAGAGACTCTTCCATATCCCGTTCATATTCCAGCACACCACCATAGACTTGGGCTGGAACAGCATGTGTTTTTACTTTATTTTGTCTTCCTTTATTTTGTCCAGCCTTTTGAGCCAACTGATGCATTTTGCATCTTGAGGTACTCCCAGTAATTACCATGTAATAGATTTATAGCTCCTTTTAAATGTAAAAATTTTTTTACAATTAAAAAGTACACATTTGTGGGGACAAGAAAAGACTAGAATGTTACAAGGCCATAGGCCAAGGCAATGGCTTTTTTCATGTTATAAAGTAAAGCAGTACCCTGTTAGGGTGATTCTTTGATGCTGAAACTCAAAAAAAAAAACCCTCCAGTGGTATCTAACACCTGAATGGAAGTTTACGTAAGCTTTGATCCATACCTGCCTGAAGCTGCTTTGATTGTTGATAGCTACACAATGAGAGAAGCCTATTTAAAATTGAGGCAACAAGTAGTGCAAGTAATGATTTCAATCCTCTTTCAGTGTTCTGGAATGTGTCTGAACCTATCACTACCACAGATTGAGGGCAAAATTTGGTGTAGAAAAATACATATGGTCTTATTATGAAACTTTCTTTGCAAATCCAGGTGATTTGAACTTGCTGACCGATACAAACTTTAAAAAAAGATATATTGCATAAATGTACCCATGCAGATTGAAATTACTGAAGCATTGTTAAGTGCCTCATGTGCATTAGCATCCTATTCCTTCAGGCTTGTATCTGAGCACTGAAAAGAAAGCTTTGCTATATTTGCAATCAGTCCACAATGTGCCTTATCATTCACTTTCACTGTAATTTGTAAGTAACCACCACAATCATGTTTACTTCTCACACAGCCCTGTGATGACATGAAAATATAAGAATTTGTGGCATGAAAAGAAAAAATAAGACAACCTTATTTAAATTCATCAAGTGAACACACTGTACTACCGGTGCCTGCATGATGGCCAGCAAAAAGCTGAACATTCAATTCTCATCATAAACTACGCCGGCAATTCAGTATAAATAGAAATCAGTTTCCTGCTGGTCCTGTTGTGGTACAAAAGAGCCATGAGCAAGGTAATTGTATTCAGGAGTGCCAAAGTTGTTAGCATTCAAATGAACATGGACTCAGAAAACATTGCAGAATGCAATTTGTTCAGAGACATATAAAGGAACTCAGGGTGTAACATTTATGGAATTTTACGGGCAAAAAAAGAACAGTCACATTTACGACTGCAGGTGAGAGCGGCCGATCATGTGATAAAAAAGAAAAGCTCATACATTGTTCATGAAATCCACCACGTGCTTGAATACTATAATTTTCTTTCATTTAAAGAAGGAATATGGAGTTTCTGTGTTGCGTGTTGCCACAGAGAAAAGATAAGGGTGATTATGGCAGAGTTTAATGAAAAGTATGTTTAATTGTGCATTAGATGAACAAGACCTGCAAATCTCTATCACAGTATGTTGACTTTACAAATGATGCTTACTGAAAGTACAATGATATTGATTTTCCGTCAAATTACCAAAATTGTTGACATAGTAAAAATGTGCAATTTAAAAATATGAGAAATATTTTGTCTTTGGCCTCGTCATTACTGTAACCTGAGACTTTCACTCACATATTTGGATCTAAAGACAGACCATAAATGGTCTATTCAAAGGTTGGACTGGCTTAGTATACTGAGTACCCCTGACTGGTGGAAGACGGGCTTGTTATTTGTTCTCTCACTGAAGCTGGGACACTGTGACAGTGGCTCGAATGAAGTGTCTGTCTTCTGGCTCAGTGCTCCCCTGGTGGGCTGCCTCGTCCCGCACCACCTCAAGGACAAACTGCATCGGGGTTAATAAGAGTCACCGTGGGTCACTTGTCTTGTAGATTACATTGTAGAGCCATTGATTTTAGTTTTCCTCAGGTTTATGGTTTGACTCTAGATAACAGCACGGCATCGAAACACTTGATCTCCAGCTGATGAAATATTCTGACAGAGCAGCTGTGAATCGAATGAAAATACTCAAATATTGTGGCCCCTATTTTGACTGGACCTGAAAATAACAGAACCATTCATGCACATCTTCAGATTTGCACAGCTGTATTCTGTATTCAAAAATGCCACCGTTCATAGTTGCTGCAGCCTTTCAGTCTTTACTAAACGCAATATGATAACTTTCAAATTAATGAAATGCACAAAAGGACTTTATTAGGGCTGCAAGACAGAAGTTTTGTATTTTACTTATGTTGCATTGTTATAACAGAGTGGATTGGCACTAAATATGGTATATCATATAACATTAGAATACTACTCTGGATTCTGTGGTATGCGCCCATGAAATTGTTTGTGGTTTTTAAGAAACATGGGAAGTAATTATAAATATAAAAGTCTATTTTATTCATCCCTGCATTCATTTTCACTACAGGGAAGATTAATCAGATCTTCTTGATACAGTCTGAATGGCTATTACGCATTCTGTGCTGTTCCTTATGCACTTTGGAAGACATCTGGAAGACTGTGAGACGCAATTCAAAAGTGCCGCTGCCAAATGGCTGCACTTACAGCCGAACAATATATGTAATTGAAATTGCTCCTGAAACATCTGGAGCTTTATGTCAGGGATTCTTTCAGCACGTCTCTGTGTCAGTGTGCAGCTCAGGAGTGCCGTGGCACCCATTCTCCTGACGGCCACTAGAGTGCTGTGCTGTATTGCGGATTTAACCTGGGGCTGCTCGGACGTGTGTCACAATCTGACACTTAGCCTTTCATCAGGCAAGTTTATGAGACATTATTTCTTCCGCTTTGTCTCAGCTGTGTTCACATATGTGTGAGTGTGGAATTGGAAGAGCAAGGTAAAGAAGTTACCTTTTATCCATCGTATAACTGAGAATACCATGCGTTAGATGTTTTATTCATTTTCAAGGACTGGTTTTTCAGAAATGCAATTAAAGCAAAGTTACCCCTTAACCTAAATCTCAGCATTGCTGTAGACATCAGGACTAGTTCATGAGTTCTGTTTTAGAGCAAAATGAAACTAAGTTCAAAGAGTTGGTACAATACTGCAGATTTGTATCTTGTTAGTATCCAAACTATGTTTCTATTGTGTATTAAAATTCCACACAATTTAAAAATCTCAAAATTCATGACCGCTGCTGTCTAAAAGATATTCAACAATGTGACTTTCTCAGATAGCCTTTCCTTAGGACTACAAAACAGAGAACTACAGAACAGTGATTGACAATGATACAAAATTCCCAGTGTGCCTCAGTGACTTTGGTTTGCCTATTATATATTCACAACCACAGATCTCCTAAAGCATGCAACTGAAAAATAAATCAGACTACAATCCCAATGTCCCAAATATCCTTCAAATATTCTCAGTATGCTTTTACAACTTACATTTCTTTTCTTATCAGTAAAAAGTATTAGTTTTGAAAATTGTGCTGTTATGGGTCAGACACAGAATATACTTGTTTATTTATATTAGTTTGGGACTGATCTACAATGTGGTCTCCTCTGAAACAGGTAGTTACCAGTAAAACTAAACCCTAACCCTTGGTAGACACTCTACATACTCTACATGTTTGCCAGAATAAGCTGGACATGTACAGTATTTTTTAGGCAGGATTCAGTTTTCATCAACCTGTATCAAATCTGTAGGCTGCATTGTAAGTGAGGAACAGGGTGCCACTATGCACTGATTTTTTTCTCTCACATTTTGTGGTTTTATTTATATGCTTAGGATATTAAATTGATCCTGTACCATGGCTGTTCTGCCCGGCCTTGCTTAGCATTCTGACTGAAATGTGCAGCCAGGTCCAGCCTAAAATTATAAGGTTTTTATCATGGACCATAATTACATTACAATCAATCTCAATTATAAATGGATAAACAAGATATTGATTGTGTAGTAAAATGTAGCTGCAGAGCATGCTAATGAAAGAAAAAGCCACATTCTTAAGTGCAAATTTCAGTCTGAGGCCCAGAAAATATCTCCAGGACAGACCCCTGGTAGAGATGGCTGAGCATTGCTATGTCCTTTGCCATACTTGATGAACCACGCCATCTCAATTCTGTATCCTGGTTTAGCTCTAACACTACCGTGGAGGAATTTTGGCACATTCCGCTATGCATAGTTGACTTAACTCAGTGACATTCACAGTTTTCTGATCATAATCTGTTTTCAGGTCCTGCCTCAACATCTTATTGGAGTTTAGGTTATGACTGTGAGTTGGACCTTCTACAGCTTGTACTATCTTCAACCATTCTTACATCGACCTTTGCGTGTTTTAGAGCTATACTGCATGACCCAGCTGTGCTCCAGCTTTCGCTCAGAGAACGATGGCTGGGCTTTCTCCTGTTAAATTATCTGATTCACCGTAGTGTCATGGGTCCTTGAGCAGATTTCCAAACCATGGCACTACCACCACCATGTTTGACCTTGACCTGTCACCTTGCCTCACAGAAAATGGTGGTGATTTTCTAGCCTACATCCAAGACAGAACTGTTACGTAGGTCCAGCATGTAACAATGGGTTATCTAAGTGAGGAATGCCAGTAGCACTGCCAAGAGGCAGATATCGGTCTGTGCAGGCCTTATGTAGGGCCTGACCACAGCTGCCAGAGGCGAAGGCCTGACCTTCTGGTATAAACCTTACACACTGCTGCAGATCAGATCTGTGGTGATTATCCTTTTAAAAACATGTCCGAAACATCATAATTGGTAGTTCTTAATATAATTTGGTTAATGGTGTATACGTCTTGATTGGGAATATTTATACCGTTATGCGAATGTTCTGCTATCTTATTCAGTTAGCTGGTTTATCTTTGTGAAGGCTTGTACTGTAGAGCCTCAGAGACATGGACGTCAGAGTTATGGACTGAAAGGTCATCCCAGCATGGGATTATACTGAATGCAGCGTATTCAATCACAGCATGTATCATTATCCAACCCTGTATTAACACTGATACGAAAAGCAGAATCCAGAATGAATCACACTATATTGATTAAAATTTCAAATGTGTCCAAATGTGATGGTACATTGTAGTCCTTTTGCTATATAATATGGGAAAAGGAAACTGCAGTTTAATGCTTATCGGTTAATTTAGACTTTCATTAGGAACAAAATACAATACGCCTTTTTAAAATACATTTTCAGGATTATAAGTAATAATTCCAGTCTATTAATGATTTATGATTTTAAATTGTGATATTTTGATGTCCTTTTTAAAATATTTTACTGTTCAAAACCATTTCCATTCCCAATGCATTTGTATCTATTTCTTTATGTGGGATTGGTCTGTATTAGTCCTGCTACAGCAGAGCTGATTCTGCTTTAATATTTGATTTTAGCTTAAATAATAAAACTGAAGTGGTGAGCTTATTATTATTGCCCTGAAGCTTTGAGACAGTTGAGGTATTCAAGGATAAGTTTCAAATTTTAAATTAGTCTGTTTTGTTGGATTTCTGTGACATCTGCAGTTAAATTATTTTAATTAATATATGAGATTATTGAGTTGAAAATGTGCTTGGTTTTGGAGGACTACCCATCTTGTTCGCTGGCACTCAGTTGAGCAGATGAGCCTTTTGCCTTTGCTTGGCAGTGTGGGGACCTACCCTGGGCCACGTATATGCTTTTCCCCACAGGACGCACAGCCATGGCAGGCCGACACAGGCCTGGTCAGGGTTCAGTTCCAACAGCACATCACTCAACAAGGACCACTTACTTCAGCTATGCTGTGAATGCCAACTGAGTACCCCACATTAAAAAATGCGTTGGATGGAATGTTAGTTTATTTTACAATACTATTTCATTTACTGTTGTGTTCAAAGCAAAATAACTATTTCCATTGCACTTATGAGGTAGATTTAATGTTTTGATTTATTTTAGTTTTGATTATTTTAGTGTTGATAACATAAAGATATGGTTATCTTTTATTCACTTATTTATTTTGAGGTTTATTTCCATTGGTACTGGACCTACTAATCTGTCTGTCCTTTGGCACTACTATAAATGAATGTTATGACAAATGCATAGCAATTTATGTAAACAGACTTGGTTGCCTGCTATACAACTGTTTTTTTTTTTTCAATGTAAGCTCTATATGCTATAAGAGAAAATGTACATATGCTGTCACTATAATTCCTGTAGCATTTTCCTTTATGGCAGCGGAACATAACATTACCTGGAACTGCGGTGTAACTGTCATCAAACATAGTGATTTTCAGGAAGGGGCAGTCGGAGCGTTATGGCAACCGAGTGTGTGGATTAGCGATGGTTGAGATTAATCATGGTCGCAGTGGAATGAATGTGTGAAGAGCTGATGAAGAGTCGCCACGGTGCGAGGGACGCAGGCGGCAGTTTTCAATTCCGGCAGGACCGGTAGCTCCCCCCGCTTCTGAACAGGCTGACCTTGCAATACCCAGCCCAGTGGAGACGCCCCGGGTCCCTGTTCTGGGATGAGCCTGCCGACCACATGAATGCTGCTTTGCTACTGCGTTTCACGTGTCCCCGTCCACAATACATACCCATGCAGCATTAGTGTCACTGCCGTACGTAAATACTCAGAACCAAAAGGGGAAACACGGGACTTCAAGAAAATGTTGTTATGCAATTCAGTCCAGGCAGAGGGATGGACTTTTCCTCAACAGAGATCGTGCAGCATCACAAGTACATGTGCAGGAAACTGTGGCCACATCACATGGACGTTTCAGCTCATGGCTTAGCCTTTTTCACAGACTGCTGTACTATTTTGTCATTTTAATTGCTATATATGTCCCAGTAAAAGTCCACACCATCCCCAATGATCCCAAAATCGATAAAAATACTATTACGTAAAGCGAAATCATTTTAATTTGCACATATTGCGCATAACCTTGAGTGTTGTGGTACATATTTTACAACTGAAGAGTGCCAGAAGTGTCAACAGTGTTATTATCAGTGCATTAATGGCTGCAATTCTGAAAAGCACATTTACTTTATTGTTAAATTGAGCGAGCTCTTCTCTTCAAAAACAACTGGCTGTGATATGGTTGTATATGAGACAGATCTCTTCTTGTAACTATTGAAAGAATAAAAGCGGTGCAGCTCCAGAAAATCATGTAGAGAATCCTTTATACCTCTGATGAGTATGCACTTGGCTGTGTGAAAGTCTGAATCTTCATCCGTCCGCAGTGAGCACATATCGTGTGACGCAGCCCAACATAGCTAATCCATCATGGTCACTGACACAGCTAACTTTTGCTATTCAGTTTGTTAATTTTTTACAAATTCTATTCTTTTGCTATAGTGCCAAGACATGTTCCTTCATCTGCATAAGTTGTGTTTAGCATTTTTGCCTATATATAGTGTGAATTTGGCTTAATGCTAACCCTTCTGCTTTAGTGTTTGGAAGGCATCATTAGAATTGAATTTCATAGTTTTGATTACAGGTTTTTCCAGTTCTGGATTACTGAAGTTTTACTGTATATGTAAGGTATAATTCACAATGTGGTGTCAGACATGTATCATTTCTGATGTCATAAAAAATACAGATGCAGCAAGCATGGTTTGCTATAGTTGAGTGAGAGGTTGCTACATCTACACCTCTCCTCTGTTCCTGACTGGAATAGGTTCCTTGGTCCTGGACAAAGCCAGGCTTTGCCCTTGTGATGTGATTGCAATAGCAAGAGAAGTATGATGGGATTCACCTTTACAACAAAGCAAAACTCTCTTCACTGTATTGCTCCCAATACAAGCTTCCAAGAGGCCCTGGAATAAGGACCATCCTATTAGTTCCCTCAGCATCAGTGTGTAGCCAAAGGACAGCATTCAGCCTCTTGTCCAGCTGTTACACATGGGATAAAAGACACCAGCCCAGCTGCAGACCTGCTGAAGCTCAGCAGTGTTCAGTAATTAGGCTAAAGTATAACAACCTCAAATCATAAAAGACTAGAAAATATTACATAACCATTATGTCTGGGCAAAATAAAAACATTTCAAGACAAATGCAGAATATTTCAGTCTGTGTCTTTTTTAAAGAGTAGTACATAATGCTTATAATGTAATAATAAGACATTATATTATACTGTAATTAACTGGTTAATTTGAACTCATTGTGGGTAACCCTTAGCATTGTATGGAGGCAGGCATCTCTGAAGGAAGGAGCACAGTTATACTTGCATATGAACCCAGCATCTTAATGCCAAACACACACACACACACACACACACACACACACACACACACACACACACACACACACACACACACACACACACACACACACACACACACACACACACACACACACACACACACACAAAGCACAAAGCACAAAGCACAAGTGCCCTCTCTGATGTGTTTCTTTCTTATTCCTTCATGGTTATTCACTGCCTGCAACATTAAAGATCACATGTTACCAAAAGCCAGACAGAGACCCCTGTCCAGTGAACCTGCACCTTCTTTACCAAATAAATGATAAAGCCATTTTCTGGCTCTTGCTCTCCAAAGCTGGCACTTGTTCAATAAAGGTCTTTTGATACTTTTAAGTAAAGCTATTTATTACACTCCCTTCCTTCCTTCCCTGTTTATTGGCAGGATGTAGTGAGGGATTTATTTTGTTTTGTATCTCTTTCTAATGGTAATCTCTCTTGTAGAAAACAGCAGCTTTATCTTCGTCCCTGTGCGGTTTCTAGAATATGGGAGGAATCAGAGGCATTTTGCCAGGCCTGTCTCATGGTGGCTACATTTTTAATGACTTTGTGTTTTAATTGAGCGCGCTGAGATGACGGAGGCCTCTCGAGAAGCAGAGTGTGGAGATTCTGGAGCAATGCTCAGTCTGCTGTATTTGCTCTTTTCTGAAATAATATTTACAGTTCTACAAGGGTAGACTCAACTCCACAAGCAAAATCTCAGCTACAACATCGTCTTTGACATTCAGTTCGAAAGCACAGATGAAATATCAATGTATTCAGAAAATGATAGTGATAATGTTCCAATGAAATCCAATTCATATTCTTGATGTTGCTATTACCAAATTCAACAATAAAACAGGAATAAGCTGTTCCCCTGCTGTTCCTGGTGACATTTTTAAGCTAGAAGAAGGAGACAACTGATAATGGCATTCAATATGCGCAATTTATGAAGATAGGTGCCATTTTCATAGAGTAGCTGTTGTGCTCCGAAGGGGAAATTGGATGCTTTGCTGAACTTACATCGAGGTCTGCCAATCAGCAAATAAAAAAAAAACACTCATTCTGCATACCGGAGTGGCTCTTTTAATTTCCCATGCATGCTTTGCTTTATGCTTTATATCAGCGGACCATCAAAGCGGTGCTTGTCATCATAGGTTCCAGGTGGAGGAAGTGGCCGTCTCTGCTCTCCTACTGTCATGCGGAGGGGGAGGGAGCAGGTGGGGTGGGTTGGGAAGGGCCGCTTCTAAAGATATTTAAAAAGCCACTAATTACCCATGCAGTCTCCAGGCTGGGACGCTGCAGCAGGTAAATTAGATGCCAGCGCAACAGCTGTAGCTGTAGCTCCGTGTCTCCCATGACGTTTGTTCTCAGCCACGAAACAGCCTTGGGTAGAGTTTCATGAGCAGGCCAGAGAAATTAACTGATTGGAACATGTTGCCAGGGAGAACCAACTCAGACTGATTAGCATTTTCTCTTTCTTTCTCCCACTCTCTCCCTCTCTCTCTTTTTGTACTGTTCAGGTTTATCTTTGATCTGGGAGCTGAGACAGAGGGGAGGTTTAGGGGTCTGGAGGTGTAGCGCACAGACGAGCGGCAGCAGGCTTAGAAGAGCTGTCAGAGCAGAGCTTATGTGAACGCAGAATCCCCCAGTATTAAATCTGATCTTCCTTGTGAATCGGAAGACACCTGAAACCAGCTCATTTGAATTATTAAGATTCATATTCCAAAACAGTGAGCTGTGCTGGGACTGTCAAAGGTACATGTACATTCACAGGGTTTGGTGCTGCACGTTTCATGGATTCTGGGGGAAACTGAGGTTTCACTTTGCTGAAATAAGGTGCATCTTCATGGGACCATATGAATGCATCTATCACCATGTGAAACTTGCTGGGCTGGGCTTAATGTCTTTTTACCCAGTCTGAGCCAGCCTGTCATATCCGCTCCTGGCCATTGCCTAAATATACCATTGCCCGGTAGGCTAAGGCCATTTGCATTCAGTTGACTGAGGTTGTTCAATACAGTCACTTAAAATAGTGTTAGCACAGCATCAGATTTTTATAGCACAAAACATTCATATAAGTAAGGCATAACACCCATTGAGGTGTCTGTTGTATGAATGGAAGAAACAAAATGGAGGCAAAGAACATGATGCAGGTGTAAGCGCCAAGTCTTTTACATTCATACAGCGGACACCTCATTGGGTGTCATGTCGCTTATATCACAGTTACTTGTTAGGTGTAGTCATTTCAACAGATGGTCACTTTTTTGGGCTCAAAACATGATTATTTTTAGATATATCCTATCACTATCAATGATATCCTCAAATGAAATCCTTAAATTAACATTAACGTAAAACTGGTCCATTATGGTTTTTATTCTTTTAAGCTTTAATGTTAGCTAAAAAAATAGTTAAAATGTTCATGAGTGAATGAAATTATTTACAAAGCTATGATATGAACAAACATAATACAACCACAGTACAACAGAAAAAACACATAATTACATATTTTTCTGTCAATACATGATAATATAAAAACAATATAAAAAAGAGGGACATAATGTATTTTTATGTAATTGGAGCAACCCATGTAAGAATGCTGTTGAGAATGTGTATTATGTTCATATGAGAAATAGTGTCAGGTATTGACCCAACCTACAGCAGACAGGAATTCAAGTCTACATTCAATCCTTCCTTAGTGTGATTTTGTCATAATTTGCAATAGAAATAAATTAGTAAATAAGCATTGTTACACACTTTGCATACAGCAAGACAAGCGAACTGTGGCAAATTGTCAGGAAATTAATGAACTCTGCAGGCAATTGATTCAGCAATGCTGTAACAATCGTTAATCTTGTTTCAGACTGAATAACATTTTTTTCAATTTCTTATAATCGCCCGAGATGCATTTTTCTGAATTTAATTTATTTCCACAGCAGTTTACAGAATTATTTTTTTGGCTACTGTTGAAGTAGCTAACAAAGTGCTTCCATTTGATTATTCTTGATCTGCCACAAAAGATGATACCTTTCTTCCCTCCTTTTTAACTGTATTATTTGCTCAAATTCTTGCTCAGAACTGTAAAGTGTCCAGGTGTGGTGCAGTGCTGTGCCAATACTTTTTGTTGGCAGTGTAGCTTATACAGTTATAATGTAATCAGGAGCCTACTCCAGAAATATATAGCTTCTACCCTTTGACAAGATATAGTTACATGCTGCATACTGGTGCAGGCCTTTGTTAAAATTAAGAATGATGGCATGGTGCATTTACAAAGACATGCTGCCCCTACAGAGCCAGTGATGAATGGCCATTTCCACATCTGCATTCAGGGTTAATGATCCATCATATACTACCTCCAATCCAAGTCAAAAGTGACTGCGCTCATCTTCCATCACACAACGGTTGTGTTCCATTCAGGATGCAGAAATCGTGTTCTCAAGGAGACATATATTTCAATGAATACTTCCTATGAAGGAATACATTCATACATCCTTGCAGTATTTTAGAGAGAGCAAATTTTATGTATTGGAAGACTAATAGGAATAGGGCTATGCCATATTACTAAAAGGTTCATTTTTTGACATGTGTAAAGGGATAGAAATGGGTTTGGTGCGGATGGGAACTGAGTGATAAGAAACAAAGAATTAACTGCTGTTCCTACAGTTTGATGGAACTCAACATGAAAAGTCAGGAACAGCCCGTGGCGTTCCCTTCATGATGCTGTTTATCCCCTCTGCTGCACATCATCTGTCTCACACTTCTGATTGTTTTAAAAGAAGTAAAAGAGTTGTTCATAGACGTGAATGTTTGACATTAATGGACAGTGGGGGATTTTAATGAGGATTTCATTTGTAAATGTTTCCAAGAATGAGCTGTATTACATTTTACTATTTGTGTGACATGCATTGTTTCTGTAAGTATATAGATTTTTCATAATATAATGATAGACTGTGCCCTAGCCCTGGTGAGCAATGTTTCTTCTTCGGACATTTGCTTGGGCTATGTTTCGGTTCACATGCATCAAGTTCTATTGCTCAGGGCTGAAGTACACCAGAGAGCAGAGACCACAGTCAAGCCATGCTCAGGATAGACTGATCATGTTGCTTAATGACTGATCATGATGCTGCACTGTGCTAACATGTTTGGTTCAGGCTAAAAAAAAAATGAGGGATACTGAAATCCTCAGGAGCAAAGCAACAACGTATGGTCAGAATAGAGTTCTGCCAGTGGCCTGCGTTCAGATTCAGCGGGGGCCGGGCTGGGCTGGGCTGGGCTGGTGCATCACCGATCCAACAGGGAAAAACAGGAGCAGGGCCTCCAAATGCTTTCATGCAGTCCATTCTGGTACTTCAGCCATCTCCCAAAGTCCTCGCTGTCTCCTGTGTATGCATCTAGCCATCTGTCTCTCTGCCCTATTCACTTTAATCTATTAAACCTGTTCTTGCTAGGTTCAGCTTCACATCCCCTTTTACCCTCTTATTGATAATGTTATTAATGATAATGACTGGATGTATAGGGCCATAAGTATTGAATTGCATTAGGTACAGCCTCAGCAAGACTAGATATTAACTTAATTTCTCTCTGGAGGCCGTTGATGTATTAGTATTGCTTATTTGTTTTTGTTTGTCGGTACAGATAATACTATTGGCCTAGCACAGCTTTGTTTTCAGCTTCTATGCAAGACCCTATGCAAGAGGAAATCCATTATTGCATAAGTTTGTAGGAAATGAATAAAAATTGCATCTTAACAACAACACACTTCTACTGTACATTTGCAGGTATACTGCAGACGCTCAAAACACTGGCATGTGAAATTGCAGCACGACAAGATTAAATTCATATCTCCATAGCAACGCATCAAAGAGGATGACAAAACACAAGCTAATCCAATGATAAAATGTGAAGAAAATTTGTCTTCAGTTAAATTATCCAGGTAACCTCACTCAAAAGTCTGTTTTAGAGGAGAGAGGGAAGGTAATTACACATGAAGAGAGCGTGTGGGATGGACTGCCTGTTAGTCAATTTAGATTAAAGATGTTGACTTCAGAGGAACAGACACCATCTATGCATTCAGGGTCAGGCAGGCGAGATTCGGGACAGATCCAAGCTGGCGCAGTGGATCACAAACACATTTTCTAAAGGCAACATAATATTTTAACTGCTGTTCTGATGTTGGTAGCTGATATGAGGTTTTGGAAGAGACAGAAACAGCAAGTCATAAATGAACAGTTGTCCAGTGAAGGTGCTGTGCAAGTCCACTGATCTTTATATCATGTAGACATGCTTATACCTGCCTTGATTTTGATTAAACTGATAAAATATCATATAAAAATCTGTGGATTTGCTCTGCTCAAAGCTGTTGTCTGTGAACAATCCAGCAGAGTTCCGTTGTGAGGTAATTAAAGATTCTGAGCTGTGTTCTCTGAAGCAGGCCTGTTTAACACACCAACCCTACCTCCAGATGACTCCTATGCAGTCTGCACGATAAGTTCATCAGTCAATCCCTGTACTCCTCCTCTGCTGCATGGAGTACCTAATTAGCTCTAAAAAAAATCATTAACTGGCTGCTTGAGCTATACCACTCTGCACTGGCCCATGGGACATGTAGTCATGTTGCACTGTAGTTCTCACAGGAAAATTGGCCAACATGCCCTAAAGGAGTACAGCGTTCTTATATTCCAGCACTATACATTTTCACCATTATAAAATATATTGCAGTTCATATTCAGTCATTTAAATGAACAGTATATATACATGTAAAAATCTGAGTCATGACAAATTCTAATCATTTTCAGATCAAATATCTTTAAATAATAACAGCAAATTGGCTTCTCAGCTCATTGTGTTTACTATGCCCATAAACCTCACACACTGCTCTGTTGATTAATGAGAGAGCAATGACAGAAGACTGCTTGAATGCAAAAGACCTAATTTGAGAGGAGAAACTGTGAGGTGTTATGACACAATTTACAGTTCCCTTAAAATAATTATAATTCAGCCCAGTGGGCCACTAGGGTATGGACACACCTCATGAAGGGAAAAAGCAATAGCTCCTTACTTGTTGACACATTATTATGTGGGGGAGACTTTTTTTTCTCGCTGTTTTAATAATTTATTGCTATTGAAATAACCACTACTTACCAATCAGGTTCAATTAAAACCAGAAGCAGGATAGCATGCTTGTACATTTAAACTGGGAAACAATTGATTAAATTTAGTTTAAAATGTAATTTTTATATTGGAAAGAATTTTTACAGAGCACTTCGCAAACTGAACTACAGAAGCACAGTAATAGTACTGTGTAAAACCTACATAGCCATGTAAAAAAAAATACATCTATTTGGTGACAGAGAAAGTCACTTAGAGATTGCATATGAAGCAAAGAGGTGTGGACCTGCAAGTGTTACAGTAGAACGATTCACAATCATGCATAGTTTAAACAAGCAGTGTTTATTCTTCACTATTTAAAGATTTATGACACCCATTGACCCACAGGACTGGGGAGTGAATACCTCTGGGCAACCACAAGCTATCATTTTCATTTTAATACTGCAGGAATAACAGCGGAATAACAAGCAGAGGGTAGGGTTATTTTCTGGGAAAATGATTTCTTGTTTTAAGACATGAAATTGATCTCCCTTCTAAAGTGTGTATGAATGTTTAGTATCTCTCATGATAAATGATACAGATGTCTCATGATTTTGTTCCGCCCAGCGATGACTGCAATTTGCAATCTGACATTACATAATTGTATATATTAGTAAATATAGTGAAAAAAACAGTATTATGAGATGCTATTAGCACAAGTGTTGTGGAGGGGCTGAATAACACAATCTTTAGTCATTATAGCACAACATATAAGATATTAAATGAGTTATCTGAGTGAATCACAAATATTGGAAGAAATTGAGTTTTTTTACTTGAATAACTTACAGGGATTAGCTGAAAAATAATTACATTAGTAACTGACTACAAACTATAAAGTTTAACAGTTTGTCAATGATTGTTAATGTTTTATAATACCACGATTTGACCATATTTGGAGTATTGTGTCCAGTTCTTGGCACAATACTATGAAAAACAGACACCTGCAAAACACAAAGATGAGACACTGAAGTAATGGTTGGTGAATTGGGGCATAAAATACAATGCAAAAATCCTGCATTAAAGGCATACAGAATACAATTTAATGAGCCTAACAATGAGATGCAAAGTACCACTCTTCAACCAATCAGCTTTTCACAGTGACCTAGATGGCCTTCTTTCATCGCTGTCAAATTCTGAAAATAGGATTACCAAAATGAATAGTCACACTGAGTTTAAATTTATAGTGTGGTCTGACAAGCCAGAATTACAGACATGCACAGTGTATGGCAGGTCTGTTATGAGGGTTGAACATTGTTAACTGGGAGGCAGTGACTGCTGTTGCAGCATGAGGCTAACATGATGCTATTTTGGGTGGGTGGATAATATCCGTCACCTGCTACAGACCTGCCAAGTGTGACGAGTTCTCAATAAACTGTCTGGATCTAAAAGCCATTTTTCCAAAGTGATGAAAAACAAGCACAAACAATAACAATAGGGTGCCTATCCGCTACACTGATTGGCTTCCTAATGGGTAAACATTTCTGTTGTTCTTTTATTTTATCTTTGGCCAGATGCTCATGTTCCAAGCTCTGGTATTCTCTAATTTACCCAGTATCCACGGTAACTCCAACTCAGTGTGACAGACCGAGGATAAGTCTGACATATTAAAATGCCCACTAACCAGGAATTCCCAGGGAACTACGTTTTGGACATTACATGCCCTCATTTGCCCCCACATACTGTGCTCTTTTTATGATTTAGTGAAATGCATTTCGTCTTGAATTAAATTTTATTCCACACACACACACACACACACACACACACACACACACACACACACACACACACACACACACTCACATACACTCACACACACACACACACACACACACACACACATACACTCACGCACACACATACACACACACACACACATACCTACAAAAATCATGTATCCCTCTTTAGCTGAGCACAAATTAATGGAGCAAAATGAGAATTGAGTAGTGTGCCTCCTAGCATCCTTAATATAGGAAGAAGCAGTACGGCACATTCAAACAGCCTGTGAGATGTACACATGCACCTCAGCACATTACCCCTGCCGATTTAATTCATGTGAACACAATTCCACTGACCTCAGGTGAAACGTAACCCATGAACCATGCTGCAGTTCCAGGAGCTCTCCAAGACGAGCTGCTGGAGAGCTGGCTGCCTTAGATTGCCCCCTTCCGATTCCCTCCACTGGCAGTGACAGACAGCCAGCTGCCCATCACATTACATAACAATGGACAGCTGGTGCAGAGTAGGTTCAACACTGAAGGTTTATCATCCTAATAAACAGTTTTTATGCTTCCTTTTATTAAACCCTGTAGTGCAGCAATGTTGGCTTTCAGTGTGCGGTCCAGAATGAAAAACCCAAAGCATATTAATTGTATGCTTCATTTAATCTGGCAAACAACCATGATAAAATGTGGTATTTTGTGAGGATACAAAAAAAATCTTGTTGGGTTTTTATGAGGCTAAAAATGCATAGGAATAGATATGATCAGATATTTGAGAGTGCAGGTCTGGGCTAGAAGATTAATTTCATTCACCTGACTGGACACTGTCACTGAAAAATATTTTAGCATTAGATGTGTCACCCACTGCTAACGAGGTAGCACATGTAATCTAGTGGTTCCAGTGTGCTCATTTATGCCACTTCAGACTATTTGCCTATATTAGTTTTGTTTCGTATCTGGATGTTATTTAGGACTTGTCATAGAAAATGAAATTACAAGAACTTATTGCTTGAGGCAAGTAAAATGCAGCGATCTCACATTCCACGGCATATCCTCCACTGAATATGCCATGTCTGACTGTGAGGTCGGGTATTGATTTATTAGCATTGCCCCACAGTGCACTTTGCGAATTATCTTGAGTTTTTATGCAATTTTATTCACTTGTGAACAATAATGAGGTCCTCTTCATATCCCAGTTGGTAATGTTACAACAATATAGACTTCTCTAACCACATATCTGCCTGTGACAATGGCGACGCAAAACCTTGTATTAGTTTGCCATTGATTGTTCTTCAAGGTTTACTCATGAACAGTCACATGCAATGGATTGATACACTGAAATATGAGGAAAACGCACACAGCTATTTGTATGTCTGTAAGTGCATGTCAGGCCTTTTACTTTAAATAATTGAGTTTTCTTGTATTATGGGTAAAGCATTTAAACAGCAAATCCTGATTCATTATGCCCATATGTGTCAGGGGTTCTGTACCATTTCAATCACTTAATGCCTGATTTATAAGATATCTTACTGCAACATATTCTGTGTATTTTTAGACATGTGACTCACTGCATGGCCTTTTCAACGTGTGTCTGATTTACAGAGGTGTGTTTTAAAGTCCGTGAAATATTACGTATAGGAAAAAGACACTTATTTCAAACACTGATCTTCTGTTACTGTGACCTTGTATACGCTTGACATGTTTGGTCTTGGATACAATGCAATATGTTCTGTTCCATTTGAGATTTACAGAGGAGAGATAACATTTTCATATTCCATCCATTTACTCGGTTGTCTGTTACAGTATCACATTTTCAAGCTTTGACCCTTTTTTTAAAGAGTTTCACAGAGGACCCATTGCTTTGCATGCACACCAATGCCACACTGATAATTTGATGCTGTTGTTGACAGAGGAGGTGACCTTGCCCTCAATATCTATAAATGTCTCCAATTTGTGGAAAAGGGTCCTTACTTTGAGAGGTCACATATTGGTTGACATTGAGTTCACGCACCAGAGATCACTGATAATGACCTGCCCATATCGCACTGCTCACTCGCCACATCATATAATTAGACGGGTTTCTTGTTGTTACTTATGTCATGTCTTCTCACCTTGAAATACTCTAAACATTTTTTATTCATTTTCTCGAAATAACAAAAGGCTTATGAAGTGGGTCCTTTACAGTCTTATGTAGATGAAATTATTTTAAACCGTAGCGGTGTGCCTTTCTGTTTCTGAAATCTCTGGGGCTCCATGATTATTCATATGCTCCCAGGCATTTGGTTCATTACATAATCAATCTATTTCATTGACAGACATAGATTTGATACTAATTAAAAAAAAAAAATAAGATTAAACGGTTGAAGTTCAAAGAAATCGTCACCATGAGCCTAATCCAATGGATGCATTCCTTGTGACAATGATGGCTGATGCTTACCCTATATTGATGATATCAGTAATCTATTAATGAACTATAAGACAACTTTCCAATGCTCTTTCTTTTATTAATACAGAGCCTTCCAATTGTCTCTGTAGACTTAATTGACAGTTCATGTAATTCCCAATATGCATACAGCTGAAGTACTTAGACCCACGGGCGCTGCAGCTGTGGGGGACATGGGGGACGTGTCCTGCGCATTTATTCTGGATCATCATTTATCCCAACCTACAGCTGTCTTGCTAACACTCCGTTCGCATCAGGATTCAAACCTACAGCACTGGGTCACGGGGCTGGACGCACTGACTCCTGAGCTAAAATGTGGTTGTGACATCACCGCCCCACTATTTTTGAAGTCCATGAGCCACAAATGCCTCTCAGATGAAATATCCCATTTTCACATTTTAAACACTTCTGCTTTGAAAATAATAGTCTGGCTGCGCTATAACCGTCTCAGTGAATTTTGATTGGTGAAGTTTGAAAATCTCACGATTTATTTATCTGAATACGTGAGCGGACAGTCAATGCGTTAATTAGAGTAATGTCTAATCATAATGTAGCAGTCTACATATTTCTGTACTCGTATTTCTTCATTCAGAAAGCGCAGTTACTTTATTTCCACAACAATCGTAATACTTGGGCAATTCTTTGTTCGTTCGGGTATATATTGAGCTGCATTTTATAACATGAAGGCTAGGCCAGCTATAGCATTTGTGTTTGTGTGGGTAAAGTACGCAGTGAGCTGCTCAAAGCTTCGCCCCCCCCCCCAACCCCCACCAGCCTTTTCTGCCTTCCAGACTCTCATTTGCATTTCATTGGGTATTCATGGGGAGGGCTGCGTGTCACAGTGATCTAATATTAAAGACATTAAGGGCTGAAATAAATAATATAAAACTATTACGTTGGGTCCTGTGAGCAGGTCACATGGACTTCCTTCCACGACTGAGAGTTGTGGTATAACATGACAAACTATCACATTTTTAAATCATTTTAATATTACTCCGCTTTCCAGTAATTAAACATTCTAGATACTGAAATACTGCAAGTGGTCAACTTCAGAAAATATGAAAGTAAGTTAGAACATCTTTTCCAAATTACTTTATGAATGTAATCATTTTTATAATGCTAATTTGATTGTTGTTGCAACTTATTCATCTTGTGTGGATCTTATCAATTATATTCATAGTCATTTTCATAGGATGTCTAATAGAATAATCCCCTATTAGATGGAAGGCAGGGATGGGTGTGAATGACAAATAAAAAGAATTCATTGGGGGCTTACAGGTCTTTCGCAGGTCGTCTCAGAAAGCATGGAAAAGGAAAATGGCCCGCTAGCATTGTCAGGAAAGACATGAGCCGAAGGAACACTTCTACTTTTATACATGCACATTATCTCCAGGAGAGATGAAAGACTTGCTGTGGTCCCTTGAGTTAAAGTACAGTGTGAAACCAAGGTGCTATTGACTCTCAGGTGGATTGCTTTGTATTCTGTCATATTGTGCTAAAAATGGAAAGAAAAAAAATGAAATGGCACAATGGTGTTGCCTGCTGCTGTTGGAGGTAAGATGGAGGTAAGATTTCCATTGTCACTCTCCTTGGGTGCAGCAGAGGCCAGACCTGCGCAGACTCAGTAATTATGTTGTGTTAAGGCCAGAGTACACTGAATGCAGCACCGAGGCAGAGTTGAAGGGAACAGCTCAGCTTTGTGATTCACACCCATTGTGGAAAAGGTCTGCCCAGCTCTGAGGCTGCAAGATGCTCTCCTGCTGCTGCGGTCACACTTCAGTTCTTTTTTTTTCCTGAATCTATGAAATCTGTGGTTTATACTAATATACTATTAACTGTAGCTTTATATACACAAAGCACACAGACTGATATGGACACACCTTAAGTCACCACTAACTTTTGCTCCAATTCATTGTATTTTAATTTCGGTTTCACCCTAACACACACCCACAACTTTGAAACTGTGAACGTAAGTAGAATTATACTTGCATAGTTACACCCCATAGGAATAGAGCAGGACATGAATATAATGGTTCATCTTTGTTTTACACCTAAAATGCTGACAATGGAGGAAGCAACATATTGGGTAAAGTTAATTAAGTGGATTTTTTTTCTGATTTAAAGACATCAAACTTAACCCAGATCACAAGGTTTCTTCTCAACTGGACTCTGAGTCCAGTGAACTCTATCAACCTCACTGCAATAGCTTATGATACCTTGAAATTACTTTTGGTATGATTCCCTGTGTATAACTGCAAACGAACACTGATGAGATTATTTAAAATCACCTTTGAAAATGCAGACAAGAGGGTTAAAAGTAGTTTGGTGTTTGCTCAGCATAGATTGTCAACACCAGCATATGGACAGCGATGTAGACGTGCAAATGAGAGTATGTTTTGAATGTAATTCCACCATGCAAAACTAGTATTATTAGCATTATTAAACTACATCATTTTTTATAATTGTTGGAACAGGATTAGCTGTGGAAATAAGCTAAACTAACTGGCTTTTCAAAATATTCTGACCTCTATTTTTTCATGTCAGACTTTTATTTTTTAATGGTAAGAATAAATGTTGAAGTACATATATTCCTTTTATTTCATTTACTTCCTGACTCCTTTGTAAGAGTTTGTGTTTGGGAATGAGCATATCATAACAAGTGACTGTGAATTGATTATGAAGTGATAAATTCTGAAATGATTAGTCCAAAAAACAATCTACAGTCTGAAATATATCTATGACATGAGGTAGGTTTTCCTCCAGAGACTGGCATGGACATGAAGCCCGTGAATCAAACCAAGCTGTGAGAACATCAAAAACAAAAGACCAGAGGTGGACTTTTATGGGATTGGGATCATGCAGACCTCCTGTACATCTTTCCCATTTGAGTATGGATGATTTTTGTTCATTCCAAACACACACAGAGCTGATGATGGAGCGATGTTGATTTTAATCAGACGTGTGTCTGTAAAGAGCACCGGCGCAGGGGCCATCTGTCCAAACCTATCATGCTATTTCAAAGTGCGATTGCATGAATTATGAATCTCATGAAAAAGAGATGTTTTAAAGTAAAGACAAAATTGGATCTAGACTGTTTATGCTTGGATGAAAGAGGATTGTTATAATGCTAAAGGTCAACAACAGACCTGTCCTCAACCCCTGCACTTAAAGCTTCCCAAGCCAAATCCTCTGGAAACACTCCTGTCTCACTTATGATCCCAAATGATCCCATCGTTAAATTCACCAATTACTCATTTAAAGTCAGGGAGTTCAAAGATAACCTTTGCCAGTGAACTGTACAACTCCTCATCCAAAAACTTGGTGTGGATACTTCAGTAAAATCAATTGTATTACTAGATACCAGAATGTTTTTTCATCTCTAACCTATCCTGACAAGTTAGATACACAGAGGGATTAAGATTGCATCATATAACTGTCGCCAATTTTTCTGTTAAAAATAAATAAATAACGATCAATAAAAGTCCAGCATGAACATATTAGTCCCCATTTTTGCAATCTTAGTGTTTAGTACTAAGGAACAGCGCACATATGGTGTGTCCAAATCAATTTTTACTAGCTTCACAGCATGACTGTTGGATGCCATGTACGCCACAGGTGTAATAAAGGGCAGAATATCATGGTGGGCACACAGACAAAAGCAGCCAATCACATGCTGCCTCACAGTCCCTTTAAAAGGCACTATTATTCCTTATTATTATCAATATTATTCCTCATTTTCAGAATACATCTGAAACTGGTGGAAAGAAGCACACGGCCGTTTCAGCACTGCACCCTCTTATCCAGTGTCTTCATACAAATCTGGAGACATTCATGGCTGGAGACAGCTTGACAGACAGTGTTAAAACTGTACGTCAGCTTTGAAAGGACAGCCTCCATCTACTTACCAGGGAGAGCAGTCCAGCAGCACCTAGCTGTCTCTTCCCTCAGCACCCTCTGCTCACAACCCACATCTCCAATATCTTGTGGGAAGGGAGAGCATTTCACTTATTGTGTAATGTGCAGCATACATCTGTCAATAACAGCACTGGAGCATTCTCTGGTTGATGAGGCAAATCAGGTGGCGGTTTATCATTGATGTTTCTGACAGGAAGATTTGCTCATGAGTCAATTGATCACACAGGCATTCTTCCTCTCATGACATCACCAGACATTTCTCACTAAGCCTCTGGAAGAACTCGCAGTTTGTGGTTCAGACTGGCTGGTACTCATTACCTGTCTGAAGAACAAGCAAAGGCTCGCTAACCTCTACCACAGCTGGTCCAGGCTCAAAGTGATGTGGCATAAAATCATCTCAAACTCACAGAAATCATCTTCACTTTTTCCTCACAGTCCACTGAGTTTACTCCTGATGCAGCCCAGGTCATTTCTGCAGCTGTACATTCAACATTCTCATCAGAATTTTGGCTGCATTTAAGTCAGAAATGTTATTTGAAAATCAATAAATAATACATATATACATGTCCAATACCTCCCTATGCAAGGTATCCAAAGCAAACATTTTCAAAGCAAACAACTGTGGTGAATTTCTTATGATCTGTCAGACAAAATTGGATTTCTTGATTTCCTTGGAATTATTTGTAAAACTACTACCTGACAACATTGAGCATGATTAAACATTTTGAGCATAAAGTTTTTTTTTTTTTTTTTTGACAGAATGGCATTATGCCCACAAGGAAACTGAATGCATTTCAGAGAGAATTTTCACCAAAACATTCATCCCTACTTCTAACAATAGGTTTGTAGGCAAATGCAAAATAACACTGTAGCAAGATCACCACTGTATTCCAGACTAGGAAATATAGATCCTGGTTAATATCAGGTATGGAGCATCTACATAATGTAATGACATAGCTATATTGTTATTAGTTTTTAATGTGAAGTAACTTTTCCCTCCAATTAACATGGATTCTTTAACTTGATGGAGCGTTATACTAAAAATACGTGCATGGTAAGCAAGGTATTACCTAATTCAATGCTCGTGCAGCAGGGAACTAAAGACAATGAGTTCTGCTGAGCCCACTGTTTCCTGAAACTTTCCAATCCGTTAATGGATTACACAGGTTAAAAAAGGGATGAACTCTGTGACCACAGCCCTGTCCATGATGTTGGATTGTAAAGATCATTAGCCATTGTGTTCACTGCAATTAATTACTCTACTCTGGTTCAAATTAAAATACTGAAATAACTGTCCCCTCAAATGACATTTAAGGCCTGAGAAATTGGAATACAGTAAAAAGATTTTTTAAAAAGACAGTTTTACAATATTTTTGTCAGAAGTTTAATGCACATTGGAATGAGTGGAATAGACCAGTTTTTTCCAGGATGAAAGAGAACCAGGCAATTTGCATGGCATGGAATAGCATTTTAAACTGTCCCAAAGGCAGCCCATGAAACACAAGCATGCAACAGGAAAAGCGTTAATTTCATTATGGTTTCAGTAAATCAGTTTCAGAGCTAACTTAAGCACAATGTGTGGATATGAACAGATTTAAACAACACATGCATTGCATTTACAACAAAAGTGAAACAAGACATTATTAAAGTCATGAAAATGAGTGAGCTTTTGTCATGGAAAATTGTGTTCGGTAATTGCAAGTCTACTGAAGAGGTAAGCCTTTTAAATGACAAACTGTAATAATGTTTAACATTAGATTTAGTAAAAATGCAATATTTCCTCTAGACTTCACCAGTGTATGCGAGACCCCCTAATAGTGCTATGACCTCAACACCCAATTATCATGATAATGAAAATAAATACTTTTTAGTGGCACCAATGGAGCTCAAATATGTGGGCTTTAATGGATACTCAATCATCTCATTTGGCAAACAAACTGCTGCTTCCTACACCATATGTAACAGAGCAATCAATACTCGAAAATACCTGACTACTTTCATTTTTGCCTTTAAAGTAAGGCAAGGTGAGGTTAGGCAATCTTACTCCTTTGAACATACATGGCTTAATAACACAGCACCAAGGATGAATAAATATAAAAAAATGATAGTGATAAGGAAATGTGCCCATACTATAGTCATGTTAACATGAATTAAAATAGATTATTCTCTGATAATGTCACACTTAAAGTATCCACAACAAGTATAATTCAATCAGAAGTACTTGCTATTGCTAGTTGTGGGCCAATATTGGCACAAACACAAAGTTGTGGTAAACCGTAGCATGTGTACATTAGGGAATTAATGTGAAAGTTATTCTGTTTCGATTGCCCCTGATGGTCACTGTCAGCAATGTAAGGAATGCAACAGAATGCTCCACGAGAGGGACGTCTCTTTCACCATTTCCCATGTCTTTACTATCTTTAATAAACATACACCCCTGATGTATGCAGCTGCCACATACGTTTCGTGGTTACTATGCACTCCCATAAATTATTTAAAAAACCTAGTTTCGACCTACGCGGTTTGGTTCGTAAATACGACCACAAAAATAAAGATTGTTCTCTCTTTTTTTTTTATTAATGTTTCATTTAATTACTGTATTTTTATTATGTCCTTCATGTGTTGTGTGTACAGTGTGAATGACTTAAGGTGTTAATTTAGGTATAATTTAAGTATAAATTCCGACTTATGTAGAAAATCGGTTTACGACAAGTCGTAGGAACGGAACTTGTTCGTAAGTCGAGGACCCCCTGTATTTGCAAACACCTTACAGGCCTCTGTTCACATCCTATTTACCCATGATCCCTTTTGTCTTTACTGTTATGTAAGTGTATTCACGTAAACATTACATTTCCTTTCCCTGCACAATTTCATTTGTTGTATTTCAGCAACCATTAAACTCGATTTAAGTAAGAGAGGAAAAACCATGGGGGTTCCACACAGGAGGTTTCAAATGAAACACCACAGTCACACTTCAGGAAGTGTTCTTGTGCTGTCATACACACAGTGGGAGAGAGCGATCCCAGCTCCTGTGCATAGATGTTTTAGGCTGGAACTAAGGTTTCAAACACCGTGTTTATTCCATGCGGGATAAATAACCAGAGATTAACAATTTTGCTGTTGATTAAGCTGTTGTTGCAGAGGATAAAATTTGGTCCATATCTCTTGGGCTGGACCCAGCATGTGTCCGGCATGCTTTAGGAATAGTTTGTTATTTTCTCCTAATAGAGACAATCTCAAAGAGCACATGACAAGATCTATTCCACATCACAGTAATCCAGCGTATGCAACAACCATGCACACTTGTTGGTTTTATTCCATAATTGTTTTGCTCAACACCAATCCCAAACCAAAATTGCTACATCACTGTGAGAGGAGCACCACAATGCAGATGAAGCATGAGCAATGCATTGGTGGAAACCCCCAGCTTCAGAAAGTAAAAGCACTTCAAAGTATTTCTTCTACCTGTGCATTGAAATAGGCAATTTCACTCATTAGGGTATCTAGCTGGCTGATGAGTTGTGCTAGCTAGTATCAGCTGGTTTAGTGAATGAATGTAAGAAATACGTGGTAGTACTTTTACTTTCTGAAGCTGGGGGTTTCCACCTCTGCACAATGCAGAAGGAAGATGAGCCATGCCAGAAGGACAACTGTGCACTGCGCTGCTGCAGGGTCTGGCTGAGAGTTCAGCAATAGCAACAGCTAGGCTCAATCACGCTACTACGAGATCCACCTTTACCCACTGAGCCACTCTCAGAGGCCTGTGGATGAATACATAAAGCAAGCATTGCTATGATTAAAGAATGGAGAAATAAAAAACATGTTATGTAATTGTAATGATATTTAAAACAACAGTTTTCCAATTTACAGTTCAAATTAAAATGTGCATTGATTTCCTCAGCACCTTAAACATCATAACCTTTTTTTTTTGCTGAAAAATATTGTTCTGAAATATCAATACATAAATCTCCTCATTGTGGGTTTACTAATGCATTTACTAATGCAAGTGTTCCCTCTGGTTTTGCTTTGCATCAATCACAATTAAAGAGACACAGTGCAACACAACACCGCTTGAATTACAATCTCCCTTCCTCAACCAGAGTGGTGTACTCCATCCTTAATGGCTAACTGAAGTGATTTTTAAAATAATTTAATTAATGTGCATCATTTACCAAAGCCAGTCATTTGTGGTGCTCATCAGGCACTGTAGTAGAAACATATTACACTTTAAATGGTAAAGAATGAGTCTGATGATTGCTACTGTGGGTAATTTAGTACTACGCCGCATTCTATCCTCATGAATGGGAGCTGGAGATATCTATGGTCATGTGAGTGTGGGAGACAGGGTTCTGCATGCGTATCTTTAGTTGTACATTAGGAATATGACATTCAAAAAGAGTGCTGAAACAGCATCTGGATAGCTGTGATGTGTGCCTCAGAGCAATAGGGATCTTTGCATTAGGCACAGATATACATACACTCCTGGAAACACCTACTGTTAAAGGGATGCTCTGAGAATTTTACATTATAAATTTTTTTTTTTAATATTAAGCTTAATATAAAAATTGACAGAAAATCCCCATTAGTGTTATATTCTACGGTGTACCCTGCTGGACACTAAGATGGGTGACTTTGCGATCATCTTGACCTCTTTAAAAATGAGGTCAAACTGGTTACACGACATCCAAGGAAGACCCAAGCCCGGGAGAGCGTGTGATTGATTGAGGTAGTTTGATTGCTCCATTCACAAATCATGTCACAAATCATGTCACTGAAATTGCAAAAGTATTGACATGTACGGCAGGCTTTGACAAATATGGCCCTTAATGTGCTGTGGAGTAAGAAATCAGGAAGTGATATTTGCATTTCACATGGGCTCTGCTGTTTTCCTTTGTTTTTTTACTTCTAAAACTCACTCTGTATTCAATTCCTGTCATGTTGACTCTTGAAATAATATGATTCTCATATGCTTGATGGTTCTTACCTGATCAAACAGCTGAATCTGAGAAAACATAGTTAATGTCTATGTAACACAAATGAACAACTTTTTGCAAATTAGGATGGTGTTGGTTATTATGGGGGCTTGTGCTAGTAACAAGGGGCAGTTGCTTAAATTGATGTCAAGCTATAACACTGTTCTAAACCCACACGTGAAACAACAAAGTCAAGAATTATAAAACTCTCCCACCAAAACTGACCTGATAGCATCACTTGCAAATGAAACTGTAAAAGGTGAGGAAGTAAAATTCCCGGGAGGTTTTTGGGTAACGCATTACTTTTCCAATCAATAGCTTTATAACTGACCAGCATTCTGTGTTTGTAAGTCATGTGTTTAAAGCTTACCAAAGTGTTGAGCATTTAATGAAATTTGATGAGATACCCAGAAGCCAAGTGCAGGCTTTTTATGATTTATTAATACATATGCTTGCTAATGAAGCTGGACTCAATATCAGTTACATAACTCAGTGAGCTTCTGACTGAGAAGGGGCAATGCCTGGTCAGCTCTCATAGCTTCAAACAAGACTATAGAGAACCTGTGGTTCAAAAGAATTTTCTGTTCACTGCTGTGTACAGAATTTCAATTTGATGCTCAGTGCCACAGTACTGTCACCACACAGCCGTTAAACTTTTTACCTGTATTCTGGAAGCACCTCTTACTAACCACTAGTCCTTTCAACCCAATAGCACCTTTCAGATGCCATGTAGATACAGAGCAGGGTTTTCAAATGTGACCATGTGAGGTGTACTGTGTATCATTAAATCTACTAAGTTTCATTGCAAACATAATTGCCAACCCTACTTTTTGACAAGCATTTTTTTTATTTTAGTTTTTACTGTATTCAAAAGGAAAATTTACACTCTTAAGATCATATCATGTAATGAATTCTCAGGACACTTTCAGACAACCCATGCCTGTATGTTTTGTACTGTATTGTCTGGTGAATGAGTCATTCCGAAAGAGGTTATATTTTTAATGAATTAAATTAAAACTGACAGGTGAAATCACCGTTGTCCTGATCGCTTAATGTGTGGACACCTGGCCACTAAAACGAAACTATTTGTGGAAAATGAACCGCTCAGTGATAGAGCAGATGGAAAGGAGCCAGATCTGCATTGTGTTAAAATACATTCTGCAAAAAATTATGGTATAATTCGGCAGCTTGCTGTTAACACATTGGTTCTAAGAGAAGAAGTGGCCTGTTCCACAGGCGAATTCCTGACTGAAACTACTAAAACTGAGTTGTGCGTACGTTAATATACCTCAGTCCTAAATTACTGCTGGAATCTTGATATTCCACAGTAACAGCTAAAACAGATGCCTGTATGCCATTGCAAGAGCATAGAAAAACCATTATTAATGGCTAAGAGCTAAATGGCTGGTGGTACAAAATGATGAAAGAGTCTGCAGCACGGGTGAGAGGCTCTTTGGTTTTGTGGTGCGCTCTGCATCTGCCCTGTGGAGAAACAGCTCATCTGTTTTCTCAGAAACATCTTTTTTTTTGTGTGTTGTTTTACTAATATTCCTCTCTTGCATTAAATAATGTATTAAATAATGTATCCCCTTTTTTTTTGAAGCTGGGAATGAAAAAAAATCATTAAAAATGCCATTGAAATTGTTACTTTGCCACTATTTATTGTCTTATTGTTTAAGTAATGAGGAACCTGTCCTGTCATCTGTGTTGTTCACTGGATGGAACTTCAGAATATAACATGTTTCAAAACTCGGTTTGACTACATTAATGAGATTTGGAATATTTATAGGTCAAACTGGATGAAGGTGGATTTGGACCAAGATCTTTAAAAGATCATGCGGAATGCATGATGGGAACGGTCACATTTTGGTGGAGGGAGGCCTTTCAGAAAACCAATGCACACAGGGAGACAAAACCCAAAACTTTGTGGCTCAAGGTGTATTGGTTTTAACTTCTATATTGTCATTTCTAAACTAGGTCTTGAGAGAGACCATCAGTTAAAGGGACAACACTGGCACCACTTAAGTGCTATGGTTTTTTTTGCCTCTGGTGTGTCTCCATAAACAAGGAACATTTTGTCTTCACTCTTTCTTCTGAACAAACTGAGTCTTGTGCTGGTCCATTAAGGCCTCACCCTGACTTCCAGTTGACCTCCATTCATTTCATAGAACAAACTTGCACATCATAAAATTCCCATTTAATATGCAAGCCTTTGAGAACTCATCAATGGAAATGACACAAGTTCTTATCTGAAAAGAGAAATATAACAGAAAACAGAGGCTGGTTCAGAAGAAATATTGTATTATTGTATAGGATATTGGTTGTACTACCCCAGGACTATATAGCTACAACTGAAGCTGGGAAACAATCAAGTCCTTTAAGGGAATGTGCAATTCAGTTATAACAGTTTTTGCATTGCAATGCAAGTTTCTTTGAGTTTTTCAAATACATTGAAACAAGCAAACATGTACATTGGAATGTCTTCTTTTCGTTCTAAAATATATTCCATATGCACAAAAAGAAAGTCCATTTTGATTGACGTCCATATGCCCTCAGTCAGTCTAAGTTTGTTTGATTGGATCTAAGCCTGATACTCTTTCAGTAATAATGATACTTTAAGGATCATTATAAAATGACCATAGGGAAATGCACCAATCAGGTCTTACCTTTCTCATAGGCAAATGGCATAGATTGGGCTTTCCCAAACACACAAAAAATGTATCTAATTTATCTGACCATAGCAATAATCATTTCATCTGGAGAGTGAAGCTTCGTTGCAGAAAACTCAAGGGTAAAAATATGGAGTGCCCAGTTTGCCTTGTGACTGGATTTGATTGATGGTCATTATTATACCTATCTTCGTCCAATCACATGATAGGAGATCAGGTGACTTCCTTCTAAATTCCAAACTCACTACTCAGCAAAGGCTGGCTCTTTATTCACACTGACTGCTTTTTGGACCTTTCATCTACAGAATACTTGACAATTTTAAACAAGGTTGTGTATTGTGCGTTATTTTTAGCAACACCATTTATACCTCAATACCATTTCTTCACATTTTACTGCACCTTGCATATCACATAGTGCCATGGCATGCCAATAAAGACATCAGAAACACTCCTCCAGTGGAAGAAACCACATGAATTGTGGTAAAAAAAAAACTGAAATGAAGTGTTTGACATGATGCTTTTCTATCATCCACTTTAAACGATGGGATTTTACATCTAGCAAGAAGCGGCTAACTTCAGTAGACCTGCCATTATCCTTGGTATCAACAATGTACCACATTGTGTCCCATGTCAAATGGCTCACTTAGCCAAGCCTTTTCTATAGTCCAAAAGAGCACAACATCAAATACTGAAATGGATGTTAAATCTCCAGGATGGACACAAGATACATTACAGGAGATTGCAGTGACATGTTCAATTTCCTCCTGTTTCACCTTAATGTTTTTTAAGTAGCCATCTACCTTAGCATTATGTTCAACAGGAGAAATGGTCAAGTGTATTCAGTTTGAAAAGTGAAATGCAGAGAGCTGAATTTGAAACTCTAAATTTCAAAAGGTTTTCTTTCCCAAGGGTTGCATTGCTTTTGATAGCAACTGTTACTGTGTACGATGCAACAGTTGTTTTATCATAAAGTAAAACATTGATTAAACAGGATAACGAGACTGCATCAGCTTCACATTTATCACCTCGACAGGTGCTTTGCACAATACTGCATGATTGTCAAGGTCGTCAATGAAAACTATACCAGTCATAAATTGGTGCAGAACTCTAATACATATTGATATTGCAATCAAACAAAGTGAGCTTATAATGGATAATGTATGCATATGAATCTATAATTACAGAACTGTATGAATGGGAGTTCTATGAGGGATTATGGACTGTCTAAAGAGGTGGTTTAAAGTCAAATCTGAAGACATTTGGAGGCAGAGAATCTTCAGTCTTGATTACTGCCAGAACCTTATTCTCACTCCATGGTGCTGCTGTATAGAGGAGTCAAGATCAAGACGTATCCAGAGAGAAGACTTTGTGACATAGTTTAATGATGAACAATGATTAATGATATACAATTGCACATTGATTCACAGATTGGGACTCATCTGTATTAAACATATTTATTCATTTTATTCAGCAGTAGTCACAGATTATTTCAGAATATATTTCAAGTGCTGTATGCTCAAAAATAGCTTTTAAAAAGTAATCGGTTCTTTTGCCATTCAATTCACATAATAATTGATTACACCAAACTCATTGTTATTGCTCTCTATGCAGGTATGACATCTAATGCAATTACTCATATACTCAGTTATTTTTACATGTATGCATATACAGACATGCAGTGAATTTAGTGAATTTGGACTAAGTTATAGGCCACAAAGTCTAGTATTTGAAACTGTCAAGCCCCACCAATTGGATGTTCAGAGTTTTTCATTGATGCAATCATAGTCTTCATTTGCTATAATATGAAAACCAAAAGCAGCTGTCACAGTGTAGGCTAACAGCATTGTAACTGCTACATGGTCATTATTTTCCATCCAATTATAGTAAATGAAGACTATGTACCACTTTCATAATGTGTTTACATCTGTTCATTATCTGATTCCACCTCTCACAATTCACCCAAGAGCTTCAGCTTATAAGTAATGTGCAAACACAATGGCATGCTAATACACTATTGTACATTCAATATCTGATTCACACTCTTTCTCACAGATGGCAAATCTATCACCTCGCTACGACCTTCCTATATTCTTGCTTGTTATGCTTTATGCTTTAGGACTACATAGTAACTATTTTTAAAGAGGATCATCTATCACCAGAAGATACAAAGCCATTAGCATCTGTAAACTACCTTCCAGTCGGAATTATTTCCCTGAATAATACCATCTGGAGAAAAACAACATACCCAGTGGCAAAGTATGTACTGTTTTTAAGCTAAATAAGCATTGTACTTGCCTTTGTTATTTCATATGATATGTTGAGCCTCAGAAAGGTTATTTTGATTTCAGTTATATAGTAGACATTGATTCAACCACATATGTTTTGGGGAAAGAATAACTCTGTCTTGTCAATCTCCATCATTATTGGCATTATATTTGGTTTAAGTCCTTCAGGATCATTGAATGGTGATGAATGGCCTTGCAATCATTAATATAGCACATTGTCACGAAATAACCTGAGTTACTGATCTCATCGGTAATGTGATTTACAGTGCCCCCAAATAATAGCAAACTGCATTAGGTTATCATAGAAAATGACAGCATAGCTAACTCTTTCTATATGCCTTCAGAAATAGAAATGCGCCTTTGTTAAACCTCAGGGCTCAAGTTAAGAGCATTTTCAGATGTTTTCCTCTGGTTCCCTTTTTTCCCATGCATGTGATAAATTATTCTGAAAATATGGGACAACATTGACTCCTGAACTGACAAGATTATAATTAAATACGGCTCCTCGAGCTGTAGGAGTTAAAACTTCAAAGGCGCGCCGATCCCGTGAGGTAGAGCACGGCTGCCCACTCGCGACCCTCTTTCCCTTTGGAACAGCAGCATTTCATTTCTGTTCCCTGCTCACAAAACGAATGTTTATGTGAAACGCTGAGGAAATCATGGGAAGGAAAGGAAAACAGCTACAGGAGATTTCCGACTGGTATATTTTGAAGTGACTGCCGCTTCATTAGTGCCACTGGCACCGTGAAAAGGCCTACAGGGGACATTTGTGGCATAAATCTGCTGTATCCAGATGTCCCATACAGGTGACAGCTGTGTTTGTCATGGGAACAAGAACACACTCTTTCCCTCAGGCCTTACCCACAGACATACACAAAGAAAATTGCCATTAAAAATGCTGAATTCCCAAACCTTTGAAGACTTCATCCAGCACATATGTGCTTGGTGGAGTGTTATTTGGCTTATTAAGAAGGGCTGTCATTTACGAAGACTAGATGTGCACAACCGCGGTACTCAGTAATGGATGCAAAGCATGGCAACAAGCTTCTCCCCGCATGCATGACCCTCATGCTCTTCCCCACTGCACGCCATCATTTCCACTGAGAGATCCTTCTCTCAGCGCATGTTGATGTCATCGCCAAAACCGTCAAGCTGTCATTGAACAGATAAGTATTGTGAAATGTGTAGGAAGTGATTTCTATTGTCGTGAAAGAACTTTGACATTTTTTGTAGAGGCATACCAGATGTTTTATATGAGGATGTAACCCATTAAAAGATCTTATAATGAATGTGTTATGCAAGATGTGCTTTACAATGAGTACATGTTTCAATGTGAATATGCTTTTGTATAATTTCTATGCACTTGTTCTTAAAAAAAAAGATCCTTCCGTTTGTTCATTTACACACATATAAATGCCATTATCTGGGTGATAAGATATTGTATAAGATAATAGAGTGATATTAGACACCCATACAATAGACGATATTCCAAAATAAAGAAAATGATTCCACATTTACACACTACCTCTAGCACCAAAACCCATGAATCTGCTCTAAATAATATATAATAAAGTTCAGCTCAGCTCAGTTCCACAGACAACCAAAATCACAGCATTGTGGAAAGTTGCGGGTTGATGCATGATTAATAAAGACATTACTCTGAGTCTTTCTGGAGGCAAAGGCATTTTTCTCTCTCTTTTCTAATTGTTACAAGTGCTGAACTCCACAGTAAAAGCTGTTTCACATACTCAGATGAGTATTTTTTTTAAGAGGGAAGTCGTAACATTTTCAAAGAGAAAGTAATTCACATTGTTACAAAACACAGAACATGATGAGGCAGGCAGAGGGAACAAATAAGCAGTTTTCTTTCTTAGTTTGAACAGATTTCAGACATATCCCTGCTGTCAGCTTTAGTATCATTACGCTCCCATTTTAATAACACAGTACTCCAGGCTTTCAGTGAGGGAGTGCTTATGTTGACAATTTAATGCACTTCCAAAATCATTTTTTAATTTTTTTTCTCTTGGATTTGAAGCCAACAAAACCTACTGAAACAAATCCACTCATGACATAGTTTGAACCCAGTTTAAGACCCTCTGTCATCAGTTAAGGTTTTATTAAAGCTTTTCAATTTGAGTGCAGATCATCATATCTCACTGTATTTTACTCCTTTGTCCCAGTGAGGGTAACTGCTATAAGATGTGTAAATAATGTTTTAAGTCAATTCTTTTGACAATGAATTACAAAAGCTGGGGCTAATGACTTTTCTCTGTAACTCAGGTTCACTTGTTATTGCATTTATTTCTTTAAACAAAAACTGTTTCATGATCAATGACAACACAAGTTATTTCTGTGAATTTTGGAGTTTGTTAAAAAAAAGTTTCTTCACTCAAATACCACTATCCGTCTAATCCAGTTGTCTATGCAGGTATTAATTTGCCACGTACCTTATCTCCCATCATGCTCTCTGCTTCTGGCATCCCTCAGGCTCCCCATCTCCATCTTCATGTCTACTTCCCTTTCTTCTGTATTTCACCTTCTCTTCTAATGGTCAAGTGGGGGATCACCTCACCCAAATAACAGTGAGGCATGATGCTGCCCCCCTGGACTGCAAGCCCAAGATCAAATGTCTATACTGATATACAACTTGCTACATCATAATATACTCCTTCCAAATGCATTCATGTTGTCTGAAGGTTCATTCTCCTGAATAAGGCATTCATTTTCCACCCCAGGTCAAATCAAACTCACATGTGTGTATTATTTTGAATCTGTAATAATGCAAATGAATGTATAATTTTGCATTACAAATTGCAGAAGGATCTCATGTTTAACTTTTAACTTTGTAGATGTCTGCTACTGTCCACATAGGAATTCAATGAAATGGTAATATACACTTTGACCAAGGATGGCCAAATGTTTGCATTCAGCTGTATTTATACAGTATCATGCAGTTTTAAAATAACAGATATAATAATGTATTATCAAACAAAACACAAACTCACCGCACCTCAGCAACAGGTTGACCATGAGAGTCAGAGACTGACAGTGTACAATCAGAGGAATCAAAGTAAAATCTGTATGGTCTCACATCTTTTTTCTGCTTGTGCTTGTCTGAGGTTCATTGTCACCAAGACAAGCCAGGATCTCCTGTGGGGAAAAAAGGGAAAGCAATAAGGTCAAGCTATCAAGTTCAAATTTATGAAGTTATACACGAAAATTAATTTGCTGTGTTATTTAAGACATACCAAAACACTGTTGTATGAAACAATGTTTACGATGTTATTGGAAATAATAAAAATGTGAAAATGCAATAAGTTGGAACTCACATAGATTTCTATAATAGTATTATTTTGTGAAGTTCTGTTTAACAATGGTACATAAATATTGCACGAGCCAGTCCCCAGTGCTGACTGAACCAGCCATTAGAATGCAGAGCTTGTATGATGTGATTGAACATATTGAAAATCTAACTCATTCTGTCACACTAACTCAATTCAGCTTTGTGGATAATTTATGAGGGTTACTGCATTGTTTGCAAATAAACATGAAACACTTATTAAAAATGAAGCAGGGCATAAATCATGGTCAAATACTTCAACAGATGTCTGAACAGCCCAAACTTTGCTCTGCAGCAGTTCAGCTCACAGAACACTCTCTCATCCAGCTCACAATGGTTTACAAAAACATTCATCTGACCACAGTTTCACATAACTGCTGTTATTTTCTGGTTTTTAGCATCATCCTAACTGTCCGTCTATTCCTGTCTTGCACCCACTGTTCCTCTTTCCTGACGCAGTTTTCCATATCTGGCGCATATTGTCACAATTTTCCTTATCATTCCCCTGATACATCAAATGGTTTTTTGGTTTTACTAAATGATGTACCTGAAATTTTGGGGAAAACTGTTTGAGCTCCTCTGACACTTCTCTCATGTTGGTTTGGAAAGTCACATATTAGACTGTTGATCTGAAAATGTCTTCTATCTCGGAAACATGGTTATTGGTATTGACATTAATGAGCAACACATGTACAGAAAAGAAATTTCCCTGATCTCACTGTGCCCCAACAGACAGGCTTCAGCACCATGGACAGCTCTCATGTGAGAAAGTCCAACATTGCTGATCTGCAGGACCAATGAAAGCTCTGGCCCAAAACAAAACAGTCAAACTGAGTTGTGGGAAAAGATCACAAAATGAGCCACACCATCCTATAGTCAGCACACACACAACCTTCAGTCCCTAATGAGCAGGTGAGTAAGAGAAACTGCTCAAGCAGAGCTTCTTCTCTTTCATACAGCACAGCAATTTCTCATCTCACAACATATATTTGCTGTTGTTGATTAGCTTGGCTTCACTTTAAAATGAATTGTTGAGTGTGGATTTCTGGTAAGAAAAACAAAGAAATAAATGTTATTGCATGCCTGAAGCATTTCAGCAACATCTCACCGCAAAATCTGAATGGGCCGAAGAGATTACATAAGCCATTAACAGAGAGGAATGTTAACTGGCCATGGATATGCTGCCCTACACAGCAGCTGAGAGTCGTCAAGTCCAGTATCACATCACATGAATTATGCACTGATGTGTCTTATGATATGCTGATGTTTATGCTGCTGTATATGATATACTGCACTTTTTGATGTGGACTTTTTTTATTTAGAAAAACTTTCAGATGTCTGAAAGGAAATGTATAGAGTAACTCAATGACTCTGTACGAGTCCCATTTGTACGTTAATTTGGCACTCACTCACTCACATATTGCACTTTTGAAAGTGTAAAGCAATCCTTTGTTTTTACTAAAGAATCGATGAAATATTGCATATTTGTTTTCTTTATTATGCTTCAGTGGCCATGGGCCATGAGTGACCTCATTAGGGTGCATATTTTGCTAAATAAACAAAATTCATATTTAATGTTGGTATTTAATTTTGTCTGCTGTAATGAAAATGAATCAATGTGTGACCCCAGAGCAGGGGTACATAATGACTCATGTGTTTGGTGAACCATTACTGTCCTGTTATTCCAGATAAAATATGTTGAGATACCCTGACAGTTATGTGGAGCCAGAATATATGTTTAGTTTTTACATCAATTGTACATGTATATTTTACATACTAAACCTCATTTTAAATTGCCTCGGCATGTGTTTTTTTTTTTTCTGGCTGGGTAATTATTTTTAAATGATGGCTGCATGAGTTTGTAAACAATTGATTTACCTTAGCTTACAACATCTTCAGAGGGTACTCTTTCATTCTAAACAAAGCAACAAGTTAAAATGTATCAGAGCATCCATTTAAGTCTTGCTTGACTGCAGAGCACATACCCTCAAACAGACTTAGTGTACTTTGATTGTATCCCAGCCTGTGTTGTTAACTGCACGACCAAGACAGAATTGAGCATTTTACTTTTTACCAGCAAGGTCTATTTGAGTTCAGATTTCATTACAGCAGCAATTCAATTTACAGAAGCTGCAAATACCTCACGTACATATCCTTTTAAAGAATACAGAGCAGAATGTGAGCAAACTCTCATAACAATGGGACGAAATGTAATCCATCAGAGTTGACTTAACACTGACCATTATGCTGTATATAGTGATTCACCTTATCTTAGCCATAATGGAAGAGCCCAATAAAAGTGAACAGAGGTTCCCATGAGACAGTTAAGTCTTTCTTAAATGTCTTTGTTATTATCAAAGACTATATATAAAACATATACATTGATATTTACAAAAACACCACTGCTAAAACAATACCAATTTGAATATCAATTTGAAAGATCAGATGTTAGATTACCAGTTTGTTAAATGCAGTGTGTATGTATTGTTGCTTTATGACAAAAATTGTCAACAAAAAAACTCAACAGTTTGTGGGAAAAGTTTGCAATTTGTTTAGGTGCTGTGGCCTTAACATGAAAAACCAGTGGCAGCTCTGACCAGACAATGCCACCACGCTGTTCTTATTTAAATGAGCCCGAGATGTTTCATCTCCTCAAAACTTAGACCCTGTGTGGTATCACTCAGCCAGGAAACTGTCACTTTATCGCAATGCATGCTGAGAGCTGTACTCTGGCACTGCAATGAGTAATGATGATCAATAACGGAACTTTCTGTGTTCATTTCTCTGAATAGGAATTGAATGGCACAACTGGACTAGCACAGATTAAAATCTGTTGACTTAATTATCCCAAAAAAAAGAAAAAAGAAAGAAATAAAGATGGATGGATGGATGGATGGATGGATGGATGGATGGATGGATAGATAGATAGATAGATAGATAGATAGATAGATAGATAGATAGATAGATAGATAGATAGATAGATAGATAGATAGATAGATAGATAGATAGATAGATAGATAGATAGATAGATAGATAGATCTACCTACCTACCTACCTACCTAAATACCTACCTGCAATGTGTGTTGACTTAAAAAGCTAATTGCCAAGCAAACTGTGTAAAGTTTGCTGTTCAATTAAATAAAAATACTGATTCTGGGAATTCAGCAAAGCTTCTCATATTATTTCCTTTTTATTTATTTATTTTTTTGAAGAGCATGTGAGGAACTTACTTGTTTTTTCAGCCACTAGAAAGGTAGATATACAAGAGAATCCGTTTTCTGTCTTTTTAATTAGTTTTTCGCAGAAAATACAATCTCTAGGATAATTGTGTTTGTGTATGCATGGATAGAGCAGCTAAACTCACAGGGAGAAAGGGAGGTTTTAAAGCTAAAGTGTGAGTGCACTGCCTCCTCTGAGATAGAAATGTATTGCTGGTTGTAACTGAAATGTTTGTGACATCAGAACAATTTAAGCACTGTGTTCTAAATCACTCTCCCTAGCTCGTGGTGTGAATGTAACAAAATGTGGATTCATTCATTCTAGTATTCTTTACAGATTTTGAATTCCATGATCCTACAGAGAAATGCATTGCTATATTATAATAAGAAATGCCTTCATTTGTTGATTTATTGTGTTCAAACATAGGTAAATGTACACCTAAGCCAGACATGGTACAACTCAATTTAAATTAAACTTAAGTTAAATTAAATTCACAAACTGCCAAACAGCAGCAATGGCAAATCATACAGAATGGCAAGCATACACTTTGATTGTTATCAAACATGAACATATGGACCAGAAAGTGAAATACTTTGAGAACGATTACAATGAAGAATAGGGACAGAAATAGCAAATGTGAAAATGCTACATCATCAGCAAAAAGAATGCCCAAGCAAATACAGAAAAGGGCTGCTGAGCTAAAAATACAAGGAAAGAAGAAAACAGTTTGTGTTCATGTCAAAAAGACGTATACCAGAATGTGCAGAATGTGAAACGACCATACCAGTGCAGTCTGACATCAGCCAAAGCCAGCATGCACAGAACCCAAGTGGCAGGGCCAAGATTTTTATGGCTTGAGTAATTAGGGATCGAGAAATGGAAACTCAGTTGCCAGATGTTTATTTAGCAGCAATCTCTGGGCTTCCAGTTGCCCTTCTCTTTTTATAATTATTATAAAAAATGTCTCCTGTGGTAGCAAAGTCTACATTTTAAATGTTGATTAAATATTTATGTGACAGAACTGTAATTATGTGAGTATGAACAAGTTGACTAAAGTCCATCCATTCCTGAGTATCACAGTGGTACCCAGCTGAGCAAGGCAAGGTCATGTTATCATGTTAATGGAATATGAAGAAGAAGGTTACTACTGGTACTCTTTTATAACTCAAAAAGCATGTGGTTTCCATAAAAGATGTTCCTTTAAAATTAGATTAACTTGTTTCTTTACCAAAAGATTTTAGAAATGAGGAATGTTTAGGACAGAGATCAGGACAGGAGCAATAGAACTGCCACCACAAACAAATTAATCTTAAGAGACTTAAGACAGCAAGGGCAAATTTTATATAAACACATTGTTATGAATTATTAACACTAATCTGTCTGAAAATCCAATTGATTTAAACTCATTCAGTCCAGTTTCTTTTATTTAGTTTAACTCCATAAGACATAATTCTTCAGTGTTGATGTACTGAACAGATCCTTCGGTCATCGCGCCAGGCCAGTGCTGTATGGTTAATGATCTGACAGCACCATCAGCTGAGCCCTTTCATTGGTCTGCTTTCCCACCGTAAACAATTTCCAATTCCCTTTATGCATTTACTTTATGTAATGTATATTGCAAATTGCAAATTAAATTCTTATCACAGGCTCTCAATAATTCATGGTGTCTTCACACTATGCTGACTATAGATCACATTTAAAACAGAATTTTGTAAGGGCAAATGTTGGTTAAAAAAAATTAAAGACCAAAAACATGCATTTTGGTCTTTGGTGTAGGTAAAGTAGAAGTACAAAGATCTGGAAATACATCAGAGCGATGGCATGACCATGGATGTGGGGTTAACAACAGCCAGACAAAGCTTATCATGGTCAAAAATGTAAATAACAAATTATGTTTTTTTACCCTCCAGAAATTATCATTTTAAATGCCTTCCTTTTCAGAGATGAGTTCACCTCGCTGACCTGCTCTAATCTCAGGAAATGGCCTCAGAATTTGAAAGCATTCATAATAAGAGCTTTATAGCAGAAAGGTTATAAGGTTCCACTTTTAATTTAGACATGGCTGCACTCCTCAAACTGCTGCAGAGGATGCACTGTCGGACCGCTGGTTAATTAACTCTAAAGCTTTTGCAATATGTCAATAATTTTTAGATTGCTAATATTTGTTGAAAATGATACCCTGTGGAGTATTATGACCAGTCCAGTACTTTGTACAAAAGCATGAATTAAGACTCATCAACATTATTAAACTTGGCTTTCAACCAATTTCCCCATCTAATCATTACATCACATATAATTAACCAAACTTTCTGATTGACCATTTCCAACTGCTTTCAGGTCCCTCCGAAAAAGGGGGTTCAGGGGGAGAGGAGAGATGTTCCAGTCTCACATTGCAGTCTTAAACTAATCCCCCCTCACGTCTGCCCATAGCTGGAGATGAGATGGTGAAAGTTTCACAAAGGTGACTCAAAATGTGTAAAGGTCCTGCACAATCAAAATTGTGTTTTCCAGACTATTAAGTCCAATTTGGTTGTGGCCATTTAAAAGTGGAGTCACCAAAGTATTCAACATAAGAAAACATAAGTACTCAAGAACAAGGAGGTTCTAATTATTTTTAAAATGTCACCCTGTGTCCTTTGCCTCAAACACGTGTTTTGTCCATGGTGCAGAGTCCAGTCAGCCTCAGACAGCAGGCAATGTGATAGTCATACTTTGACAGACAGCTTGGTCAAAGCTAAGGCTGAGTGCCCCCTCTAATTTTCTATGGCGCATCACATCTCAATCATATGAAAACACAGATAACGATAATTTGTCAACTGAATAGCTTAACATCAACACTGTATTATGTATTGTATATTTCTTTCCACACAAATACAGGGTCAACTAATTCTGTGTCTGCATTAATATTGTACTACATTAATTTCCACAAGCTCAAACTCCATAAGACGGTCTTGATCCGTTGAGTTTTTGAGCTGAAAATAATGCTGTTATAATAAGTAAATTAAATCTATTTTCATTACTCTCAGCTGCCATAATATGCTTGAGTTTTATTGTAGCAGAAGATAATGACGGTGAGAGGAAGAGATCTCAGATTGCTGGCCAACGCGCGTCACCTCTCATTAGCTCAGAACTGCATGAACACGACTACTTCTGCCGCTCTCCTTGATAACGATGAGGACAGCACAAATGCAGGAATGAGGAATTAGGGGCTGGGAGTGTGTCAGACAGTTGCCCAACACAATTGATATTTTATGTTTAGCTTGCTTGACCATGAGGAAATTAAGGTGTGCTCTAATTAATGTTACAGCTGGTTTGCATGGAAACAGCTGTGTTTCTGATACGACCACTCACAGTTATTTTTTATACCCAGAATAGCAGACAATGAGCCATGTGGTCCACTGGGTTTTGTTCTGTTTGTTTAGAATGCGCAGTTTATCAAAACAAGGGCAGCTCCAACGAATGAACTTAGGAGTTCAGAGGTCGGCCATAGAATTCTCCAATAACCCCAATATAGCATTTATGTATTTATTCAGTGCTGATTCATGACAATGGAATGGGTAGAAATATCATTTCTGAATGTAAAAGAATCACACATATTTTGCCTTGGTCTGTGTTGGCATAATGTTATGAATGCAGAGAATAAGACTCAAATGCCTTCTCATGCTATGCCATGAGTTAGACAAAAGAATCACATGAGTTTGAGAGCAATCCATAATAAAGACTGTTAAACAAGCTTCAGTGTGGTGGAAACATCATACCACAAGATATGTGGTATATGATAGACAACTGTATAAGTCTTCTGTGTGAGTTTGCCCACTTTCCAATATCATACAGTCGGTACACTGACTATAAGGGAGGTCTTTGATGTAGTCAGATAATATGGTGCTTACAACAAAACCATTATACATTGTCTAGAGATAATTCTGCCTTTTCCAACATGCCATGTTTTCTCCCAAATATACAGATTCAGAAAATGCAGTAAAAAATGTATTATTAACAAAAATAGATGATAGATGACAAGCCATTCCTATTATCCTGAAAATGTAGGATATGATTTACCTATTCAGTTAAAAATGGCAACTTATTTTGAAAATCTAATCCTGCTGTAAGTATATGTAGTTTATATATTTTTCCATTTTGATTGTGGACAGTCTGCTTTCCATCTGCACAGCCTGTCATTGAAATGGTCAAAAGAGGCAAGATACGTGAGCTGTTTTGCATTAGTGTTATTATAAAATGCTGACCACAAATAGCACATAATGCACAGCATATTGTATTAAGGACGTTGTGATCTGTTAGATTTACACTAATTCTGAAAAGCGTTCCCTTTTGTAGCACCTGGGAAGGAGAGAAGCAAACGATGCTGTGAACACGATTGTGTCAGGTGGCTGGCTCCGCCGGGAGTTCTGCTGTGCCAGCCTAAATATCTTCATTTGCTCCAGACCACTAACTGAAAAGTAGGCCAATTGTTCCTGTATTACTGCATGAACAGGATTATCCACATAATGCAATTGTGCTATTACTCTCCCATTAATGATTCCTAACCACACCCTTTTATGCTCTGTGATTTCTTTAGAAACCAGACTGCAGTTTTTTTTTTTGGGACTAATATTTATTTGGAGAGTATGATGTATGACACATTCTTAGTTTGTATTTCCATATAAACTGTGTTTTATTCAACAAAAGAATGTAATAATTCATAATAATTAATAATTCATCCTTATTCCATTTCAGAACATAAAAGATAAATGTATAATAAAGTTAAACCCTTTACTGAGCTGCAATAAAAGTGTTATATATATTTGTTGTATTTTTTTTTTCTAAATATGCTGGTAGCTAAATTCAATCACTCATACTTTAAATTTAGGGCTTAATTGGTTGACACACCATCTGTCAACCAAAAATAATGAATCTTATGCTATTCTGAGGGAGTGTTTGGGAATGTTTGGGGGTTTGTGGTCAGGCCAGTCACTTCATGATTTATTATCACAACTTTGGGTAATGCTGTGCTCATTTCTGGAGCCTGTTCCTCATCCAAACTACATCACGATGCATAATACATCATGTACACAGAGAAAACTACGGCCAGACAAGGTTTTGGGCTAGAATTCGTCTTTAGTAGTTGATCTCTGCGGTAGGTAATGACTGTACATGTTTTAAAGTTGACACATTATACCATGTTGTATGCTAGTGTGGGAAGCACAACTGAGTTGTTGTTCTTTTTTTTACTATTTTGTGGGAATAACTAAGAACATGAAGTGGGCTGTAGTCCAGACAACTTCCCAGTTAATGGTCCCCTTGAGATGTTAAAGAGGTCAAAGTAATTAAAGAGACATTGTGCATTAGTACATGAGTAAGTATTAAAGTTTGCTAAAGCTCAAAAGACATACAGTATATTTACAATTAAAATTGAACAATTTTACCAAATGTGATCTAGCTTATCCGTTGTGTGACTGTTGTCATAGGTTACAGACCACTACATTCACTGAGTTGTGCTAAGGTGCTGCATGAAGAGGAGGTTCTGACCTCGATTTCACATTTTGGACTTAATGGGCATGCAGACAGACAGGAAGCAGACAAATTGCAAAATGGGTGTAGTTGTTATTCTTAAGTTTTCAGATATGAATAGCATGAAGTTTTGAAAAGTTATGTTTTGTTACAGAAAACATTCTCTGTCACAATGAACACAGGTAGGTTGTATTGACATTGAGCTAATTTGAAACAAATAATTTTTAAAGGAAATTATTTTCAAGTTTTCAGCTGGTGGGACATAGACAACCCTAGTTTTGTTCGCATTTTAGCATGTGCTGGACGCAGCATTTGAAAGACTGGTGTATAATTATCACCCACTGCTGGCGATAGATCCCTTGCAAGGTAAGTGCCAAGGGGTTCACTATTTTGCACTGGAGCTGAGAACATCTTGCATCTTGCTAAGTGTGCTATGGCTTGTGACCTATTGTTCCACAGGAGTTGGACCAAGGGACACATTCCTGCCCTGAAAACCAGCAAGGCATGCCATCCAAGCAACCCAAATATGTCATGTTTGTCTACTTTTACTTTACTTTAAACCTATTCATTGACATTGTACACGGCGAATCCGCTACCTCAGGAGAGTTCCCATTCCTGACTGGGATGGGAACATTCACAGGTAGTCAGTTGTCAAACTGATTCATTTGCATGAAAATAATAGAAAATAAGGGGGTCTGGAGTGACTGGGCAGTTTGCTATTAATTTTTTGTTGTTGTCGTCGTCATCGTCGTCGTTGTTGTTGATCTTTGTTTGTTGTTGCTGTTTTTCTGGAATATTGTTTGTTAACTGTTCAGCTCCAATTTTTTTCATTCACTGAAATGTTTCTATTCACCACTTTCACATTTCTATTACCACTTTACATGCCAACTAATGTGTTCATTATTTTTTTGTCAGCCACAGAGCTGCAGGCTGGGTCTGTACGGTTGCCTATGACTGGGATATTGAGTCAGGAAAGGCTTGTGTTCGTATGGTGGCATGTTGGCCCATATGGTAAGTTTTATCTATAAAAAAACAGAAAAAATGGCCAGCACTTATTTGTTGATTAAAGTCTGTTGCTACAGTCGCAACATTTAATTAAGTAACCACAGCTGTGCCTGTGTAATGTGAATTTCTGTGTTTTTTATTAAATTAGATTGTTTGATTTTGGTCAATGTTCACTGGAACTAAATATAGTTAATGTAATCATATTTAGTAGTTTTTTTTTTACTTTCAGGATAAACACCTATCCGACAGCAATGTGGGAATGTGTTTATAAGTGTTTCCCTTTAGTTTCACTCATCCTACACCCAAGTGCATACTTAGCTTTTGTAATAATTTATTTCTGCCTTATTGACTGTTTGACTTATTTATGGAAGTTTTGAGATTTTGGTATTACATTGACGTTGTGAAGATTATGTGAAGGAAAGTTTGAGGAAGAAGCCTGCTTGCACAGCTCTCATTAAGCTGCGTTCTCTCAGGGACGGCTCTCAGCAGACCACAGTGACGTACGTATGGAGCTGGGCTCTGAGCTGCTTTTGGCGCACAGCTCCCCCCAATTTCTATGTCCAGAATATACGGCGGGGTTGGCCGTCACTGAGTTTCGGGCAGAACACGATTCCTGGTGCGGCATGATTGTGTGGCGATGAAAGGTCGGTATGCTTAATGCACTTTGCCTGTCAGCAACCAGACCCAGCAGCCTGGGCCATCGATAGCCAGCCTCCGCGTAGCATCTGCTGCGGCCCTGCAGTGCCACTGCCCCCCATCAGCACTTTCAATTTCCGTCGTTCTTGTTTTCCCTTTGACCCCAGCGCACACCACCTGCTACCTGTTGCCATAAGCCTGTCCCACCGTCGTTGTCGAGGAGCGTTTGAGTCCGCAGGTTGTTTTGACTACCTCGAGGGTCAGTCCCCTTCTCGCAGTCAGTGACTGACCTGATTAATTTCCTGCCCAGTTGTGCAGACTGCGCACAGTCTTCATCAGCGATTCGGCTCGGCCTCCTTAGCTGGGTCTTAATGGCACGTTGCACAGTTAGATTATATGCAAATGAGAGGTGATGATGAAGTAATTATATGCTCACAGCCATGGAGGGTTTGTCCCTGTAGCTGTATTAATGATCTGACGGAGTAGAGAGTCCTTACCGTATGTGCAGAGCAATTTGAAATTTAAAAGCATTTTCTGTTTCTGTTTAAAAGAGTGTACTGACAGCGAAAAAAGCCGTCTGGTTCAGCACTGGAGTTATTTCCACAGCTAAATTATATGTTGAATATTGGTTTTCCTTTTTCTTTTTTACAGTTTTATGACTTGAAATGCTTGATGTGAATGTACAAATTATCTACAAATTAAAGAGCAGGAAATGACTCCTCCAAGAAATCATATTGGTTGAAAGTAAAATAAGAATGTTGATATATTAAAATTACACGCATTATACATAAATGAGTTTTATTATAACTTTTTTGTTGACTTCATTGTCAATGGGGCTGTATGGATTGCATCAGTCAATGGGGAGCCAGAGGCACCGAATGGACAAGCTGTTGTGCGTGTATTAGAAAATAACCATTTACATATTTATGAATACTTATGTTTTATGGTCTGGTACAGACTGTTTTAAGCATAATTTTTCTTTGAAATGGATAGTGCTCATGCTTTGTACCTCTGCCATATGGCCGTTGATCAGACGGAACAACTTTGCATTGACCAGACAGACTGAAAAACATTGCAAAAAGGCTCTCTGGAACACATCATTCTTTGTTAATTCATTTCTACATCTCTCTGCACTGTTCCTTTCAAGTGTCACCACGGCACTGGAAGATGTGAGTGAAATGCTTCTGAACAGGAAGTTCTAAGCTGGGCTGGGGAACAAATGCAAATCAGCACAGAACAGAAGCGAAAACAAAAACATCTACTTCTGTAAACTCTTATTCATGCATATATTATTATATATCTGCTTGCCTAAATATTCAGCTCATGGTCTATGTAAAATGAAAGGTCTTTACACATGAGCCTCTTTATTATTTATTTATTTATTTATTATTATAATTTAAAACATATTTACAATTATTTTAAAATGTATTTCCGTCAGTGGTGGCCAGCAGATATGCTTGATGTAAAGATCAGTCATTTAGCATGGAGATCTATTAATGTCAGGATAAGGTCAAGTAGAAATACAGCAACATCCACTTTAAATGGAAAGGACTGCACAGTAAATAATATGTTGCATGCAGGGCCATTCATTGTATGAGCATTCAGCCTAATTTTTTTTTTTGAAACTGGCTTAGGAGTGCCTGGTAACAGGAGGCAATGTCATTGTCAATTGTCACAGCTAGTGTCATAGAGTCACAAACTTTAATTGGTCTTGGCCTGAGTTCACCCATTCCAGATTGAATACACACCACCTGGCGTGAAATGCCAAAAGAAGGCATCTTTTTGGCAAGGAGGCTGTTTTGCACACAACTTGGCTGTAATGGATTCTAATTCACACCCCGCAGGTCTGGAATACAAAAGTGGAATCCAGGGCTCCGCACTGTATTTTACACAGACATCTAGAGCCCTGCTTAAACATCGCCCTGGCGAGGCAGAGCGCACCCCTGGACGATATGTCAGAGCAAGCAAAGGAAATCATGTCTGCTGTAGGCAAACAGCGATGATCACGGAGATCAACTTAATTTCCTCTTTTAATTTTGCATTACTATGCACAAATGTGCCACTGAAATGAGCGACCCTGAGGGTAGCTGCAAGCAAACAGATATATGATAAGAGAAACAATAGACATTCTGAGACATGGAAAGCCCCGCTTCGGATTTCTCTCATCACAGCCTGTTTTGGCCATGATGATACTCATTACCGGGAGACTGATCACTTAGCTGTAGTCTCCTAAGCATACAAAAACATGGCTATGCAATGCCAGGAGGTGGGTGACTTTGAAAAAAATTGACTTTTAAGAAAGCATAAAGCTCATAAAAATCTCTTGTGGAAAAGCACAGCTATCTCCCATCCCCTTAAGCCTACACTAAATGTGTTTTCAGTCCTCTAGTCACAATAAATCAAGTGAAACTGTTCAGATTTCAGGAATAGTTCTTCAAATTTTGATTGACAGATTTTTTTGTCCCCTGGTAGTATGATGATAAGGATGAAATAGGAAACAGAGGCTGTTAAGGTGGTAATACCTCTTTAATTTGAACTTCAGGGTGTCTGTTTACTTGATTGTCAGGACAGCTTCAGGCATTTATATCTTTTTCTATTATTTTATGGTGCCACTTGTGTACAGGATGGCATTATAAAACTACCCAACATGGATGCTGATGGTCACGCTTAAATCGCAGGGATTAATTTCCTATGACATTGATAAATACAGTGTAATATCATATATTACATCAACTACTCAAAGTATAAATACTGAATATTTAGTGAATGTTTTTTTTGTAATATACTGTAGAATGTCAGAGAGAATTTTTTATTTATTGGAATCATTACTTGCATGCATGTACAAAATGTTAGTTTGCAATTTAACTCACAATTATACAACAACTATAAAAATGTGCTGAAATTTTGTCCAGTAACCAAACTGTGCAGAATCTCCAGTTAACATTGAACACAATGTAAGTATGTACCTTGTCTTGCACACTCTTGCACTAAAACATTGAAATTGCAAGTTACGGCTAAAGTAAATGGTATGTGCATATTTCTGAGAAACTGAAAGATATTAACTAAGACAATGGCTAAACTATAAAGATAATATGGGGCTAGATATCTGTGATTTAGTCATACTGAAATCTGTCTTCATTTTCTTCTGTTTTTTAGCTTTCTTCTATTTACATATCTAGCTGGCAAGCCAATAGCCAAAAGATAATATTTATCCATAATGCTAAGTCCCTCAGTTGTTTGATTTGAAAATGTTGATTGAATTTTGTCAATGGAATGTGTGATAGTGTTTGGTTAGTGTTTAGTATTTAATGCTTACTTTTTGTATCAGTGTTGAAACTTAAAATGTATACAGAGGAATTCAAGATTTAAAACAAAATCTTCTGAGGTTCTGTCTACAGAATTACTGTAGCATTTAAAACACGCCATGTCAAATTAGTTTAGGTCCATGGTGAAAAATCTTGCTCAGAAAAAAAAAATGTTCTATATAATGAGGGTTGAGGCAAAACAGCTTCTTGTCAAGCAACGTCTTCATTCTAAAAATACTCCTTTATTATCTTTCAAAAATAGTTGCTAAAGATAGTGCCACTGAATCATGGAACAAACATGGACAATGAGTCTACTTGTGTACAGACATTTTCTGTGGTAACAGTTCATGACAACTGCTGATGTTAGGTCATGTGATATATATATATTTATATATTTTTTTTTTTCTGAATCTTACTGAATATGTCATATCCACCTCAAAGGCTTTGCAGCTGACTCTGTTCCCAGGCTGGTGCCATATGTTTCAGTCCTCACACATGAGTGGAGTGTGTGTGTGTGTGTGTGTGTGTGTGTGTGTGTGTGTGTGTGTGTGTGTGTGTGCGTGCGTGCGTGCGTGCGTGCGCGTGCGTGTGTGTGTGTGTGCATGCATGTGTGTGTGTGTGTGTGTGTGCGTGTGTGTGCGCACTAACGCGGAGCTTGAGAGGGGAAGAAGATCTGCAATCAGTACAGCCATACTCTGCATGCTCTACACTACAGGATTCTGGTGTGGAGCCAACTATACATTCAAGGCATTCGATTTGTACTTAATTTACGTCCTGTCATGCGTTGCTGCAGCTTTGCAGCACATTTTTGAAAATGCTCATTTGGCACCCATGCAAAACCTGAGTAAATGGATGTAAATACAGAACTGATAAAGATCTCAGCAGAAAATCATGGGTAGGGATGGTGGGGGTACTTCAAAATAGGAGCTTTTGTTCCACAAGTACACAGGTGAAGCCAAGGACTATGATGGCACTCCAATGAAGCTGTATTTTGTGTTGTTTAAGCAGATTCTTGCATTGACTTATCTACATTCAGAATGAGAGATTGTGTCTCTTAGGAAAACACACCACCACAGCTGTGGACCGTATAATGCACAGTCAAGCTGACTGAGGAAGAATATTTGAAAGGCGAATTAAAAAGTGGGTTTTCACAATAGCTGCACACAATGACTGACACAAAACAGTGCTGAAATGGTAAGAGAATTTATCAATGACTCACACAAAACAGTGCTGAAATGGTGAGAGAATTTATCAATGAAAGGCAATCTGACATTCAGCATTTCTGCCTGGTCTCCCTTCTCTTTTATGATTTCATTTACTTCACATTTTGGTGACGTTCAGATGGTCCTATGTTTTTGTTTTCTTAAGTAATAAGAGTGTATTCGTGTGTGTGTGTGTGTGTGTGTGTGTGTGTGTGTGTGTGTGTGTGTGTGTGTGTGTGTGTGTGTGTGTGTGTGTGTGTGTGTGTATGTTTGTGTGTGTGTATGTGTTAATATTACATCAGTTGATTTAAACCGAAAGTTAATTCAACACATTTGTTAAAATGCTGTGCTGTTCATCTTGTTTAACTTTCTGTACATCCAGACTAGAAACCTCTCCTCATCTCTTTGATTGTTTTTGTGCACAGTGAACTCAGTTTTGATGCTCGTATTTGGCAACTAAATCACCAGTTTTTGAAACTGTTGTCTTATGTAAATCAAACACATTTACAAAATATGCAACATTCTTTTCAATATGCAAAGGCAAGATCATACATGTCACGAGTATACATGTTTGCTCATCAAAATCATAACATAATGCATCAAAATGCTTAAATTAAATTAAATCACCTGACTGAATGTTGGATGTCCCGTAGAGCTGAAATTGCTAATGTAGGAAAGTGAGAGAAAACACATACCCTTATTAACCTTGCATTCCCATCAGGGTCCTTCCTGTTGGCCAGGATATTACATCACACTGCCATATGGAGTGCAGTAAGCAGCTTTTTAGCTGTTCATCTTTATATTTATTTGAATGAGTATGTTCATAACCTGATGCAGGCCCTCAACAGTGCAAAGGGGTTATGTACAACAGTGTAATAAGAGACATGAACGATTTCCTGTCTTCCGTTTAACGAGCTAAGACACCATCTAGCATCCTCAGATTGTATGCCCATTTCATGGAAAATATGTATACAAGCCATTTTCTCCAAAATAAAGAATGAAGGCATATTTTCAGCCTTGTTTTTTGTAAATGCCTGTGATAAACTTGATGATGCCAAGAACGGCATATTTAAATACAGAATATCCACAATGTCTCTATTCAGCTGGCAGCCCACGGACACTGATGGTTACACAGCTGTTAAAATACCAGGGCCTCACAGTAAGACCTCACAGCTATGCATTTCTGAGGGATAGGGTTTATACTTAACAAAATCCAAAAGCATTTTTTGTATTGAATTAGTATATCACTGCTATTATTTCCATAAATCAGATACTATTGGTTGAGGTAATCTGTTGCATCATTATTTTAAAATGTATTTTTATTTGTAAGGTGGATACATGTAGGTATGAGCATGTTTCCGGTAGCCATTTCATGCTGAACCATTCAAATGGCAAACTGCAAAAGCTAAGCAGTTGTGGCCTTGTTTTGTATTTGAATGGGAGACCTTGTTAGAAATCTCAAGTTGGTGTTGGTCAGCCAGTAGGGGGCACCCTTCTCTCTGGACCAAAGAGAACTTCAATGCATCAGCAAAGCAGTGGGGGTGTTGAGCTTTAGATGGTGACATCATTCAGGTAAGAATCTGATGGAAATTTGATTGTGAGTGAAATCTAGGTGCTCGCAAGAGAGAATTGAGGGTTACCTGTCCTGCCTCTTACAGGTATAATTATTCTCTATGATGACGGAATCACAGAAATACCAAAGTCTCTCTACTGCTATACTCTTAATAATAATCTCTACTATCCTTATTTTCAGCAAGAAGAGCACAACTGTTTTGATTGACCCACTAAATTTATGCTCAAGTGTGTGGGATCCGAGAGATTGCCAGACTTGTCGGAGACTGGGTCATATAATTGAATGTCTTCTTTGACAGATCCCAGTTGTGTATTTGTCCCATGACCTTGTGACCCCTGGGTGACAGCGTGTCAGTGTAAATCACCACACCTACCATAGACACAGTGACTTTTACAGCATTGGGGAGGCTGGCCTGCAATATGCTGGTCATGCCCTCCCTCCGCACAGAGAAAAGACCTGGAGCCACAGATGGACTATTAAAAGTCACTGGCTGAGCATCCACCCTTGAATTTATAACATTGCCTAGATTGAATCTTCTTTTTTGGAATAGAAATTGTCAAATTTCCTTTAAGCCGTAAAACACAGCTGTCAAAACACAGCAGTGACCAGATGAATATAAAGTATCTTTAGGCAGTTTCCTCAGATATGCAATTTATTGTACATTTTTACCTTTTAACGAGAGGGAAGCCATTAGGCTTCTCATTGAGTCTCATTAGAGGGCTACTGATACAACAGGCCATTCACCATCATATGGAGTTTTCCAGGTTTATCATCTTTGCACATACTCAAAGATATGTAAAACAGCTGATGCTGCTAGTTAGTTCCTTTAGTCATTTTTACTGTTGGTATGAAATACAGTCATCATCTGAAGCTATGCCAGTCATACGTAATGACTGGGCAGCGACCTAACATGGCTTTGAAATGCCCACTTCCATTGATTGAAGTTTACATACTTGTGAATTTGCTGGCAGCATGACTACACCGTACTGTAAGTGGAAATTGTAATTTGTTGACATATGAAAACAAAAGCTTGTAAAACTGGCTTACAGGTAAATACACAGTCCTTCCACTGCCAAGCCTCGCTGTCTTGCCGTACGTTTTCCTGGTTTGGCAGGTTGACATTCAGAGAATTGAAATGCCAGTAACTGGCCACTGTAAAGACTGAAGGCAGGTGTCCGCGGAGCAGGTGGAAAACTGACAGCTGTAATATTACCTCTCTCACAGTCCAGCGCTGCAATGCCTCGGCTCTTCCTCCCAGGGCTTGCCTCCTTAAAAGGGTAAGCGTTTTGCCCATCCTCGGTGCCCATCATTCCTTTTCCTGCCTCTTTCAGCCTGGCTCCTCATCAGGCTGACTGAGATGATGGAGAGTGACCAGAAGGGAGGAGTGAAGCCTGATAAACCGGTGATGGTCACGATGACAAAATGAACTTTGACTTGTTGATGAATGGTTTTTAATGACAAATATTTTATGTATTTTTAATGACTTCCTCCCCCCAAAAAATTAGTTGATAAAAACTTGTAAACATTTCAAACTATAATAATGTCTTTTGTATGACAGAAGAAGTTCGTCTTATTAACATTAAATATGCTTACATTAATGGTCAGTTGTTCAATTAGAAAATATTAGTTTTCTTTAGTGAGCACCACAATTAACTTGTGGTAAACTACAAAAAAACAAAAGGTAAACAACGTCAAATTTATAGATTATGGGTGGTTACTATAAGGAAAATGAAAAACCAAGTATTCACTTAAAGTCAAGAAAATTAAATATTCCAGACTAAACATGAGCCAGATTTATATAGGCTAAACTGGCTACTGACATTCTCTGTACAAGAGGGTTCATAATTCTTATAATTAGGCACAACACAAACAGATCCATTAGAGTTACAAACATTCAGCCTTCATAAAATAATAAACAAGACGACTTTACAAGTCTATATTCACATTAATATTAGGATCTTTGGCTGGAGACTTCAAAATTAAATTGTTGAAATAAATAACATTTGTCCTAAAACATGACCTATAAGCAGAGCACAGAATGAAACGCCTTCTTGGAAAAATGGAAATAATTTTGTAATTTATCAGTTCCTAAATAAGTTGATCAAAAAGTGTACCAGGGCTGAGGAGTATGCACAGCAGGTTCACAATTAGTCCTGTCACCGAGACAACTCTCTGTGATGACACACAAGTCCATGTGCCCCACCATCTGCGTTAACCTTGCAGACTCATTCACCTTCCACCACTCAAGGGCTCCAGGTGGAGGGGAAAATTTGTGTGATTCTGTTTTAAGCACTGAAGTTGTTTCCATGCAGCACTTATCACCTAAGAGAGTTGCATTATGCCAAGGTTTTTCTTAGTTTTTCTTTTTGTTCTTTTTTCTTGTTTTGTTTTGTTTGTTTTTGTTTTTGATCACGGCTGATGTGCCAGTTCCTCTTCTGGGCTCTCAGACAGAGCCGCCATGAGCTCATGAACCCCTACTTTAGACAGCGTTCCTCAAAGAATCAGTCACATATCTCATATGTTTTTGCCAAGGGCCTGAGAAAGATGCAATGTGCTAAATCTTATGGACACAGTCTAGGCATTTCTTCAGCTTTCCTGAAATATGAGACCTTTTTGGAACCTGCAGGAGTGGCAATAAGCATTTAGAGAGCTGATTTGCTGTGGCTGGACAAATGAAAGAGAGAGACACCCCTGACCCTCCAGAGAGAGCTGAGGTTGCAAATTTTGGCAATCCCAACACTGGTATTAGGACATGTAGAGCAAACCGTTTACCAAGCAGACCCAAGGTACAGGCATCAGATAGCTGAATGTGAACTCAGTCAGACAGGATCGCCATAGCAGCCCATCTCTGTAAAAGCAGGCATTTGAACATGTCATGGATGGAACCCCACCTTAATGAAGCAGCGATGCTCTGGTAGGTGATGCTACAGCTGTTTCGGTTCAAGTTTTTTTTTTTTTTTTTGGGCGGTGCTGTGGTGAAAATATGAAACCGGTCAGATAGCAGATGCACTGTGTTATTAATGTCATTCAGTTTCATCCCATCATTGATTGCCAACTGGAGCATATGGGCAAAATGAAGGGCTGGTTGCCATTCCACATACTTCTCGTTAGCTGAGACCACATTCTTGGCAGCGTC